>WHYT01016539.1:85345-136246 GCA_009806455.1 Tetrax tetrax
GGTCTGTATCAAGGAGAAATCTTTACCAGTGTAAGACTGGGTGAGGAGCTGAATTTCTTCACTCAGCTGGTATACGTGCCAGAATCCAGACCTTCAGCTGCAGAGATAAAAACTGCTGAACAGCTTTCCCCCGTGCCCTTCATAGGATGGGTTGCGTCGCATGCGGAGTGTTAGCGCTCCGTGCGTTAGGTTATTCTCAGGCAGCACCGAATGGTAGCTGTCACCAGCATCTTGTCTTGAAATCTTTTTCTGTTTATGCTTATGTTTGTCATTTAAGTTAATTTAAAATTACGTGTCAATCAATATTTCAGATCATTGGAGGGCGGGGGAAGCGTCATGACTCAAGAGAGGCCTGACGCAGTGATGTTGCTGACACTGAGGAGTTCTTCTTCAGGAGAGCAGAAGTGCTGACAACGGGCAGTTCGCGACGCTGCTGTAAGTGCGAGGGTGGTGGAACTGCTCCACTGTGATGCTTTGGAGTTCTAGCAGAAGTATCTCTTTGTGGTGACTGCTTAAATTCTGTAAACACATGTTGCTCTAAAGCATCCTCTTCCTGTCTCTTGTGGGATTTTTAGGGTTTTTCCCTTCTTGTAGTGATACACTGACATGGTTTTGTTGTATGTGAGGAGGTAACATTTCACAGCAAAACCAGCTCTGCGACGTCCTTGGATTCCTAATTCTCTCTTCTCCTTCAAATGTTTAAGACTCATTTAACAATTTAACACGCTTCATATTACAGCTGTTCACTTAACTTTTTTTTTTACTGTGGTCTTGCTTCTTCGCGTGCTTTAAAATTGTTCCGTTTAATTTCTGTAATTCATTTTGGTCAATGAGAGAGGCTTGCACTCCATCTGCTTTGCTGCAAACGCTAACTGCTCTAAAGCAGGCGCGCACCCTTTCCTCGTTCAGCTGTGGGACTGTCTGACCCCACGCTGAACAGCTCTCCGTTCTCTCCAACACTGCCATCTCCACCGTAAGAGCTGGTGAACATGGACTTGGGCTTTTTGATCGTTTGAGGTTTTTTTGTTTTGTTCATTTGTTTTTGTCCCAGTGTTGATTAAACAACTGTGTTTCTTTGGTGCTGAAAAGTGTAGTGAAGAGGGATACAGCCTGTATCTGTTATTCTGAGTTTTAGCAGTTTTAGTGCTGCTTTAATTCTGAGTAGCTGTATGACTTCTGCTGGCATGCTCTACTGTCTGCAAACAAAATCATGAGTGTTTGAAGTCCAGAAGTCAAGCTGAAAGTTTTGGTGCTTCCTCATTAAAAATAAATTAATAGGTGGAGAATCAACTAAATATTACTTTCCCTTTCCTGATGATAACCCTGACTCCTTTTAAAAACAACTTTTAATTACTTTTCTTTGGAAACAGTGACAGGGCTACTTCATGGACATTCTTAATGCTACTTTGATTTCCTTCTTGTACAGCATTATAACTAATTTTTTTCTAGCTCTGTATTGCCTGTTTGCTCTTCAGGCTGCACGGATTATAAAATGAGATTTCTCTGCTTCTGGCCACTGATCTACAGTCTCTTTTCTGTCCTCTAATCTGCTGTTCTTTAGTACTTTGATTCCTCGTGTTCTTGGGTGGCCTTTCTTATCCCTCTCTTTTGGATTTAGTGTTTTCTCTAGCTTTTCCGAGGCCGCTTTCTCCATGCTCATTGTCTGTTTGGCATCAGCATGATCCGTAGCTTCGCTCTTTCTTCCTTTCATCCTTCACAAGATCTCTGCTGCATATGGTGGCCACCTTTCTTTCAAACCGCTTTAGCAAAAGCTCTTTCAAAAACTTACGCAGTCTACCATCTACCTTCTTGCCTGTTCTTATCTTCACTGTTCCCTCCCCACGATGCTCCTAGTTTGAGATCTGTCAACTCGGTGTGATTAAATCAGTGTAAATAGGCTTGGCAAACAGTTTTGGGTTCTTACATAGTGGCTCTCCCTGGGTTCTCGGATTTTTTTCCCCCCTCCCTCTCTCTGCTAGAAAACCTGCCCTTTTCTCTCTCTCGGCACCATCTCTTGAGCGCTGTCTCTTTCTCTGCTTTTTCGGTCTTTGTCTGTTGTCTCCAGGGCCTCCACTGACACATCATACAGTTCTTCCATCATATCTGGCATTTCTGACCTGATCTTCCTCTCCAGCTTGCCTGCATTTTCTCATTAGTTACAGGCATCCCCTACTGATTCTGTCAGACTTTTTTTTTAAGGTATTTCCTACAGCTTTTCCAATTTTTTTTTTTCACTGTGACTTTTTAAAATGTCCTCTAACAACTAAAGCAAACTGATGGGGTTTTTGTGTTAGCTTGCTTGCTTTCTTCCTTTTTTGTTTTGCATATTGACTTCCTGGAGCCATTCTGAAAAATCTTCATCCCGTTTGTAGTGCTTAACACCATCTGTATTTCTAAAACCACTGTGGAAGGTTGAGGTTGCATGTTAGCCTGCCTTTGTGATTTGAAAGTTGCCATGTAAAAGCTATCTAACGGCCATCATCACGCAATTTTTAGGTCTTTAATATGGTTTGTTCCAGGTATGCTTCCCTCTCCGTTTATGCCGTCAGCGCCTTGTCTTAAGCTTCCAGCGGCACAGCTTTAGCAATCTTCACCTCCTGACATTCTCTTTCCCAAGGCCAAGTTTCCCAGGAGACCTTTCTCGTGTGACACAATCTTCCGTAAAATAGAGCACTGATATCTCTTTGCAAAATTAGTTCATCAGGTTTTAGTACTGGGTGACCTCACTGTGAAACAGCCTCTAAAATACATTTTATGTGTCCAGATTGTCTACGTAATTCCATTAGTATCGTTCTCACGGTAGCTGAGCAGGTAGATTGTTGTATTATCACAGCACTTGAATTAAATTCAGGCTAATTTAGGACATGGTCAGCTCTGCTGGTGATATGTGCTCCATGTTACTCTTCACTCCCATAAACTTCTCTCCATTTTAGTGTTAACTTTTTTTTTGAGAAATATGATTATATTTCTCCTTGTTAACATCTTTATTTCTTAAGTAATACACACAAAATAAGTGCAAATTGAAGTGATATATTTGGCGTACTGTCATCCAAGTGGGAGAGCTGTCTCTCTTTTGACCAAAAAAGGTAAAAAAAAAAATCTTTGAGTTCATGTTTCACTCTTTTGATATTGCCACCGGTATTGGCACCGTTAAGATTGGTTAAGATTCACAGGGAAGAGCATGGTATAAATTCCTCAATAGTGTGACTGAGCAATTAACTGTTTTTCATGGTAACAAAAAAACAAAGCATCACTATTTGTGTTCTTTTATCAAGCATTCATTCAAAATACACAGAACTTCTATTTCCTGAAATCAGGTGGACTGTGGCAAACTAAAAATATTATTTTGGGTTTTAAACTAGGCAGAAGAGTGACCATGGATGGAGAAGACTGGGATAATGATAACACTTCTGATACTAATTTTTTTTTAACTTGAGATGTTCACTACATCAGGGTGAAAGAGGACCTAGGTTCCATTGTCAGTTGTGCCCCAAGAATGATTGGTGACTGGATTTATTTGCCTCCTTCCACTTCCAGCCGTGTCATGTAAACAGAACAAGTCTGGAAACTTAATTTCTAAATTTTCTGTCAAGCTGTGAGATTCAGCAGTAGCCGCCGTGTTTTGTCCATTGCCTTCAGAACTGCCTTCATCGGTTCATACGAAGCAACAACATTAAAGTGTGTTAAGGTTGGTTTTGCAAGCCTTATTTATTGCTTCTCAAGTTCTTAATAAAGTTTGTTAGTGGTGGAGCTTCCTGATGAGAAGGTTTTGTGACATTACCAGGAAGCTGTCACATCCTCTCCACCCTCCCAGCAACCCCCCTTGGAAACAGCCGCGGCAGGTAGAGTATTTCCACCAAAATGTTTGAAGCTTATGTGCTGTGGCAGACGGGATCTCAGAATGGTGACTTTAATTAATAGGCTTGGCTACTGAGTTTTTATAACAATATTTGCTTTGTGAGGGGGGAAAAAACCACACGAGTCTGGGGAAATAATAGGGTTGCTTTACCAAATCATAAAAATCAGCTTGCCCTGTTCAGCGCTTCCGGAGCAACAAGCAGCCACTTCCTTGGATTGTGAGACCTCTGTAAAATGCGGATCGCATCGCTGGGGATGAGCAGCGATTCCCCGGCTCTGGATGCTTCCCTGAAGGCACCGGCTTGCGTTAAGAGTAAAGAAAACTTGTGCCGCCTCACGATGAGGTCCCAGAAGGATGGCATCAAGAAGGAGATGTGTTTTTGTGCTCTCTGTAGGACATCCAGATTTCCAGGATGGTGTAAGAGTTTACAGGGAAGCTGTTCAATTTTAGTCCTAAAGTCTCACGGATGAAAATGAGCCTGCTGTTAGCATGCCCACTGCAGGTGCCATCTACTCTGCTACACCAGATCAGACACTGTCCTCACAATTGTGACTAGAAAGTGTTATCACCTAACTTACATAGCAATCTCAGTTCCTTGTGGTTGTTCAGAGCAGCGATTCTAGCTGGGACTGTTCACGTGACAAAGGATTTGGCAAAGGAACAATCAATTAGGAAATCTCTCATAGCATCTAATTTGCTGAACCTTTGTTGTTTCCCTTCACTATAATCTGATGAATGCACAAATCCTGAATGGTATGAGTCTGCTGTTAGACTGGTTGGGTTTTTTGTTGTTTGGTTGTTTTGTTTTTTTTTTTCCCCAGCAGAAGTTCTGCTTTCTGCCTTCTGTTTAAAAGTATATAGTAATTTCTATGGGAATGCGTTTCCTGATTCTTCTCTGAAATCCAGTATCCTTCTCAATGTGGCTGTGCAGGTAGTCTTCCATCATGAGAGTGCTCATGTGATAAACGTTACTTGGCTCAGTCGGTGTAACAAAAAGCTAGTTACTTCTGAGAACCAGGTCCTCGCTGATGATGGTACCAGTAAACCACCTTGATTTGTTGTAGTCCGCTGCAAAGACCTCAAAGATGGTGCTGTAGTTGCAGGTGGCAAGAGGGAGGTTTCTTGCTCATGCTGGGGGAGGCAAAATCTTTTCCAAATCCCACTGGTCAGGCCAGCCGTGCCTTATGGTCTTTTCCTGAGAAATCCGTGGTTTTGCAGGGCGTGTCACCGCTGGAAGAAGGGTTGAGTCGGAACGCCGTACCTGCTGTTTTACACATCACGTAAATTTTCTTTTGAAATACATCACACTGCATTGCTTACTAAATTCTTCCAGGGGAGACTTCTTGATCCTCTTGTGAAAAGAAGAGAAGGCTTTTACATGCAGCGCTAGCGAGTAAGTGTGAGGGGAAAATACAACAATCTTCTTGGTGTTCTTTTGTAAGCAGAGAGTATGTGCAGCTAATAGCTTGTTCACTAATTGCATGGATTAATTTCTCAGAGGTTGCTGTCTGCTGCAGGTATACTCACTGCTTTCACAAGTAGTACAGTTTTGTCATATTAAAATAATTCTATTCATTTACCAAAAGAAATAAAAAGAGGAAATAAATGGTTTAACTGTCTATTGTCACATGCAAAATCTTTGATTTGTTAAAAGAACCACGTAGAGAGGAAGCATTTTATCTTCACCTCACCGAGTTCTGATAAGCAGCAAAGAACCACTACTTTTGTGGCGCCGAAGTCCACAGATCTGGCTCTGTGGTGGGTATCTCCCATGGACACCTTGCTCAGGGTTGGAAAAGCTCACACTCTGAATCAGTAGGACCCAATTATCAGCTATTTTTCCCCCCACCATCCCTGTGTCTGTGTGTGTGTGTGTGTGTGTGTGTCGGTGCGCACCGTTGCAGCTGCGGTCGCTATCATACACACGCTCCTGGCTGGGAGGAGGGCTGGGGCTGTTTAATTTAGAGAGCTCTGTACTTGTGGGGATTGTGTTTTGCGTTTAAAAAATTGCCAGCTTTCACTGTAATGTATGACTGGAACACACAGCTGTTACCTGGTTTGAAAACGCAGTATTTTCAGCAATAACTGTTGCTTTAGCAAGTGTTCAAACGTTCATGAAAGCCCCCAAACAAATAAACCCCCTCTTTCCCCAGGCTAAGCGGAGCCGGTTAGGTGTGAGTAGTCTCCTTCCTTTTCCATTCCAGCAATGAGCTGGATTTGTAATCCTCATTGGAGCTAAGCTGTCTTTTATGGAGTTTTGAGCAGTGGTATTTTGGTGTTTTTTTGCATGATTATCCTGAGATATTGAGGCCACTCCAGTTTTGTCAAATACCTTTTTTTTTTTAAGATTCCACTTCACATGAATAGGATTCTACTATACATCCTAGACATCAAGTGAAAACATTGCTAGATATATTTTAACATCTTTAAGCATGTCAAAAGTGAACTAAAATAAATTAAAAATCCAAGTAGATAAGAAAAAAAGACTTGCTTGCATCTCCTGTTACACAGTAGAAAATAATTTAGAATTCACTGTGTAACTTGGTGGCAAGTAACATTTCTTGTTGTCCTTAACAGCTCTCAGAAAAATTGCATGTAGTTCAGCAATGTTGCGTTTACAAAAAGCACCATGATTTTGGGCATAGGATGGTGTCAAACAGGGCCTGTTCAGTTGAGTTTGTTATTCAGAAGATCACAGATTAGAGAGTGCCTTGTGATGATGGCAATGGACTATGGTTTGGGGCATTTGGCGTGTTTCTGTCGCAGTCTTCCAACAAGACCTCAAAAGGGACAGTTAGCTTTTCTTTCTCAAGCTTTTCACAAGCATTTGCGGTAGTTCTGGGTGTGAACAAGCCTTGAGAAGATCTTCCCAGCCTTAAGGCAGTCATCCATGCTTTGAACGACATATCCCTGTCTGGTTTTGTGCATTGAGGTGCTTTAGCTTTGAATTTTTTAGTTGTCTCTATTTGCTGGCTAACGGAGAATGTTTCTGTTCTCCTCTGAGAATAGTAGGAAAGATGTTTTAAGAGATTATTGGAATTAAAGCAATTTAGCATGCACCTTAATTGCAAAATGCTTCAGTTTGACATTGCACTTCCCTAAGCATTATTCCCATTTTGTAGTCATTAAATGACTTCTGAGCAATTTGGAGGTGGAAGCAATCTGGATGTGGAGGTCACTGCTGAAATGCATGTTATAGCCCATCACAGGTGTGCAGCGTGGACTGATCTTGAGCTCTTCATTGTACTGATGATTCCAAAATTTGCAGAAGAATTTTAGGGACTTGCGGCTTTGGATGTTCTTGCTTGCTGTTTTGACGAAGGCTTTATAAATAAATACAGAAATGCACTGCTGAATTCAAGTTTCGGTGCTATGTTTACTGGTGTTGTGTTTAAAGCAAGCGAGCAGAAGTTAAACCTCTGTTGGGGCCTTGGCAGTGGTGGTCGTTCAGCTTCTGTGAGCTGGGTAGCAAAGCTCAGACTGCCTTGAGCAGGGTCTGTGGACACTTGGAGGTAGTGCAACGTTGGCTGTCCAAAGAGGCAGGACCACTGTGAAGAGGAGCAAGGAAAGACAGTACCAGTTTCCATTGGAAGGTTGTCTTTCGTTGTTGCCTCTTCAGAAGAGAGTGGTTTGCATGAATCGAGCTTTATGTTTGAAATCACTCAACTCGTCTGCTGAGGAGAGCTTGAGGAACAGTCCTGCTCAGCGAAAACGGCTGCGCTGTAGCAGAGTGACCACCAAAGGAGCTCCATGAGGTTGTTTACTAAGTAATACAGTAGTTAGCGTGCTCTCCGTGTTTGTGCAAGGGGATGTGGCTGTGGAGGAGCCCGAGCACTATCTCCATATGTCGTATTCTTCCTGTGTTGCCTTATTCGTTCTTAGCAGCAGCAGCGAATGGCGGCTAGTGAAATTAAAGTAGTATTTGGGTTGCCGTCTGGTACGGTGAGCGTAGAATCGTTGGCACAGTGCTCTCTGAAGTTCAGCTTTGCTCTTTATCACCTCCCAGGTAACCGGACTTGTAATTCTGAGCCATGTCTCCCAATTTACATGATCTGTTTGCGTTCTGCAGCTCATCAACTGAAGTGATAGACAATGCAACCTTAGCACCAACACTGAAGAGTGTAATGCTGCTAATACAAAGATTGAGGGAGAGCATTTGAAGTTAAACATAACTAGCTTTTATTGCATTAAACTAGTTTTTACTGTGTGGTTTTCTTAGTTTCTTTAGCATTTCATCAGTGTCTTTTCAATACAAATTGTAAAGCTGAGTTAGTTCAGGTCCTACAGTGTCTCTGAAGTTGGTCAGACAGAAAGTAGATTTAAACGTCCTGTTTATTTTTTTTAGTGCACCCTGTAATAGAGGCTGTACAATATGATTTTCAGTCTTACCTTTTTAAGCTGTCATAAAAGGACCTGAAGTTGTAATAATTTTAAAGGGCATGCTGTGGTAGATGAACTTTTCAAGCGAGGGGAAGATAGCTTTTACTGGAATTCTCTTGATAATCCTTAATAATGAAGTAACACATAAAAGGCTCCTAGCTAAATGGGCAGACCTTCCTTGAAATTGCAAAACATTTCTTTAGAAGAACATTTACTAACTCTTACATAAACTCTAAAATTTCTATTCTTTATATTAGGTGCCTACTTTGAGGTTGACTTAGTTTTTATCTTTTACCTTTCTTCGTCCTCTTTGCTTAAGCTTTTACGCTGTGTTTTTCATCTGTACTTCTGGTATTCTCTCATCTCTGATTGTTTTATGTTTTCAGGATTCTAGAAGTTTTAGAATATTTCTTCAAGATTAGCTTTATTCTCACCACTATCTGTCCATACACTTTTTTCTTAGTTTTAAAGAATTACTTGTTTCAAGGTGGAACTTCCTTTGTAGCATTTTTTTCTTGCTAATTAGCGTGCAGAAATTTATTAAATATTTCTGTCCTTAACATTTCACATCATGGTCATGTGACATATGGATAAAGACCAAACCTTTTTAACAGAGCAGTTCACCTTAAAAGGACACCTGAGTCCTGTTAATGGATGCTCACTGCTGTTTCCTGTAAAAAAACCAAACAAACAAACAACTGGAAACGGAGCTAACCAAAAGTTTTAGGGCAAATGCCATCAGAAACCTTTCAGGTGCTGTCCAGAACTGGGTGCAAGCACTGTGTATTTTTCTTTCATTTCAGATGTATCAAATATTTCATTCAAAAGTCTTGCTGAGCAATATAATTAATTAAACTAGTCTGTGAAATATGAATGAAAATCTAAGCAAACTGACTGTCTCCAGCCCTTCCGGCTCACCCACACTGACCAGTCTGGCTTTACGCCAAGAACAGCTACAATTCATGGACTTTAAGAAGCATTAAACACATTGATCACGTTAACCAAGAGAATAAAAGTTGCTGCCTCCCACCATTAGGCTCAGACAAGGCAGGCAATGGGGTTCTTTGGGACTATCATTTTGTAGTAGCTGAGAGCTTTTATTTCAGACATCCGTTTATAACCGCTGCCCAACTGTTCTATGATTTTCCAGATGCTTTATTTGAATGCCACCCATCAGAAGCTGCCCAAGGCAAGCATGTCCTTTGCCTTTGCCTTTTTCCTTTCCTTTCGCTGTTGAATACATCTGTCATAGCTGGTAGTCAGGATACACCAACCCTAGCGTGGAGCAGAGACCTATCCCTTCCACAGCTGGCCATCCTAATGAGCCAGGAAAATAGGACTGGTAGTGACCACAGCTGATGGAAACGACACTTCCACCTGGTTCCAGCATTAACTAAGGACATCAGAATCTATATAATGAGCAACAAGTTCCCACCAAAGGCCCTGCTGCTCCAGCAGTTACTGTGCAGTGGTGGGTGCTTAGGGGAGACATGAAAGCAGTATTCATCTCCTTTTGTTTACCCATCCCACAGTTTGTGTTTTATGGCTTATGGTAGGTTATGCCTAGAATCATAGAATCACATGGTTGGATGGGACCTATGAGATCATCTAGTCCAACTGTCTTCCCACTACCATTGCTGCCAGAGCTACTAAACCAGATCTTGTAGCTCCTCATCAAGCCGCCTCTTGAACGCTGCCAAGGACAGCAACTCCACCACCTCCCTGGGCAGGCCATTCCGGTGCCTGACCACTCTTTGGGAGAAAAAGTTTTTCCTCACGTCCAACCTAAACCTCCTCTGGTACAACTTGTGGCCATTTCCTCGGGTCCTGCTTGTTGCCTGGGGGAAGAGGCCAAACCCCTGCTCATCACAACCTGCCTTCAGGAAGCTATAGAGTGCAATGAGATCTCCCCTGAGCCTCCTCTTCTCCAGGCTAAACAATCCCAACTCCCTCAGCTGCTCCTCATAAGACTTGTACTCCAGACCCCTCACCAGCTTTGTTGCCCTTCTCTGGACAGGTTCCACGGCTTCAATGTCTTTCTTGCAGTGAGGGGCCCAAAACTGAACACAGCACTCGAGGTGCGGCCTCACCAGCGCCGAATACAGGGGGATGATTACCTCCCTGCTCCTGCTGGCCTAGTTAATATCTTAAAGCCTATGGAATTTTAGCTGGTTTTGATGTGTACGTCACCAAAGAAAGGAGGACACCAGAAGGTACTGTTCCAAGGGCTGCGATTTTTCAGGTCAGTGATTCCTTCTGAGGAGATTAAAATGTCTTTGTGTACAGTTCTCACTCAGTGTAACCAGGTTAACGGTACTCTTTTAGATAACTTCATGATCCTCTGGAATGGCATCTCTGTTTTTTTTTAAGCACAGTTTCAGCACACCAGTAAATGTTGATGATTGTCCTTGAATTGCTGTCATAATTGTCCACGGCAACTCTGTTGCATGCGTAGGGATTGTAAATCAGCTTGAGGTGAAGACAGGGTTTTCGTTCCTTTTATCTCATGCAGGTTTTCTGAAGGTGTTTTTGGAGAAATTGATTTAGAAGCTGAAGTCACTGGATACTTTTAACACAGAGGCAGACTCTTTATTTCCATGTGTGATGGTGTTCAACACGTTAAGCCCTGAGCAACACTTTTGCCCTGTGTGCTAATGTGATGCAAAGAAAACGCAGTAATAGTTGTAAATTCACCAGGCAACTGTGCTTCTGCTGTGCCTTTGAGGATAGACTGTAAAAGTACCTGTATCGGAATTAAGAGTACGGGGCATAGCCGTTCCGCTTGGTCCAGGCGGTGACTTTATTGCCGGGAGCAACAAAACCTGTGGAAAGCCGTAGATGAAGCCGGAAGGAACGCGGACCTGTTGGAAGCAACCTGCAGAACCAACATCGCTGGCGAGAGTTTTGTAAGCTGTAGGGTGCGAACATTTGTATCCGGGCTTTACCCAATGATCCATCTATCGACTGCCGCCTTAGACTGGCTCTGTGCTCAAGGCAGTCATGCCTGTGCCTGAGGTGTAATTGGTGTCTGGGATTTGGGGGAATATAGGGGGAAATATATGGATTAGGGCTCTCCCCTTACTTTCATAAGAAGGGTAAAGGAAGCCTTTTTTTAAGCTGTTGAACAGTTGCAATGAAATATATTTAGCTTCTTGTTAGACAAACCACACTTTACTCTTAAATCCCAATATAGTGTTTTCTAACTGTCTCAAGAGTACCAAATAAAACCACATTTATTTAGAAAAAAAAAAGACAAATAGACAAGTCTGGCTCTAAATACAAATAAGTATTTATACTTTTAGGATTAACATTTGTATGTTTACTGCCTGATTCAAGTTACTACTTAGATTTCTACATGTTAAAATTTCTGCAGTGTTCAGAGTTAAGTTAGAAGTGCCCGGATTACTCGAGCGACTCGGAACACAGAGAACATGCAGGTTTTCTCTGCTTCCAAGAGAATGGGAGGGGGGAAATCATAAACAGCATGGAAGCCAACCTCATGGGGTTTTTTTCTTTCTTTTTTTTTTCTTTTCCCCCTGTAACCAACTTTTTAAAAAGTTTGTTTTCAAATGAGTCCAAGAAGGTTAAAAATAGGCTTATTTCTATTATTTCTCTATGAAGTAAATAATTCCTGTAAGACTTATTTGTCACAGGTGTTCCTTTTGCTTTTGTATGAGAATGTGAAGGAGTCTGGAGCAGAGTGTGAAAGCTGGAAAATTAAGGAATTGGTGCCAGCATGAGCATAACAAAAACAAAGACTGAGTATGCCAAAGGGAATAAGTGATTTAAAATCTGAATTTTGTGGATTCCTTTGGCTCATATTTGTGCATAAAATATCTAAGCTTATCTTTGGGTAATATTTGAGAGAGGTATTTGTTAAAGTCTTAAATTTGCAAATCACCTGTAAATCAAGCAGGAAAATGAGGGAAGAATAGATTTAACTTACCTAAAAAAAAAATTCAGGTATGAATCGAATAGATAACAGAACTTAAAACCTGTCAGGGCTTCATTATAGACATCCTCGAGGATTGAAAATGTCTCTGGATTTTTTCCAGAATTCATTCGATACTCTTGTATAAACTTGTGTGTTTCTCAGGTAATCGTATAACTCTAAATGAGAAGAGTTCAGACCTGACTTTTTGCACAGTCTGTTTGGACTGTATGTTAGTTTAAATGGCTAAGAACTGCTTTTTCTGATGAGGCTAAAAGTTACAAATGAAAAGCAAGCTATGTAAAACTAGTTCTCATAGGAAACAGGGCAGTTTGATTTAGGGGTCACAGTCAGGTCTTCACCCCTCCTTTTTTTCCCCTCTCATTTTTTGGGCATTTCTTGATATTTTGTATTCCAAATGTCTTCTGTTGTTAGCATTTATCTAGAAGAGTCCTAAAAACAAGAAAGAGCCAGGAAAGGCAGTAAGAGGAGCAGCACTGAACCAGAGGAGTGGTGCTTGGAATTGCCTTAGTTCACCAAGCATCACTTGCTCGTTGGGTATTTGAACAATGGGGGCCAAGGAAGAGGAGGTTAAAACAGACTCACAGTGCCCCTTTCCATCCTCCAGAAACAGGGAACGGAGAGAGGGGTCTGAAACAGCCCGAGGATCTTGCTGTTGGTGACCTGGGTGCGGAGGATGCTGGAACCTGCAGCACTGCAAGGCCTAAGATCTACCGTATGCCCGGCTCCTTGCAGCGTTCTTCCCCTCCAACCTGTTATTGTCCTGGATCTTTCAGGATTTTTCTGTATAACTTTTGATTCACCTCCTCTCAGTATAGACATGGTTAACGCCTACTCTAAATTTTCTAAAGAGATTTTTGAAGACTTGTGATTTTTGAGACAGCTACAATAGTCCCCCCAACTTCTCCAAAGCTACTGTTTGTGGTGCTTCTCTAAGTCCCTCATGCTTAAGGGAAGGAATATCTTTACTGATGCCTTTTTTTAATGACAGAATTTGGTAAGCACAGTATATGTATGCCCTTTAATTTTTTTTTTTATTGCCTGCTTATAAATCTAGACACTGGTGAATGAAGCACTTAAAAGTTTGTATGGCTCTATAAATTCAAATTGAAATTCCTTTAAAGGCATGGAGAATGCAGTGATGGACATTGGTTTTCTATTTGAAAAGAGTTTACATCTGTTAGTAGATTTAAATGATGAGTTAAATGGTTTTTAAATGGTAGAGTGTGAGGGCATATCCTTTACATAATTACTTTAGATGCTTTTTATAGCTTCAGGATTTATGTTGGTAATCACATTGCTACCTGACAGTCTGTGTGTGCAATCCTGCCTTCACCTTGTTGAAGGGGGCATTCGTTAGATCTCCCTTTAATTGGTAGAGATAACTTCAGTGAAGAGCACAGCTCTAGTAACTCTGAAGTAGTTTGAAAGATGTGCTAACAATGGGTGTTTTCTTGAAACAACTTACGGACTGAGTAGTTTTAATAAGGTGCTAAGAAATATTTTCACAAAGTGTCATTTTTAGATTTAAGGATAGTTCCTTTGAAGATGGAGCATAGGATGTCATTTCCTGATATGAAACTAATTGATTTAAGGGTGCTAGATGGACACAACTGTCTTTTTGCTTTGCGCTCATCAAAATCCTTGCGTAGTAAGTAAATATATGAATGGTGTTTCTGTTGTATGGATGAAAATGATCCAGCTCAGTGTTTGAAAGCGATGTAGGGCTCTGGAAAATTCTGCAGCCAACCTGAATCACTGTCTCCGCAGGTTGTCTTATTCCAAGGAGCACACAACCGCTTGGCTTTGGCTATATAAAGCTGGTTTTATTTTTACGTGGCCACCTGAGCGAGCCCGGTGCCCAGAAGTGCAGATGGCTCTTCACCTCGCCCGACTGCGGGGTATGGTAATTGGACTCCGGGGAGAAACGCTGGCAGAGGTGCCGAGCATCCTCCTGGCCTTGCTGGGTTTTTTCCTTAGCAGTGCACAGGTAATGCTGCTTTTCAGAGCTGAGTGACAGGACTGTTAGAAGGTCTTAAAGGAGCCACAAAAGTGAGCTCTTCCAGCTAATAGCTTTGCAAAGCAGTTCAGAAATGTGGGTATTTATCTGCTCTGAAACAAATATGCTTTTAACATCTATCTCAGCTACTGTAAAAGGTTTCTTCGTTTCCACACCCAGGTACCTTACTTATATATCATGCTTGCTACTGGAAATGATTCTTTCTCAACAATTAATTGTGATGTGTTCTGTGCTGTACAGAGCGTGGTTCTTCTATTACTTTTATATCGGGTCTTTGTCCCGTACCTGACAGGCTAATGTGCATGTTTACAGGTGTATGCAAGTCTGTCACCAGTGGCGTACGAAAAAAGATGGGGGAAGAAATGGCCTGACTACTCTCTAGTCAGCCCTGGTCAGGAATTTAAATATTTTCCGTTAAGGCGAGCTGATTCTGGGCAAATTTGCTCTACTTTTTCTTCCTTCCAAGTAGCCCTGCTGTTAGGTTTGGAAAGTCCTATGCTGTAAAGTTGGCACCCTGGAAAAATAAAGACAAAAACCACAAGAAGAAGTTCAAAAGAAATACAGACTAAGAATGAAGTTTTCAAGCTACGTTCCAAGGCGAGGACTTTTCATCTTTATACCTTTGAATTGTGAATCAAGGCAGTAAAAGTTACTACTAGGTTAAAGTTTAAATGGCATAGAAAAGGTAGAAAAAAGATTAAACATATTCTGTCTGGACAGTGGAACAAAGACTTTGAATCCTTATCTATGCACCTGTCTATTGAGTATCTAAGTTCCAGGAGTCCCACAGAGGACGTGCGATGAGCACTCTTATTGTTCGTATTAAGGACTGAAGTAATTGAAAGGAAAAGTAAGGTAAGGAGAAGCAGAAATCAGATGTGACTGCCTGTATGGTTAAAAAATAATTTAAAGGGAAAGTGACTATCAAGCAGTTCATATTATGGAAATCTGACCATTGAAGATAGAATAAAAAATTCTATTATTCTTTGAAAGAGTTTTTCCTCTCGAAGTAAGACTTAAATATCATTTGAAAACCAGTAATTTTCACAAAGTGCCTTACTGGCCACTTGTAAAGGAGCAATTCAAATGCGTGGGTTTTGATTCTTTGAATTTAGGTCTGATGGCTGGATCTGAGCCATGGGGAATTTTAATTTTGGGGTTTTTTTTCCTGCAGAGATGGCTGTTTTGTAGCTTATTTTGAAGACTGAAAATCATAGTAAGCAAGTTAAAACGACACACTTTGTTTACTTTGTCGTCCTGTTCAATATAGACATCTAATTCAAATTTAATGTGATGCTTCTATGTTGCTAAGAGGGTAATTATAATAATAATCTTAATTTCTTATATTCTGCATTAGTAAATTGTGATATCTCCCCAAATCTAGGTTTTGTGGTTTTTTGAGCCGTCCTTTCAGTTCATTAAATTGGTAACTCTGCAGTTTATTATATGGGAGGTGGGTTACTGGTTTATTAAAGAAATATATAATTTTTTCTTAATTAGATAAAAAGTGAAATCAGATTTGCTTTATGCTGTAGTTCATGGAGAATTTCTAAATTCTAGATCAGCACTATAGCTCCCTTTTGTTATGTTGTTGAATATGTGAGGAGAACAAGGATAGGTAATTATTTGCGGTTGAAAAAAATGAACTTACCAAAGAGAGAGGAAAATACTTTTAAAAATAGATTTTAATGCATAGCTTTTTAAAAATACAGCTATTCTGTGCTCAGCAGAAGCTCAACAACTTGCAAAATTGCCTATTGTTATGGCAATTGTTATGTGATTTATGAGATATGCAGGAATATATTGTGTCCAGGGTTGAGATGAAGTATTACAGGTTGTATCGTTATCAGGTGGTAAGATTTTATTTGTGTTAAGTATCTCCAATGCACAATGCAAGTCTGAATCCAGCTTTCACATGTCTATCTCGAAAGTATTTCCTTTTTAACATGAGACCCTGGAACTTACTGTCTCCGAAGCTGAGTTCTGGCTTTACCATCCATGTTCCTCACGGAGGAGGAGGCTCGTTTCTTTGGGGTGATGGTGGCTTGCAGGGAGCTGAGGAAGCACCTGGGGCCCTAGGGTACCATGAGAACATCAAGGGACAATTAATGCTCTGGAAGCATTAATAGTGAGAAGAGGATAAGAAGAAGCTGATGGAAAGAGCTGTGGGCTGACAGATGTGGAGGCCGAAGACTGCAGTTACATTATCCTTGTGAGGTTTTGCTCTTCAAAATTTTTTGAACAATATTGATCCACTGGAGTGATTTGATGACAGTGCTTTGCATCATGCTACCACAGTGATTTTTCTGTTGTGTGGAATATCCTAAAGCATGCACTAAAAGCTTTTTAGAATTAATTTCTGTCAGAATTACTCTCTTAAGGTATTTTAAGAGTATGTATTTTTATAATTTCATGCATAAACCTACGTCACTGTGAATGTTTTTAATGTGGAAAAAGGCTTTAGTAGAGAAATTGCAGTACTCTATTAGGTTAAACGTTTATTTGTAATCATAATATTAAAACTTCTTGGTTCTCCATTCTAGCATATTATGGTTACAGAGAAGTCAAACAAAAATGTATTTTTCATACTGTCTTTCTAATTAACCCATTAAAAACAGCTTCTGAAGAAGTAAAACTGTTATTTGAAAATGATAGATATGAAAGAATCACTTCAGTATTCATTTTCATGTGAAGAGGGGTTTTTTCAGATGAACATCTTATATAAAATATCTTTTTTTTTCTCAAGATTTCAACACAGGGCTGTTTATATTATAAGCACAACGCAGCTAACTGGATGAATTTCACTGATAACACATAGTGCATACACAATATGTAGAAACTAAAGATGAAAAAGTCTGAATAGTTATTTCACCCAGCCAGTTGACATTTCTTTTCTGTAGGATGTCCTACATGCTGTTCCTCTGTCATCTTGCCAGAATTTAGAAGATGAGCATAGTCATCTGGGATGTCCCTCAGGAAAAACGTCATGTGCAAAGCATTCGGATGATGCTCAAGACAAAATGGAATTGTACTCTGCTTATAAACAGTGCCGAGAAGAGTGTTAGGAGCCAGCATGTAGCTGGAGTGCTGACTTTGGATGAGATGTGAAACAAAACTCTTTAATGTGTGTTAGCCATAGATTTGAGGCTGCTCGTACACACAGAAGGGAGTCACACCTCCTCGCCAGCCCGGCTTGTTAGTCAGCTTGGGAAATCGCATCCTTATCGTAATTCCCCATGAAATTCAGTTGGGATAAAATATTAATCTCTTCTTCTCCTAACCAGTTTGTGTTACTGAAAAGCTGTTGTATTTCACCTCCAAAGGACTTGCATTGCATTAGGTTATTAGATTATTATTTGGTGTGCTATTCAATATTTTCAGATGAAAAGCATGAGTTTGTGTCATCTTCCTGGCCTCATCCAGTCTGAAATGACGAACTTGACAGTCTTTTCAAACCGCAGACATCCCATTGAGTTACAAAAAGAATGGGTAGGTATTTATAAACAGAGGTAGGTTATACGTTGGCCATAATTACGGAGAGAAGAGGAGGTTACACTCATTTGTGGAATATAGTATGCCACCTCCTGCTTTAAGAGTGTGTATGCCTTGTCTTTTTAGCCTGAATTTCTTTCACAAAGTAAATTGGAGCTAGCAGATTAGGTTGTTGTCCTCTAGTGACTTTAATATGTCTCCTGAGCAGAGTAGTTTTGCCCTATGTACCATAATGAACATAGCGTAATTAACCATTGGAACATCTTGCCCCAGTAGGTTCTCTGTCACTTGAAGTCTTGATTTAAACACTGTAATTTTCTAGAGACACACGTTCTAATGCGTCTCAGGTCTAGAGAGCTCAACAGAGGTGTTGGTGAGGGAAAGTCTACGTCCTTTTTCATCTAAGACCTCAGAGTGAATAGTCAAAATGCTCTTTTTTTAGCTTAAAAAACCCCATGTATGGCTATATCAAGATATATCCCATGGACTGCACTGAGATATCATGTCACTGATACACTCTTTCTTAAAGGGTGGTGCAAAACAAGATACTGGATTCTTGCTAAATTAATGATCAGTGGTTCCTATCAGGCCGTATCTCATCGGGTGTTTTCCGGGACTCCTGTTTCCGGTGTTCTCCTTGCTTCCATCTTTAAAATCATCTCTGCCTGGATAAGCTTTTCCACAAAGTTAAAAAAAAACAAACAAACCCCTTACTTACTTCTGTATAGTATCGCTTAGGCTTGGTAAAAGATGTTCCATTATTTATTAGTCTTTACTTGCCATCTTGGCAAGATCTGCATTTTTATAACTTAGCAAGCCCTCTCCTGATCCTGAAGAACATTGCTATTCTAGAGGCGCAGCGTGTAGGATCAGCTCGATACATGGTCAGATTTGTCATCTTCCTCAACCTTCTCCTTTTACGTGTGCAGAGTCCCCCGGGGTGACGTACTCCGTGTAGCTGCATCATCCAAACACAGCAGGTACCAGCGATGGCCTCTTCTGAAGGCACCGCTATGGGCACAGCGCATGGTCTTTACTAGAGTTGTGCAGGAGCAGCTGGCGTAAAGCTTTCAGTTTTCACTGGAATAAATTTATCACTGGCCTTTTATTTGTATCACCAGTGAATGTCCTGTCTTTGTAGAAAATTCAAGCCATAATACGTAGTTAGAATTTAGTACTCTGCAAAATAACTGATGGCAGAAGCATACCTGAATGGATTTATTTAGGTTAAATTGTGCCATGGGAGTGGTTGGAAATGATGGGTTACTTGAAAGCAAAGAAAATTATATTACAGGGAAGGACAACTTGCAATAAATTAATGAGTTGCATATATAGAGCAGAGTTTGTAATTTGTGTGTGGGGAACCCTGTGTAAAACAGAGTTCTGTTTTCTTGTTGCGACTTTTTTAGCATCCATTTTAGGGCACGTACACAAAATTTGA
The DNA here is from genome assembly GCA_009806455.1 of Tetrax tetrax. Classification (NCBI taxonomy): domain Eukaryota; kingdom Metazoa; phylum Chordata; class Aves; order Otidiformes; family Otididae; genus Tetrax; species Tetrax tetrax. The sequence continues at coordinate 104,490 of WHYT01016539.1, forward strand.
GATTGCTGGTCTTTTCCTTTTGTGATGCAAGTGAAGAACACTGCTCTGCGCTATTATCATGCTTGAATCGGAACTGGTGCGGCTGTGGAAGCACTGGGGTGCTTTTCTGCGTTCAGTGCCCGCGCAGTTCTGAAGCAGCCTGCCGGCGCTCGGTTGGAGTTTGCCTCGCCAACACTTGGGGCCCAATTTTGCATGACATATGCATTAAAGAGACACTTTCCTTATTTTTCTAAATATTTACAGTGTTGTTCCATGAGTCTATTTGTTGATTTTAGTACTAATTTTTAACAAAAACAATTTCAACCCGGTAGTTGGTACCTATGTCTTCTGCTTGCGTCCGATCAGATTGCGTAGTATGTGTGTGCCTCCATGTCGTTCACAAAATAAATTATATCATGTATTGTCACGTCTGTCTGCCCTTTTCTGGAATTTGACTAAGGCTTACAACTTCAAAGGTGAGGCTAGGCTTTTCTTTTGTGTTCAGAGAGGGCGACTGAACGATTGTGGCTGGCGTGGCAGTGGAAGGCTCATGAGGCTCGCCCTTTGTTTGGACCTTTGAGGGCCTCAGGAGTCCATAAAGGACATCCCAGCAGGGCGGCTGAGGCCTTGCGGACAGTTGGTGGAGGCGTCAGAGTAAAAATTCTGGAAAAGTCTGCAGATCTCCTTTCAGGATTGCCACTTTTGTTCCCTTTGGCTAAAATAAGTCTTTGAAAACGGGGCTGTGGAAGTGGGGAAATGAAAGAGTGCTCCATGGGGCTCAGGAATGGTGATGTTCTTTTGGGAGTTCAAGGCATTTATACAGTTTGAGAAAGAGAGTGGGGAGCTCAGTATTTGATAAAATCTACTGGAGCCCTCTAATTTGTTGGAAATATAAAAGGAAAAATGGAAAAAAAAATTTAGGTTATTCCCTTGTTTAATTTGCTAGACTGGCACTAATTCTGCAGTTCACTTACTGTACCAGTTAATTTCAATATCCACTCTGCATTCTTGATTTCGACAGGGGAGAAGGTGGATGCTGAGGGCAAAAGGGTATGGGATTGGAGGGGGTTTGAGTGCAGCTCCGCAGCAAATTGTACATACCCTTCTCGCAGCTGTACCTGCATACTACTCATGTCATTTTTTTGTTTCTTTTTCCATGTGATTTTTAATTCTGGAATTGTTTTGCCACTTCAGTGAAGCTCCAAGGAAATAATTTTTCTGATAAATTTTATAAAACTAGCTGGAGATCCTCAAACAGAAAAGCCAAACTTGCAGGCAGTAACAAAACAAATACAGAAAGTCTTTTCTGACAGGTTCTAATTTCAAAGTAACTGCGTGCTGCAAGGTTATTTAATTTACAGCAGAGCAGAAGGCAGGTGCTCTAGAGATACTGTCAGCCTGTAGCCCCCGTTTTTCATTCAGGCGCTGTTCCCTTTGCAAGATGAAATACAGTTTTCCTTAAAAATCTTTCCTTACTCTATAACCAGCTTTTTAAGGAGGAATCACAAACCCAATGCTCCTTCTGGTGTTGACTTCTCTATAAAGGCATGGATTAAATTTCCCAAAACAGGAGTCACATTTCCTGTTAAAATATCAAGGGGACCTTGTGCTTCTGGAAGGCTGTCAGGATGGCACCCCTAAAAATGCACTACATTGTGCAAGAGCAGCACTTCAGTATTTTGAACCGTCTTTTGAGTTGAGTACCTTCGCTGTCTTCCGTGGGAACATTTGTTTGACGGAATAGAATTCCCTCTTCCAGTTGTGTCTTTTCAGAGAGGTTCATTTACTGTTCGTCCACGGTACCGCCAACTGCAGTGCTCGTTGAATGGTCAAGAAGGAAAAGTGCCCGTTCTAAGCAGATTACAATCTAAGGATGGGCAGCTAGATAGAAAATATCAGTGAGAATGCATAACAGATGCAGAAGAAGAAAGGGTTGGCTGGTGCAAGGGGGAGGAGAGACACTTCAGCACGGTGAAGTCATATTTTAATCACTCTGAGGAGTAACAACAGGTTGCAGTATGGCAGGTCTTTTATTTAATGCTGGCAGGGTTTTTTTGTTATGTGACTGCCATAAAATGTATTTATATGTTTGTGCATAAGAAACTGCATACTTCACATATAATATCTTGGTTGTCCTTTTGTATTGAAAGAAGGTGGGTTTATTTCAAAACTCTAAATCTCAGACCAGTCGAAAACCTGCCCAAATGGCATTTATACTGGTGACTTGCTTGACAGGGGTTCTTTGTGAAGGTGCAAACGTGCAGCCGTCTCCCTGCTGTACAGTTAAACTTTCTGTTCATAAATCATTTTAGTAGATTGGGCCAGTGGAGGATTGCTCATAGTGCATTGCGTGTGATTTAATATTATGCTGGATGGAATGCTGGAACTTAATTCCAAATCCCCACAATGGTGTCATACGTATCAGAGTGGGTCCAGACTGCGTTTCAGTACTGAGATACTGGCAGTATCAAAGCTGAAGTGCTTATGACTCCTTAAGCAATCTTTTGCTACTCATAAAATCTTTTCGCAATATTAGCACTTCAAATTGGATGAGCTGCTGACCCAGGGCCGGACCTGCACTGCTGTTTGATTCCGACCCGCTTTCCTGGGGAAGGGAGGGGCTGCTGTGAGTGGTTCTCCTTTCATTCTGCCGGTTTCTTGTAAAAGTGGTTGTCAGCTTGTAATAAAGCAATTTATAAAAGGCAAGCAAACGGAGCAACAAGAAAAGGTTGATGAAGATTTTGGTAAATTAAAATTAAACAAAATGATGCCCTCAAAATTGAGTAATTCAGATTTTATTTTAAAAGAATCAACAGATTCATTCAAAGGAGAGTTGGCAATTTAAAATATTTATGTTCCTATGGAATCAGGCTGGAACTACGTAAATTCTGTAAGATTAAACTATTTTGTGTTCTTAACTGAAACCAGTACTGAAGTACTTACGTGCTCATGAACCTTTTAGCCTCTGATTCCTTGGTGAGATTCAGTGGGGAAATGCTGCAGAAGAACAAATATGTTCATAAAGAAAATAATAACATCTTCTATCTTAGTAATTTTTCTCCCATTCCTTTTTCACTTCTTTTCCTCCTTGCTCGGTTTACTTCAGAATTTTTTTTTTATTTAGGTTAAAAGTTGCAAAAATGGAATTCTGTTATTATTTGGCTAAGTTTCATCATAATTGAGTTGCTGCTCTATTTAATATATTTTTCAACAAACCATCTTTTGAAAGTAGGAGGCACAGGTATTTATTTCGAGTCTTCCTTTTTTTAAATGTATAAAATAAAATGCTTTAAATCCTTCACTCTTTCAGCCAGGTGGAAAATGTCATACATTTTATTTTTATTCTAATTAAGCTGTTTAATACTCTACGGATGCTGCAGAGAAATGTGGAGCTTCAGAAATAAGGTTAAGCTGCGTTTCCTTAGGAAGTGTGCCTCTGTAAACGGGCACTCGGAGAAATCAGGCACAGTGATTCAGCAAAACCTCTGTGTTCTGTGTATGTGAAAAATCAGACTTGATTCCTGGATTTTTGTTATTCATACGAAATAATATGCAAAAGATGGTTTCAGCAATGCTTTTCTATTGGTGGTGTTTCCAGTGATCTTACAAGCTGTGTGAAATTGTTCTCCTTTGGAATATCAGAGTCGTAGCACGTGGCGCGAGCTGTGTGAGGCACGCTGGAGGAGGAGGAGGAGGAGGAGGGAGGAAATCTTTAACCCAGTGCAGCAGTTCTGGTGTCTGGAGTTTTCATTGAGAAAATGCTGGTTTTGAGCTCTGTGCCGCTCTCTGAGCGATGGCTTCATGTGTAGCACGTGTGTATTCTGGGATGTCCGTTTTCAGGACAGGATTTGATTATCACACCCTCATTCAGTCACTCCTTCCCTCCCCGCCAGCTCAGATGTGTTGTGTCATGGCAAACGGGCAGGCTGAAGCAGAGATGCATTTGATCCTGTGTGAGCCGTTTTCTTGCATCGACACGGCTTCTTTGTCCTTTTAGAAATGTTTCGGTGTGACTTCTAATGTCTATTTCATTCTTCTCTGGTAAGTATTTATTACAAATACAACAAGAAATGCTAGGTGGATATGTATCACAGAAACCAGAAAACTTACATGGAAAAGTAAAGCAAGCTTTGAACTGCAGCAATGTCTGTATAAAACACACACATACATGTAGAAATAGGGTATTTATACTGTGTCTGCTTTTGTGAACAAGAAGTGAAGAATACCTTGTTCTGTAATTCCACTGGTCTAAACAGCCGGCTAACTCGGCAGAGTTTTTTAATTCCTAAACTGCAACTGAGAATACAAACAGAGCTCTTCCCAAGGGACAGTACGTGATTCAGTTGAAAGGTGTCCTGCAAAAGAAGCAGCTGTTCCCTCTAATGAAGCCCCCTGGCTTTGCCATTGTGATTTAATATAGCCAGCCCAATTAGCTACAGGGGCACAGAGTTAGGTACACGCTCAGCGGAAATCCTTCCTCTGCACCACACCAACCCTTTGGGGCTCTGGGCAGCTCAGCCAGCGCTGGGGGAATACTATGGCCTTCATACACTTCGGTATGAATGTAACGCGGAAAGGGAGATGTGGCTTACAAAGTTATAAGAAAGTTTTGAGCTAGCTCACACAAGCTGTAATTGGGAGAGTACAAGTGGATTTTCTGAGTCACGCTACGGCAATGAAACCGCAGCACCCTTAGCAGAGCCAGCGTGTGCTCTTAGACACCCTAAAAGATGCTCTTCCGGTTTATTTTTTAAGTGTATTCCATAAGGTATTCAGGAGGCTGTAGTGAATTTGCTGCAGTCAGTCCCAGCTCCTGTAACCTCAGCTGATGAGCGACAGCCTTGTCTCTTCACAGAGCTAGAGCAGCTACGGTGGGGTTCTCCTGTTCGCCAGCGTCCACCCGCACGGGTCTGACTGCAGCTGGTAAATTAAATGGTGTTCTAGCATTCACCCTGGAACCGACACGGTGCCGGCCTGTTCCCGTCAGCAAGTTGAATTCAATCCTATTTGAAACTCACAGGACAGTTCAGCAGTGTTGCTGAAAGAATAAGGAGTTCTAAGATCTGCAGCCCTCCCTGTGAAATAAACTGTTAAACTGATGGGTTCCTATAAGACAGAGGATCTGATACATGGTGTGATTTGGAGAGTCCTGTCCAGTACTCTCCAGATTTGGAGAGCTTCTGTCCAGTACAGCTGTTGTTCTATAAGGCATGTAGAATTACAAAACGGTTGATTTAGTGCTAAGAGAATATAGCAGATTTTTAATTAAACCTCTTTCTTTAGGAAGTTCACAGTAAAACAGTTAGAACTTAAAAATGTAAACTTCAGAAGCCTTTGAGGTGGCCTGGAACTTCATCTCATCTTCCATGACAGTTTTTTCTTATTTTCTTTCCTCCCCACCCCTTTTTTCTTTTTTTTGTCATTAAAATAAGGATTAATCTGCTTGGAGAGTGCCATACATGGGATTATTCAGGAATGCTTGTGAATGTGCAGGCTGTCCTTGTGTATTTTGAGTTGGATGTCTTTAATTCCCTGAAAACTGCTTGAAACACTGTTCTTGCCTGTGTTACAGGCCCTCATGGTGCTGTGCGCCCGGCCTGTGCGCTGGCTGCCCAGAAAGTGTTTGGTTACTGTGTAGGCACTGAGTATCATCTATGTTTTCCATTTTATTGCTTATTTGTTCTCTGAAACCACCCGTTTCTTCTGCTTTTTAGTTGACAGGTAATTGTGTATTGGCACTGAGGTGAGTAAAAGCTCAGAGGCCTGTTCTCAGTGGTCTTAATCTTTAGGCCTATCTGAACTGGGCAGGCAATCTCATGCAAATGCTTCTTTGCACTTCTATTTTGGCTGTTTTGTGAATGATTTCCATATTTTAATTTCAGATGTGAGAGCTGTGGTGCTAATACAATGTTTCCGGGTTAGTTTATTTGGTTGGTACTGGGGCCACCAGCTCAAACCAGGAAAGGTGTGAAAGCTGTGGATCTGCGGAGGCCAGGCCTAGAGATCTCTGGCTTCTTGCACACTTGTTTTTCTTTCTTTTTTTTTTTTTACAATGTCGCTTCCCTCTGTGCTTCCACATGAAGGCCAGGAGAACCCTGAACTTTGGCAAGATGTAGTTTTGAGGTATAAATGGCTCTATCTTTTTTTTTATTATTTATTTTTAAAAATCTCATTAGTATACGTGCTTCTGAATGTTTTAGAAATCAGAGCTTTAATATTGACTTTGACTGTGGTTTAATGAGAACAATTTTAAACCTGGTTTTATAAATCTCAGAATTTCACAGTTGCTGGACCTGTCAGAAGCAAGCTGTGAGTACTGAATGCTAGTTCACTTGTGTCTGTGTTTTGTTATAATGGCAGATGATGGAGAGAGGAGTTTTATTGAAAGGTTTTTTTTCTCTCTCATTTTGACCCTTCTGATTTTTCTTTTTTTTCCTTATTATTTTTTAATTGGTCATCTTGTGCTGGAATTTACCATACTATCTTTGGATAAGCCTGACTTCATGCACTTGAATAAAGGTGTCCTTTAAAGAAGGCAGAGTAAAATCTAACCTGGTTTTGATTTTACCAAAGTCAGACTGTTCTAACCCAAGGGTGTATCCTGTCCAGGACACACATGATTTTTCTCTTTAGAAAACACGTGTGCATCTTTGTTTCATTATTTCTTCCTGGTAAGTGGACATTTTGTAAACTCCCACCTGAGGGCATGACACCTCCAAAAAGGACTGTGTCAAGGTTAGTTGTAATGAGTAAAATATGCAAATTCAAATTAAAAATATTTTCTTAATCGAGGATGCATAAATTATTCCCAGTGGGCACCTAAGTGACAATAAATTTCGCATGCCTGGGAATTGGCATGCCCCACTTATATTACTTTGCTGTTCCATTAAAAAAATGCATTATTCATTTAAATGGTTTCCACTGTATTTAGCTTCTGAAAAAGAGATCCAACTATTATTTAGAAGGCTAAATATGAGTAGCATATAGAACAATCGTGGATGTGCTTGCATACTGAACTTGGAAAAGATATTACATTTAACATGACTTTAAAAGTCATGTTAAATAAAATCATACAAAAACAGATATAGTGATTCAGCTAATTGCTTTGATTGACTGAACCAATATCAGCATTTCTGGTACATAACTGTAGAGGATTCAGAAGCGGTCTGTACACGTCTAAATCTGTTGAGCTGTGGCTGGTTCCCTGCCAAACCCAGGGCAATATAGCGCATGAGTGTATTTTTTCCTGTCCCCGTCAGGGTTGCTGGCGTGTCCCCTGCCCACTGTGCGGCTGCTTCTGCGGGCAGCGCTGCTCTGTCAGATGGCGCAGGGTGGGAGGGGAAGAGAGAAGATGGAGCTAAGCATGGGTTTTCAGGAGGGCCCAAGGAGTGCTGGAGCTGGGAACAGCACGGGGGGATGGAGATCTGTGGAGATGGTGTCTGGAGCTCTTGGCTGTCCTTCTGTAGCTGATTTTTGATAATCTTTAACTACCAGTTCATATAAGAAGCAGTTATTAAAAACAGGGACTGGTCTATCTGCACACACTCTCCTTCTTAGCTAAGCAGCTTTGAATGTCCAAAGATTTCAGTAAGATCTTACTGAGTGTATACCAAGCACTTTGTATCTAATCATCTTTTTTTTTTTAAGCCCTTGGAGGTGCTCATAATCCTAAGGATGCTCAGATTCTCTCCATGTAAGTCGTTTACAGTGGGATTTCAAAAGAGCTCAGCCTAACCCTGCTTCCTTAGAAACCGATTGTTAAGGTCCGTGTGACTTCAGCGGGAGTGGTTACGCCAACACAGTGTGCTTTGAAAATGCCTCCCTAAACTGTAAATGGGAATATACTTCTGAGAATGTTGCAACCTAATTTTTATACTGAGCTTGCGATGGCAGTAACTGACTGCCCTAGATTTAGCGCTGCATCTACTTGATTATGTCACCTCACCACCTTGTCTGAATTGGGCACTGTAATTCATCTTTACATGGGATTTATTCTTTTTGTGTCTCCAGTCCTTGTATTTTTACTGTGGTGGCCATATCAGTCCAGGTCTACACTTGTATCCACACAGACAGTTCAGCTCTTTATCCTAGCTATTTCAGTATGCATAAGCGTAAGACATATTCATTTATATAGAGATATATATATTTTTTTTTCTCCCTGTCTGCACATGTTTAGGGACAAAATGGTTGTGGACTAAACTGAGATATTGTTTGGATTTGCATGTTGGTGAGATTTTTTGAGGGAGTTGTTTTCTGAGTTGTTTTTTTTTTCTTGAAACATCTGAATATATATTTAAGTGTTCCTTTATAAACATTGACATACTTCATTGTTCAATTATTACTCTAATGTTATAAATACTAAACTATAACAGATTCTAAAGAGTATTTCAAAAACTGAGTCTGGAGGTAACAGCTTTATTACTGCATGATGACTTGACCCATATTTCCTAACATGATTTCCCTGCTGTAACTGGAATTGAGTTCATGTAAGTCTAATGATATCTGTTGACCTTGACAGCTAGACCTAAAAGCCTGGGGTTGTCCTGTTTTTTTTAGGATTTTTAGACTTTTATTGTTTTAGTTTTTCAGCATTTTCAAGAAATCTTTTTTTTTAAAATAAAAGATACTAAACATTCTACCAAGACAGTAGAACTAATTCTAGCAACAAGAATTTTTGCAATTCCTTTGAATCTTGGGATCCAGTATATTTTATATATAGTTGCACAGTGATATGTCTAATAAATACTTAATACTTGTGTGACAGAGAAATAGTGCTAATTACACAGCCATGTGAAAAATGATTATCAAATACTTTTGGCTCCTTTAGTGAGTGATGACTCTGCTATTGTCATTTAGGATTATTCTTAACCTTCAGCTCTGCCTTTAAACAATTAATTTTCATTTATTTGCTCTTTTAAAATCCACCTACTAGTAAATATTTTTCCTCTTTCCTCAAGTGGAATTTCCAACTAAGTACCTTGGCCTGATGCCTAGGGACAATTTTAGTGGGAATGATGAGTTTAAAGTCAGGTATTTTAAAATCTACTAGGTCAGAAACAATAAGCTTCTGCATAAAGTAACATAAAGGGGACACTGCCAGCTTTGTCACTTTTAGCTCTGAGATCACATCTTACAACTTGCGTTGAGCCCTTTAAGAGCAAACCTGAAAACCACCTCATTACTATGCATAGAAAAACTACTTTAATCACTCTGAGATTTCTAAAATGTATTTGTTAAAATCTTTCTCTCATTCTGAGCCTGATATCATTTGAGTAAGGGCACTGAGGGAGCCTGACTTGAGAGGTACTGGGACATGAAAATATTGGAAATTCTTACAAGCGGTGTTTAAAATAGCTTTTCTGTAAATGGTTTGGTTCACACAGAAAACGCCATCGTCTGGTGCTGTGGTTTGGCGATCACTCTGGATGAATATGAATAGATTCACAGGTGATTTCACCTTTTATGAGCAACATGACCATGTTTAATTTGTCGTAACAACTTTTCTAACGTTGTGAATTCTCCCCTCCTTGTGTTTGCCAGCAGTGTGGGCAAGAGACATGGGCTGCTGGAGAGAGCACAGTGAAGGTCTGTGAAGATGATGAAGGGACTGGAGCACCTCTCCTCTGAGGAAGCTCAGAGAGCTGGGAGCGTTCAACCTGGAGAAAAGAAGGCTCCAGGGATCTTGTCAATGTACTTTCAAATACTTGAAGGAAGGGGGCAAAGAAGTCAGAGCAAGGCTCTCCTCACTGGTACCCAGTGACAGGACAAGACAGTCTCTTTGCCCTGTACCCTGGGCACCTTCCCAGAATCTGCATCTGCCTTCCACCACGGCAGTCTCACTCCTGTACGCTACAGCCCTGAGACGAGCTCAGCCACCCAGGCTGTGTGCGTTCCACGGCAATCCCTCTCCTGTGGAACCAGGCTGTCCTGAACAAAAGGAGAGCCTCCACAAATTCCTTAGCAGGGACAGACTCATCAGAGCAGAGAAGTGATGTTGGGGTACATACACGTGAGGATAGGGTGTGATGATAAGAAATAACGGTGGTGGCATATCTATCTGCTTGTACCAGATGGTGAAAGAATCATTGAAGGACCAAATACACTGGTTTTGAGGTCTGGTATTTGGTTGTTGTTGAGTTGATTAAAAAATATCAAGTAGGGAGGGTTTTTTTTCTTGTGGGTTTTTGTTTGGCCTGAATGTTGTGTTTATTATACTTGATCATGATATTAGAGGTATGTCAAGGAAGAAAGGGGCCCTGGGACTGGTACCGAGGAGGCAGGAGAGAGCCCGGTCTCGTGCAGGTCAGTAAGTCTTTGGCTAGGAAATTTGTTTTTATATGGTTTGTTAGAAGACAATGATATCTGAAAATTTTGAGTGCCTTGATTGTCTGTTTCTGGGAAGCGAATTGGTAACAATCACATAGAATAAAGTTAATTAATGGAATTATTTTTATAATGCTGTTTTTATTGAAGATACAGTTTGAAACTGAAGATAGATGGCATAATTCTCCTTCCATTGAAATAGTTTCCAAAACTATGCTATACTTCTAGCATTTAAGAAATAACCTGAAAGAGGAGGAAGTATTTTGCTCATTAGGGACTTTAATAATTCTTTTATATAACTCTTGTTCAGTCAGATAAATTGATTTCTAGATTTTGGCCTGGAAACTAATAAAGATCCCTTGCAAATATTCAAATCAATATAGAAGACTTGGGAAAAAAATCATGATTAGAAATTCTCGAAGCTGAATGCAAACTGAAGTTGGCAATTAAATCTGGTGTGATGTATGTGATGGTAAGCTTTTTTTTTCTTCAATTCAGGGCACAGTGTTTTAATTATGGGGTTTTTTTTAATTCTGTTTATTGAAAAAAGTACTTTGTTTACCTCATAGCCACAGAAAGCAAAGCAAGTAATAACTGGGATAAAAGAAACTGGTTGTTGCTAAATACTTACTGGTGTTAGACTGGCAAAGCCTGGGGTTCTGGGAGTTTGGTTTTTTTAGGGAGGATGGTATTTGTGAGGGGTTTGCTTTTTTTTTTGTTTTGGAGCACTGAGGGTTGTTGGTTTGCTTTTGGTTTTATTTTGGGGATTTTTTTGGAAAACAAGCATTTAATGCAATAAAAATAGCCTTTATTTTCAGTTTCACTTAACTGGCACAGTTCTGTGGGTAGTGAGTAGGGTTTCTGATAGGCTGGATGTTAAGCTTATGAAATGTTAATACAGGTCTTCAAAAATATTTTGATAGATGTTAATATTGAAACAGCATTGGAAAATGAGGGACTATTTCAACATAACTAGCTCTTGTAGTTTGATCACCTGATCCAGGATTTTTGAATCCCTGCCCTTGCTGGGCTGGAATATGAAATTAAGCATTCAGAACTGGAAACCCTGGTCTCTGGAGGGTTTTGCTCTTTTGGAAAAGGCAACTCTGTCAGCACAATGGAACCATCTCATGTTGCTGGAATAAAAAGCATTTCTGGAAGGCATTTCAATGAAAGTATGAAACTGTGGAGGCCACATGGAGAGAGTGAGAGCACGGAAGAGATAAGGAAGAGTATGGGTGAAAAAACGTTAGAGAAACACCGGGCCAACCCCATTATTTTGTGCTAACTTGGGTTAAGTAAGGCTACAGTATGAAACCTTTTTTTAAAAAAAAAAAACCCACAACAAAAAAACCCACACAACAAAAAATGTTTAATATATTACTATTAAAATGAAGATGACACCTACAGACCTGTTTTTTTATAATTCTGTTTCTGTTTTACTGCATGACTCCAGTAGTTTGAGAAAGCTTTAATACAGACTTGAAATATTTTCTAATTGCAATGGATTAAAATGTGCTTCGCTGCTTTTGCCTGGTCTCATGGAATGCATTTTTCCATTTAGAACTGGTGATTTTTGTTTTTATCAGCTGCATAGCGTAAGTTGCGTAACTTCGGTGTGTGCTGGATTAGCTTCTACTGCTAACGTTCCTTTTTATTTCCAGTTGCTGGAATTATTGCAGCTGATTTTGCCCCAGGCACGGCTCACTGGGGAGCTGGTACCTGGGGTTCTGCTGATATCCCTGTCACTGGCAAGGTAAGGAGAGGTTGACTTGCATGCGCTATGAGTAGCAGGCTAGAAATAAATCATTTTAATATGCTTTCTGCAGATAAAAAATTAGGAGGGGCAGTGGATGTCTTGCTGATTATTTATATGCATGCCAGTAGTATCTGGGAACCTTGACTGTGGTTCTTGAAATAATATTCTTTCTTACTGACGTGTTGAGAAACAGCTCTTGCTTAAACACTGAAGGAACTAACCTATTTCAAAGGGAGTATTTTCTGTGTGCCAAATCAAAATGAGGTTTTTTTCTTGGAAAAAAAGCCCTCCTAAATGAATATCTCTAACAGAAAGTCTACCACAGAAGTGTGGAATTTTGGCCTCTTCTCCATTCAACAAGTTTCTTGTGTGGTATCTCAAAGGCAGTTCCCAAAAGCTTGTGTGCCGTGCTTAGTTATCTGTTGTGATGTTGTGATGATACCGGACCAATAAAATAACTTGATTTTCAGAAATGCTTATTAATTCCTTTTTTTTTTTTCGTAATAGCATGGAAGAAATAGCACAGCTGAACAGTGTTTGTTTAGTTAGTCACGTAAGGTGAGCATCTTTCAAAAGAAGCCAGCGCTGAGAATGAGCTCTTTTTTAAGATCAGTTTTGACAAGTCTGTGCTTAGTGCCTGGATACTAGTGAAACAAATTATTTCCTTGCGACAATGCCATATTTAGCACACTAATAAAAGAGAGGAAGGAAAGGGGATCTTTGATAAGCTAATTATTTTTGGAACTTGCATCAGAGTTTAGTAAATCAGCATGCTGCATCTGCAGTGCTAACCAAACTAATCTGAGATCCTCGCCTCCCTGCGGAGGTATAGAAATGTCATGGTCCGGGGAGACCTGCACTGCGTTTACGCGGGTCTGCCTTTTCTGTCATAGATTCAACATCTTTCTGGAGAAGAGCTACAGTACTTTAAACAACCTGAACACGGGGTTTAAAGGGATTAATGAATATCAGCCTTGTACTAAATAAATCTTTATTGCGTGCTTTACCTGCTACGGTGATTGCCTCGGTGCAGCGGAACCCAGTCACTCTGCCAGCTTGCCATCAATCTCAGATCCATCTGTGACAAAAGAATCTACCTGATCTTCATTTTGTGTGTGTGTGTACGCGAGCACTGGCACTTAATCAGGTCATCAAAATACTGTATACGAATCTGTTTAGTCGTATGAATGGTGCATGCTTGAGGAGCACTGACCTCATGTAAGAGATTTATAAATTAAAAAAAAAGGCTTCCAAATCAGTATGTTACAAATACATACACATTCCTGTCACTGAATAAAATGTGTTAACAAATATACAAGGGCCGGGACTGTAGTATGTGAGGTTTATACAAACAAACTGTGTGTGTGTTGTTGCCCACTGAAGCGTTGTCCCTCTGGCCCAAATGGCAATAATTTGGGTCGTAGCATAGATGTGCATTTGTGAGTGCGTATGTTTACATATTATGGCTTCAGAACTGATTTACATTTACAGGCATGAACAAAAAACTCTTAATATGGTTATCGTGTTGTTATAATTTAAAATCAGGCTGCTGTGGTATGTAATTAATGCAGATAGTTTACACCTGTTTCATAATGCAAACAATTTTAGTTTTTACTTGACCACAATGTTACAATGAAATTAGTTATGTATTTTCATGTGAATTTAAACTTCTTTAGAATGGCTATCTTTAATTTTTTGTTTTTTGGTTTTTTTTTAAATTATGTACTTATTTACTTAGTACTTCTGGAGTATTTTCAGACTCTTGTGAAAGGACTGTCTGTTTTCTAAGCTCACAGCTAAACATGTAAACAGAAGTTAGGTATTGTCGTAGTTCAGCCCCGCTGGGGACCAGACTACGCAGTCTGTCTCACTCCCCCACCCTCCGAGAGAATAGGGGGAGATGATATAAGAAAAACGGCTCGAGGTTTGAGATAAGGACAGGGAGAGATCCTTAAAGTTACCGTTACGGGCAAAACAGACTCGACTGGGGGAAAACAATTTGTTTATTACTAAAAACAAAGCAGGATAATGAGACAGAGAAACAAGATAACCTCTCCCCCACCCCTCTGCAGCTGTTTCTCTCACAAGAAAAGTTCTTCACAACAGGCTGGCAGAAGCCTCTCAGGATCTCTTCACATCATCCATCTCATCTCCTTTCCACCTCTTGCAGCCGGGCCGGGCTGAGTCGGGCCCAGTCGGCCGCCTGGGGAGAGGCCAGAGGGTGAGGCCTGCAAGGCCCATGAGGCCTGCGCCTCCCCCTCTGCGCCTCTGCCCCCGCTCAGCTTCGTCACATCTTCTCTTCTCTTTTTTTTTCTCTTTCCCCCTTCTTAAATACGTTATCGTAGAGGCGCTATCACGGGACATTCTGCTCCCAATCGGCTCGGCCTTGGCCAGCAGTGGGTCCGCCCTAGGCCCGGCCGAGTCCACTGAACAAAGGGGAAACAACTTCCAGCAGTTTCCTACAGAAGCTGCCACCTTAGGCCCCCCTCACTAAGCAAAACCACAACAGGTATTTTGGGGATAACCAGTAAGAAGTAGTTATGGAAGCCGCTTAGGTTCAGAAGTTGTTGATATTTAGAAGGAACGTAGTTCTGGGTGTGGGAGGGGCCTTGCAGGTTCACTCAGGTAGTTCGTATCTCAGATAACTGCATGGCCAAAAAAAAAAGGTAAGAACAATGCGAACGGACAAGGGATGAGTACATGGAGTGGGGCAATACCAAGTTTAATGTGGGGCACAAATTAGGTATGGTTTTACATATTCAGCCTTAAATTAGGTGCTGCATTGGAGTCCTTTGCAGTGGATGGGACGATTAACAGCTGTATTTAAGCTGTTTAACCACAGTGGCTAGGTAGGATGATGACCAAGACCTGAAAAAAAAGCCAAACTCTGCAGGCCCTTTCTTTAAGCACCATTGACACAGATCTGGAAGGCTTTCTATAGAAATATTAAATATTTTTTACATTAAACACTTGGGATTATCCCTGACTTCTGTTTTTCCTTGCCATGTTACACAACAAATTTCTTAAAATCTTTAAGAAAAATAGATTTATTTGTAAAAGCAGTTTCTGTGAATGAGTAAGGCAATATATCCTAGGTTATCCTGGAATTTCAAGTGACTTGAGACCGGATAATGGAGCCTGGCCTGTATGTCTATTTGAATGGGCCTTGATTAAGGGGTGGGTCTGTTCAGCAGAAAAACCACAAGTGAGAATTTGCCCTTTACATTTGGATGATTATTTTTATACTGTTTCTTGACCTTTCAGTGCTGTGTTTGGTGCTTGTGGTTGCTAAGCATTTTTTAACTCCTTTAAAAATCCGTCACAAGGCACCGGTGGGTTGGAGACTGTATTCACAAGTTAGCAGAGTGCTTGTTTTGCAGGGGATTTTTTTGTGTTTGTTTTTTTTCCCCTAATTCCCACCAGTCCTCACGTATCTCTTGCTGCTCGGCTGGTAATACCGTGACCTGCCATGCTGTAATACTTCTGCCTTTTTCTCCTTTGACCCCCTGTTTTCAGAGTTTCCTTAGAGCCCGGCCTGTGAACCCCACACACTGCAGCTGGCTGCCTCTGCATGTCACTGCTGGTGTTGCCTATGCTCCACAGTTGACCTTGCAAGGTCTTTCTTTCACAGTAACGTTTGTATTTTATTCGCTTCTAGGCTTGAAGACTGCCTTCCTTTAAAAGTGTTTATCCAGAGAGCCGTTGTTCGCATGCCTGTAACAACTGGAATAAAGAAATGGATTTACAGCAAAGCAGAAACACTTTGTCCATGCATGAACGGTACGTGTGCCTCCTCTGATTTGCAACTGTGTTCTTTCAGATGATGCCAGAATTATAGCTATTTATTTCAACAGTTTCTCCTAAATAGTCACACCACACTGCAGGACAGAAACTTTTCCATACACAAGGAGTCTCTTTTTAGAGACTGCTTTTCAGTTTCTGACATATTGACTGAATGGTTGAACTAACTAGAAGATGATAAGTAATAGCTAAATAAGTGCGGCCAAAAATTTTGAACTCTATGCCAAAAGTTTAATATGGTTTAGTACCTAATTAATAATGTGTTCACTTCTGAGCTTCCCCTGAACCCTTCTGCAGAGGTGGCCATCAGTTGCCCTTGGGCTGTAAAGCTGATGTGGAACAGCGACAAGAGCAGGGACTTATCTTCCTTTACTGAGTTAAGACATTGAGAAGAAAGGGATGGAAAATAATTATCTCCCCATAGTTCAGCCTCAGAAAAGAATTGTTGGAAGAGTGCTTGATGCAGAGGCCGGGATGAGAATGGCACTGCCAAGCCAGAGCCATGCTGAAAATCCCTTGCTCAACTACCAGCATTCAGTAGTGCTATTCTGGGAGAGACTTTTCAGTCTCTCAACTGCAAAGTATCTCTGAAGTGTTCTGGTTGTCCTACCCCTCTTCAATCCCACTCTATCTGCCTAGTTTTGGTTCTTCCTTGCTTTTTCTTAGGCATGTGACGAGTGCTTGTTTAACTAGCAGCAGACACACTACATCAGGAGACTTTGCTAGTCCTGCTGATATAGGTCAGAACTCCCAGGAGGCATCTAAGGCTAGGACCCCTCATTTAGGGTCCCGGGATGAACTAGACCAGGGGAGTCTGTGGTGGACAGAAAATTTTCCAAGGCTTCTATCCTGAGTGAGAAACACAAGTTGTGTTTAACATCAGTGGGACTTCAGGATCTACACCAAAATAAGATCTTGTCTACTTAAGTAATTAACATCGACTAGGCTTTTAAGGCTTGAAATCTTTCCTCTTTGAGAAGCAGAGTCAATCAAAATCACTCTGACCACCCTTTCTTAAGCACACTTGCAGCTTGAACAAGTGTTTTTTTTTTCCTTTGACATCTACACATAGTGGCTATGACTTTAGTTAATGGTACAAATCTAGCAATTAAGAAGAGCCAGTTCTAGTAATTTCACATCTGTTTACACAGTTTTATGAGAGACTCTAGGAAATACTGAGCACTGACACTTTTCTGAGTAACTTCCCTTTTTTGCTGTATACCAATGGTG
Source organism: Tetrax tetrax (assembly GCA_009806455.1). NCBI lineage: Eukaryota > Metazoa > Chordata > Aves > Otidiformes > Otididae > Tetrax > Tetrax tetrax. The sequence goes on from WHYT01016539.1 coordinate 121,582, forward strand.
ATTTCTTGGATGGGAAGAGATTTTATGCTAGCCCCCTAAAAACACAGACTGTGTTGCTGTATGTAACAATTCTCCATTACCCTGTTTCTGAACTAGGGCTGACAGCTGCTCAAATTGAACATTATTTGTAGATGCATTTACTCTTGGCATACAGCTTTCTAGGATTTTTCTAGCACAGGCATCATCATCCACCCATCCATGTTTCCTGAAGAAGCTTCTCCTTTTTGTGAAGGATGTTCTATGGTTCTAGTACAGTCTCAGCAACATAGTTTTCTTTTGATAGTTGTATTTGCATCTTCTTGCATACAAATGACAAAATTTCCTAATATCATAACCTCACTAATGCAAGATCTTTTCCTATTTCACTATACTCTCAAAGCATTAAGTTACCAGAGAGGTATTCGTGTGGACAGGGACTGTTTTTTCATTTCAAAGTTCAAATATTTAATATTTTTTTTTGTGTGTGTCTCACAAAATGCTGATCAGACTTTGAAAAATCTGAAACTGACTGTGTGCATCGATTAAATTGTTATTTTGTGGCGTTGAAATGCTGCTTTTTTTTAACCCTGTACATCTGGTAACAGCGACTGGTGCTTTCCTTACAGCGCAATGGGACAGAAATACAGCAGGTTTGCGGCAGCTTGACAAAGACATTTAGTGTAGTTATCAAAACGCTACAGCAAACCTTGAACTGGGGAACCATTAAAGGAGTAACTTTGGGGATATCTAAAGACTGTACCTATACGCAGGCAGCAGTGCAGAGCTGTATATGGTGGGAGGATGTTATTTCATTGTTCTTGGGGGTTTTCTAGGCTCCTAAGTGGAAAAAGATGAATTAGGACTAGGATGAATGGATGAAAATAGATTTTTTTTTTTTTAATATTTTTTTCCTTTTCTCTTAAGACATTGCTTCCACCTACAGCTTTCTTCCAAAACTTGAATGAAATAACTTTCAACTTTAATAAAATTAGAAGTGCTATGAGAAGCCTTTGGGACAGGGAACTTTCATGTCTATTTTTTAATGAATGGCGTTCTCCAGCTGGCCCTGTACCCTGCCTAATATTTTGCACAGCCCTAGAAATTTCGGGTTTGTATGCTTTGTTCACCGTGGATATTTGCATCACTGAGAGTATTTTGAGGGCGACTCTATTGAGAATAAAATTTTATTACCCCATTGAGGATATAATATTATTCTTATGCAATAATTTTCCACTTTGGAAAGCTTTTGTGTAATATTATAAATGGAGTTCAAGTGAACATCCGCACTGTAGGATGCTCCTTTGGTCCACTCAGAAAGCTTGAGCCAGGAGCACACTGCAACGCCGTTCCTGCGCAAGCACCCAAGCGATTGTTCCTGTTACACAGATGTGTGTTGTGTGGGCTTTGTAATGAAGGATCATCGTAGCAAAAATCCGGGCTGATAACACTTGAAGTTTCTTGCTCTGAAATCTTATGTGGTAGGGTTTGGTTTTTTTTCTATTTTCCTTTAAAATGAAGCAGCCTACTTTGATGAATAACAGGTCTTCATCTTTCTTATATAAGAAAGTAGCAAAGTAGCAGCTTTGATTCACCTTTCTCTTGAGGTATGTTAGAATATATTCCATAAGTTGCAATGTCATCTTTATACCAATGGTATTTTCTTTTTCCAGTGGTTTTAGAATCTATTTTTTTCTTCTTTTTTTTTCTTTTCCCTCCGCCTGAGGTTTATGTGCCATCTTATGAAAATACGTAGAAGTCTTCCAGTTTGCTTTAATGTCCTGGAAGGTTGACCTCAGAAACATTCAGCCCACCGCAGAGATGATGGATTGTCACCAAAACGTAAATCTTTGTGGGGGTTTTTGTTTGATCTTTTTTTTTTTTTTTCTGTTGGTTGTTTTTCTCACTCTCCAAGGCGATGTGTTTCCTTTGAGCTGTTTAAGGTTCACTCCTGACACCTGGCCGTGGGCACAAGTGCTGTGGTGCTCCCTGAGCTCTGTTGCTGAGGGGATCTGTGAAGACACACCAGTAGCAATATGTGCACCCAGTTGCTGGATTAGAGGGGTTATAAGCCATGAACTGGTTTTCATCAGCCAGCGGTTTTCCTTTCAGAGTATAAAGAAGTGAAAACAATTTTGTTTGCAGAAAAGCTCGGTATGTCCTTGTAATTATCTCTGTAACAGTGGTTTTCACACAAGTCTATTGCTTATTTTATATGAGCATCAAACGGTTTTATAAAAATTAGGTGTTTAACTACTGGAAAAATAAATAGAACCGAAACATTGCAATCACTCGGGGGAGATCTTTTCTCCCTGTATTTTCTGGGAAAACTGGTACCAGAAGGTACATCTGGAGATCTGGCCCGGCCCAGCTCTCCCCATTTGCACACAGTATGGATTTTCCAGCCATTGGTGTTTGTGTTTGTGTGTGTGTGTGTTTTGTCAAAGGCAACGCGGAGGAGCATACCTCTGAGGGGCTTAACAGATTTTCTTGAGCCACCCATATGAGATGCTTTTGGGTTTCTTCTGTTGAAACGATGCTCTCTGCATGTTACCCTGCAAGCATACTTCTCTTCAACTTCAGTCTTCTAGCTGCGGCTGCTCCAAGTGCCTCTCTAATACTTCCTCTTCTAATTTTATTTTTTTGTGACTAAGTGCCTTTCAGTAATGAACTCCTTCCTTCCATGTTCTGTTACATCACAGTATTCTGCTTTTAAAGTGTAATATTTAATTATGTCTGTGCCAATTTGAATATAAAAACTCAAATCACATTACAAAATTTTTTTTATTATTTGTGAAATTTTGTCCTTAGAATTTTTTTTTTTTATCCATGAAGTATATTATTTGAAACAGTGTAATGATTTTTATTTATTTATTTAGTAAACCTCATGGCATGAATGATCTACAGAATAAGGAAACATTTTGACCTGCAGAAGTAGAAAATAACTGTTGTGATTTAATGCACAACAAGGAAGGTTTTTTCTTTTAAGATACTCATCTGTAGTTTCTTTATAATAAAGGGAAACAGAAAATCTGTTTTGTTTTTCATACTTAACGTCCTCTTTTATTTTAAATTATTGTTTTTCATCTTGCCATATTATTTTCATTTAAGACATCTGTACCAGCACAAAACTAATCTCACACTTATAGATATAGTTGAGTCTTAGATTTTTATTATTAAATAAAAGAGCACATACTAATATTAATTTACGATTATATATTTGTGGTTACCATACATTTTAATTACAATTGTTTGCATTATTCTAGAAAACAAACTTTTTAATTAATAGAATTCAGCACTCAACTTGGCATGTCACTCATGCTGAGCCCAGACTCGGACCTGGGACACGTGGAACACAGACTAAATGATCGTGGAAAGCCTAATGTTTTGCTAGGCCTGCGCAGTGGTCTGCACATACCTTCCTTCTCGTTCATGGGCATTCCCAAGGCCAGATTTTGAAGCACCAAGTTCTTTCAGGAATTAACCAGATTTTTGTTCCTCTTCAGTTGTATTTCAGCTCCCTAGCTGGTCAGCCATCTCTGTTGCAAAAGTTCCTCCTTATCCTGGTGTCAGGACCGGTGGTGTGGGGGCTGGGGATTGGGAGGATGCTTCTGCCAGCTTCGCAGAAAAAGCTCTCCCCTCTCTGTAGTCTCCTGGGAATGGGTCTGTGCTTGGCTTGTTGCCACGGGTGTTGGAGTGGGGCGTTATGGCTCGCTCTGCTGAGCTGAACTCAGGGCTTTAAGGTTTGTTTGGGTTTGTTTTGAAAGGCTTGGATGCAGCTGTCTCAAATTTCCACTCAAATATGTTCATTTGGCCTTGCTTGTAATGAGCTGAATTTCGTATTGCCTGTACTGCACAGCCAGCTTGCTACGCAGAATCTTAACAGCTTTAATAATTCCCCTAACCATCCAATTAGACTAATAATAAAGGCTTAATTACATATCCAGTTAATCATCAGATTTGTTCACTGAATGGCTTTAATTGGTAGATAGAGCTGTTAGACTACTCCGGTTTGAAAGCTATCACCCATTTTTTCTCACAGCTACGTCCACCCGATTGTTTTTTATGATTGGGACTTGACCACCATTTATGAAAACAGTGAAAAGGCTCAGGAGCAAAGAACCATGACCACCCAGTGCTGTGGCAGCACCCTTCTACCTCTGGGTGCCCGCGTTTGAGCCGGGCCCTCTCTTTACAGTGCTCTGTGCCGCTCGTGTTGAAGGAACTCCAAGTAGCAAATGGCTGCTTTACAGGTTTCCAAAAACGAAGCTGCTCTGTATTCTGCCCAGGTAGTTCCTCAAAATGACTGTTAAAGACTCTGGGACCTGGAAGCCCCTTGGCTTTGTAGGATTCAATAATGCACCACCTAAGCCATTTTGAAATAGATACTTCAGTAGCCCTGAGTCTTTTCTTATTATGGAAACAGATAAATTGGCTCATCCTGTAAAACCCTTCAGTTTTAAAAATGTAAAACCTAATTGCCTTATGGACATTCAAAGAATGGAGGCGCTTCTCTGGGGAGATTCTGCACTGAACCGAAAGATGACAGAACTAGTTACTGATTAAAAAGAAAAGAAGAGTTAACCTCTTGATGCCAGTTGTCAGGATTTCCCCCACATATATTTCTGCCTGCTTTAATTGCTGCTACACTCCTACACCACACAGATCTTCATTTTCTTCAGGGTTGAATGGGGTAACCGGTTACAGAAACCTCATTGTCCCAGTCATGTTCCCTTCATGCTTTCAAATCAAATGCCCTGTACAGCTGCAAAATAATTTCCTTCCTTTCACAAGCCTTCCAGTGCCCTGAGTTCAGAAGGCGTGTTCGATGTTGAGCTTTAGCTGACAATATTGACCTTCGCTGTGTTTTATGAGGGTATCATTTGAAACTACCTTAGTTTGGGGGGGTAGAGCCTTCTAGTATGTCAAGAATAATTATTCTGCCTTTGCATAAATAATCTTTTATCAGAGGAGAAGAAATGGTGATATTTTTAGCACACTTTACACCCTGGGGAGGTAAATGACACATAAAAATGAACTTTCAAAGTCTTGGTCTGTAGAATAAGGAGCAGTGTGTGCCGGCAAAAAAAAAAAAAAAAGTGAATTTGTGTGAATTAGTACAACTCATTATTCGTGCCGTACACACTCGCTGCCTTACATCCCCACACCGTCGCTGGAATATGAAATAAATCCCGGCAGCCGCCTCCCCGGCCCTGGGTGGCAGCCGCTCTGATTGGATGCCACCTGCAGCATGGCAGCCAGCATCAAGGAGCTGCGAGCCAGGAAACACGCAGAGAAACTGTTCCTTAAAGCGTGTGTCACGAGTGGCTGTTAAATATATTCAAGTGGTTTAGGTTTAACAGGCACCTCCGTTCCCCCTTGCGCCTCATTTAAGGGGGGCTGCGTACAGATCAATAGCACTTTGATAAACTGTGTTTCCATAGCTGGATCCTTTAAAAAGAAATAGAATAAAAGATTTCAGAAAAAAGCACGGGTGCTGAACCTCAAGTGTGAGAAATGATCCTCCTTCAGCAGCCTGGGTTCCTGGCTGTTTGGAGCGGAGCTGTGGTTGTGTTCGGTAGGCATATCGCACATAACGATTAAACAATGTCAGTGAGAGTGTCCATCACCTTCTCTTCAGATAATTAATGGAGTTATTCGTAACGCGCATGTGTTCGCGCTACAAATCTAGTGCTTTCCGTAATCGTGGTTGGGAAAATCAAGGTCTTGCTGATGGAGGCGCTGTGCCATGGCCTCATGCGGCAATAGGCAATATATTGATCTCACAACAGCACCTAGGTGCCACCAGAACAGCTGGGAACCTGCCGTGAACTGACTCTCCTGGGCTACAGCTCGCGCTGTGCCGCCTCGCCTCCTTGCGCATCCGCCTTCCCCGGGACTGGGAGGGGAGCTCTGGCATGGCCTGTCCTTCAGCAGGGGAAGGGAAGAGGGGCACTGAGCAGAGCCCACCCATTTCCTGGGTGCTCTCGAGGGCCAGCGGAGCCTTTTGGGAGTGCTACACTTGGTGTCCCCCTTGCCTGCACTCGTTCGCCTCTTGGCCGGCTGCTGGGACATCTCCCTCGCACAGTGCCTGAGCGTGTGGTCTTGTGTTTTCCTTTATTTTCTTGTTTGCAGCAGCTATAGGTTTTCTTGGTTTTTTCCTTCCACGCATTTAAAGCATCTTTCTTTGCTGCGTTTTAGCTTCTTGATGGCTTCCTACTGAAGGGGCAGTGCAGATTTGGGCCGTGCCTGTCTGTATGCTTACTTTCTCTGCTGCAGGCCATAATGTCATTAACAATTTCCCTTCAGACATGACCTCAGTTTAACAAACTGTTCCAAAATCTGAAAGTGGTCTGTATGCAAAATGGGTAAAACCAAAGCAGGCATTTTTTCTCATTACAATTGAATGTGAAATTTTGAGAGGACATTAAGGACACTTTAGAGGAATGGAAATTGTTTGGGGTTTTTTTGGTTTTTTTTTCTGAAAATGAAAAGAACTAGAGGTAATCTGCAATAAGGGATATTTTTCTGAGAATCTTCCAATATTCCCTTAAAAAGTGTTATCAGCCCTAACTTTAGTATGCCTCTCATTGCAAAGGGGACACAAGTAAAGGTAATTTCTTCATGGTTAGGGAATTCTTTCCAGAGTTTTCTGCACCGCTCTGTGCCATAACGCCCTTGGACTCCATGAGAGGTAACACAGTGCCCATTTCTCGCCTTCACTACTAGTGCTGGTACCTACCTTCTGAATTGTAGGATCTTCATCAGCGTCTTCAGACAAAATGATTGTCTGCTTAAGTTTTTTAAAGGCTTCTTAAAAACCAGGACCTTAGCAGTCTTTAGTTATTTGTTCCTGCCATACGCTGTTACTGTAGTCGGGTTGAGATTCCTGTATCTGTCCCTGCCATTACACAGTGTAACACGTTGCTTACAACCATATCAGGAGTCTGCCTGGTTTATGATGGTTCATTAAGTGCGTACAATTAAGCATCTGTTCAAACTAAAATGTTAAACTTTATGGCATTTGGGTTCACAGTCAAGTGTGTTCAGTACAAATGCCACATTTCAGTACTTGCCTGTTTAATATTTTATTATGTTGTCTTGAAATTAGCTTTTTGCCCTTTTTTTTTTTCCTGACACTTTCAGATTCTGCCCGGAGAGAAACGCTAGGGCTTGTTCTTCCTTCTCCAAAACCACTTGCGGTTCTGCCCTGGCATATCTCTGTGACCTGTCAACTCTTGTTTGCCTCCTCTGTGAATGATATGAGCCTTGAGACCTTTTCCTTTTCACACTTTGCATCAAACATTATTCCTTTCTCCATGTTTATTCAGCTCCATGTAAACCTCTTAAGTGTTCACTTTCATTTTTTCACCCACAAGAGCAGTAATTAGTTCTTGGAAAGCTCGTAGACCTGCAAACTGTACCCTTGCTAAGTGAAGTTGTCTTGTGATCCTATTACTGTGATTCTTCCGTTTCTCAGCGTGCGTCCCTCTCCCTGCCTACTGCTCATCGTGGTCTTGTCAGGCATTCAAATGCAAGCTCTTTGGAGAAGGGCTTTATGTTTTAATACGTTTCTTTATAGCTGCTGGTGCACCGCACGAATAAATGGATGTCCAAGGTCAGTTTGCTAAAGTTTATTTGATGTGCCAAAGCTCTTCTCCTGTGCTTTGGATCCAGAAAAATGAGGAAACACAAAGATTTCTTTATGTCCATTGGCCTTAAGTGCCAAATTATGACCACTGTTGCAGCAGTGGTCTAACTTTTTCCTGGTGCTCACCTGAGCAAAGGGCTGTTGCAGCAGAAGATAACCCATTTTCAGATGCATTTGAGCCATGAGCCTTACACTGAAGGACACAGATGGGGCTAAGAATGGCTCTCGGGATCGAGCCTTCTCTACCAGGACTCTGTGGCCTTTAGAGAGAGAAATAATGTCTTGGCTGTGCAAAGGTGAAACGCAAATTTGGGACCCATGGGTGGTGGTGTGGGGTGGTTCATAGGGTTAAGGTAGCAGCATGAACGCAGAAGAACATGTTTATATCTTATGGCAAGTGGGAGCAGTTGGATCTGGTGACCACTTAGGCATATTCCAGTAGCACCACAAAAACTAGGTCTCAGGGATGTACCTCTTGGTCTGTATCGTGCACTCTGGGAGCGTAAAAGAGGAAAGGAACGGAGACATTAAGTGTGGCATCGGTTTCTGATGCAAGTGTGCTGCTGCTGCTGTGCGCACTGAAGGTGTTCAGTGGAGCGAATTCATCCACCTTCTAAAGTTGCTCAACAGGAGCTGTTTGGCTGCTAGTTTTGGTTTTGAATCTATGATCAGAGAAAGTTCTTTCCCCCCCGCCTCCAAATCCATTTTAATAACAGCGTATCACGTGAAATGGTGTTGCTAGTGAAGGGAACCATCACTGTTAAAGTTCTTAAACCCTCTGCCTGTGCTGGGGAGTTGAAGTGTGTGAGGGAAATTGGCCTCTCAAGGAATTATACAGGAACTTTTGGCTGTGTTTCTCATTTAGAACCATTCTTTTCCTCATCCTGGAACGCTTGGGAGAAACAGCATATTTGTGAGTCGGTGTTAGCGCAAGCGTTGCCCTACAAAACTAGGTATTGGCTGCATGGTGGCAGAACCTGGAAGAGTTGGGAAGCTGGATTTGGTACATATAAACACCTAAAAAGCAAGCACAACCCAAGCAGTCTGAAGCTTCTGAACATCTTCCAACACGGTACGTGATGGTGTTCGCTGCTTGTTCATGCAAGCCCCCAGCACTTCATTCCCCTTGCTCTTTGCTTCTGTGAATGCGGCTTTGCTCAGCGCTGGGATTGCTGGCTAAGCAGGCGGGAACTCCTCTTCCCTCCTTCTCTGGCTTTTGGATTAGCAGCCCTTAGCACCCTTCTCCTCTGTTTTATTGCTCCTTATTTTCCCGTGCCCGCGTAGCTGCCTGCCTCTTCTCCCCGCTGACTCCTGGCCACTCTGCTCCCGGGCCGGCCTCCCCCGCGGGTTGTGGGCGCGCAGCCAGGGCTGGGGGCACGGGGTTTGAGCTGCTGCCCGGGAAAAGCAGCTGATCGGCTTTCTAGCTCAGCAGCCAGAAAAGTCTCTCTGGCATCGAGTAGGAAATAAAGATCTCCAAAAGTGGGGCAACTCTAGCAGTATTTTGCAAAAGGCGGAAATTATGAAGCATCGTCATGAAGTCTTAAATTGCTTTCCATGGTGTTTGTATTTTCCTAACTTTACAGTCTCAGAAATTTTTAGGTGGGAAGTATGTTAGTGTGAAATGAAATTCAAAATGCCAGAGGAAAATTCAACATCTACTAAGAGAAAATATTGCAGGAGGAGGACAATTTATTTTTTTTTTAAGTACCTAATTGATTTGGATCCTTAACTTTTCAGTCTCCTTAACAAATGATGTGATCTACAAACCGTGTGTTTCTGTTGAGTGCTGTCTCAGGACTGAGGGGTTTTGAGTTCAGGCACACATTTAGAGAAATGAGCTGGTGTCACAACATTGTTTCAGAGCTGGCTTTTGTTGCTGTACATCGGTGATGTTCTGTGAAAGACTTCTCTGCATACAGATTGTATTTAAAATTGGATGAGTCTAGAGAGCTGATCAATTGTTGTCCAAAATGTCACTGCCTGAAAACATGCTCCTGTGATTATGTGCGCCAGCAAACATCGCCAGAACGCTACGGTAGCAGGCAGCGTGCGGATCAGGCGGGCGCTGCCAGACGAGGTGGTCCGAGGCACGCTGTGCTGGCGATATGGCTTCTCACGCGGAATTGGGATCGGCCTGAGTGGGAGCCAGGTCTGATAAACCTCCCAGAGCCTTCAAAGATGAAGTCACAGAATTTTTAAATATATTGTCGATGGCTCTAAACTGCCAGTAGTGAAATGGATTTACATTTGTTTTAGTTTTATATTCTCACCGCTATGGCTTAGCACCTGGTGGACTTTAAGTTATTCTCTCCCACTTTGCAATTCCTACCTCCTTTATTTGTCTGACATTATGGCATCTCTCCATCAAATAGGCACCTGGGGGCCCTGCTGCTGCTTGACCTGTTCACCGTACATTTCTGGTTGCCACGAACCGGAGTCCCCAGCGCTCCTTGCTTGGGCTGAGGGACTGGGCTAAAGCCCTTCCTCGCACACGAAATCTGTCCTGGGAAATCTGCACAGATAAAATGGAAGCTCAGTTATTTTCTGTGGGAATTACTGCTCGTGTATAACTGGGAAGAGGGGAGAAAATAATGTAGCAAGGAAAGCCTTCAGAAAGAGAGAAAGTAGGTGATAAAAATAGGACATTTCCCTGACTGAATTTCCAGGCTGTACAGCAAGAGGTTTCACTCCTCCGTTTTGACCTCAAAAAAAAAAAAAAAAAAAAAAAAAAGAAAAAGAGGAAGGAGAGATGTTGGTACAACAAAACAATATTGGAGCTTGCTTAATAGATTTGAAGTACCGCTCAAAAGAATTGCATTTTATTTCCTTGCTATTGGCTGCACTGGAACTGGAGGCAGCGTGTTTCAAAGTGTTCTGTAGTTCCAGGGCAGGTAACGACACAGTCCCCATCACACATCCCAGGAACGGGGAACTATTGAGAAAGCCGGCACTGTAATTCTCCAGCAATAAATCCCCTCTTCTCACCACCATCAACTTGATCTGAACTGGGCATACAGTGCAATAATAGTTCTGAGATTAATGTAGTTATTTAAAAAAAAATTCAAAATCCATAACCAGTTGTATCGGTAAACTAAAAATATGGATTTTTTTTCATGAGATGAAAAGTGTGCAAATATGCTCTGAAAATAAATGTGCACGCAATAGAAGTGTGTGCGAGTGTACAACAGAAATTGTGGATGCAATACAGGATTGTGGATGCAGTACAGGATTGTGGATGCAGTACAGGATTGTGCAGTGGCCAGTGATTTCAGCTATAAGTGAGCCCCATCTGGTGGTAACGTAGAGAAACAACAAACCCTGTAACTGCGGGGAGAAGATTCACAAAACCCCTCTGAATCTCTCCTCAAAAGATCAAAGATTTAACTACTATAAATGATCTATATCCATCTAGGTGTATCTACACTTTTAAAAAATACTCAACTCCACAGTGCAAACTCAGAGCTATGCCTTAATAAAGAATGAAAAAAAAATATTTTTTGGAAGGTTTGCAGATAGATTTTTTTTTTCTTTTGTCTTTTGTAGGGATTGAATTTTAATGCAAATGCTAGCTTGAGTGTACTAAGTTTTTCACGTTTCTGATTGAAACAAATGTCAACAATTTCTTTGGCTTAGAAAAACAATACTGAATTGGCTTTTGTTTGTGGACTCACTTCCTGGGAAAACTTAATTCTCACAAGCTCCTGTGGTTTTGTTGTACAACACCGTAGCAGTGCACCAGCTAACGAGGATGAGAAGAGCGACTGGGAGGTCAAGGTTGGCAGACTGTGTGCGTATGGAATTCAAGTTGGGCATCTCTATCGTATTTCTCCTCTGGAGTTGACCTACGTGGATTTACCTTCAAGGCTTTAAAGAGGTAAGTGTTGTCACACCGCTGTCTGTTTTGGTGTGACTCCAGGTGTGAGACATCATTTGGTGTGACTTTGCCATCAGTGTGGTAAAGGTTTTGGGTTTTGCCCTTGCATGGAGACTCTATCGCAGCAAAATCGAGGTGACGTGCAGTTCCCAGGAGCTACGTCCTGTGGCCACGACGGGCTGAGCTGGTGCAGTGACTGCTGGGGTGGCCCAGAGAACAAGGAAGAGTAGGGACTGCTGGGGTGATGCCAGGAGGCCTCTGTGGCCCCAGCCCTACGCCCACACCAGTCTGGGCCAGGTCTTGGTGGCCTTTTCTTGCCTGATGACTGAAAACAGCACCCCTTCTGCCGGCCAGGTGCTCTCCTCGTAGGTGGGGTTGGGTGTGCAGCCTGCCAGCTCAGCGAGGTCGTTCTGTCCTGGCTTCAACCAGCAGATGGGTGAGGTTTGGGACGGGCAGAGGACCCAGCTGCAGGAGTATGAGGTGTAGGAGTTCCTGTGCTCCAGCCCCACATGGAGCCTCTCTAGAAGCATGAAGAGTGGGTTGGGACCGAGCATCCAAAATAATCAGTTCTTTATTATTGCACAGGAAGGAGTTTAATTCTCATTATTTATAAAAATATGTGTATTTGTATACTCTTCAATTGTAGATATTTATGGTTCTATAGCTCTGTTCAGCTTTGCGTGGCCCATATTGGCTCTAGTTCTACCTAATGTAAAACTGATTTATTGTTTGTTTTCATAAATTCCACGTAGAAGTTTGTTACATTACGAGTGCCCAGGTATCTGATGAGCGGTTTGTTCCGTTGTGACACGAGTCAGAGGGTGCTGGTGCTGTGGAGGGGTGTTCCGCATGGGCTGTTGGGGTCCTGGGGTATCGGCGTGAACCCTGGCTGCCCGTTCCCCCTTCTGAAGGGGAACTGGGACACGCCGTTACGCTGTTCTTTCCTTCGCCGGGTGTCAGTTAATGTTGCACTCGTGTTTCTTACTCGTTCCAATATAACATCATTATCTCTGGGGTTGAACATTTCAGGTTTTGGTTTTTCTTTTGTGTTTCCCACTGACGTTTCAGGGGGAGTTACAGGGGAAGAGGTGGGGCTGAATCCCTTCAGCAAGGAGGCAATGGATGCTGTAGACTTGAGAGGTCTGTTGACGTAGTTTGGGAAGTTTGCACGGCGTATGGTGTTAATTCGTAAATGCCCCAGCTGCTCTTTGTTGCGTTACAGTTCTGCAGTTCCAGCTAAATAACTTTCTTTTTGTTCTAGTTTTTGTTAATGAACTGCATGGCTTTCAGCTTTACCTATTAATTATAACACCAATATGAAGACTCTTTCAGTCCGCACTGTTCTTCTGAAGAGCTTGCAAAAGGTGTTCTGTTGGAGGACATTTTAGAAGACTGAGAAATTCGAGTTGTGGCTGAGTTAACCACCGTTTGGCATCCCCACTGAACTAATATTTAGCCCACTCTGTGCTGACTGGAGCTGTGAATTTGCTGGGAATCTCCATAGAGAAACTATTTGGTGGAGCTCTGTAGGGGGATTTTAGAAGATCCTTCTTTTCCCTTCCTGCGCTCTACAAACCGTGTAAACGTAGTGCTTTTCCCACTTTTCCGGAGGGCTGAGGAGGCTGCGACTGCGATCCCAACCAGGCCGAGTGAAACCATTTCACACCGCGGAACGCAGCATTTCTCACGGAGACTGATTTCCGTGCCGGCATTTACTGTTCTCTTTTGACCTGTTTCAACCGTGACGTCTTAAAAAGCATGCTGCTGAAATGGCAGCAGAAGTTTGGAAGCGTTTCTGTAACGGGATTGCTTATGAACGGTTAATTGCAGTGGCTGCAACTGTTACATTGTGTGTCATCAAAGCCGCTTTTCATTAAGATTTTAGGCCTCCAAACCAAAAATAACACCAGTGTGTCTCTAGGGGCCAACGTTGGCCATTTCTGGTGCAGACTCACGTAAATGCATCAGTGGCATATTAAGTTTTAATTTGTTTTTAAATTGATACTGGTAGCTGTTGAATCTAAAGCTGCTCTTTTTTTGTAACGGCAATGCATTGTTCAATAACACACCATCACTCTCCTATCTTTTATTTTTAAAATGGACCGTGGGTTTTGTTTTGATTTGCTTTTCCCTTCACACAATCTGTAGATGAGACTTGAGTTTGGAAGTGCTTTACGCCTGTGCTAGCTGGTTTTGATACGAAGACTAATCAGGTTCAAAAGTGGTCCCGCTCCTACTTTGGGTCACAGATTTTGACATCTGCTTGTCATTCCTCCAAGGAAACACCACAAAAATCGGTCATCTGGTGCCTTACAGGGCCTGGTTTTGGTAAAATAAGAGCTGTGAAACGTCAGGTGGTTGTAACCTGTGATCAGGAGAAAATTTGGAAGTAGAAGAGGAAGGAGGACAGAGGGAACTGATGTGGCCTTGCCCTGGCAACTGCTATGGGTTTCAAGCAGCATCAGCAAGGTTATGGGTGGGCAGTAGTAGGATGGGTGCAATCAAGTCTAAGAGCAGCAGGAGCTAATTAAATGATGGATGATAAGTTCGTAGGAAAAGAACTGAAAGGTGTGATTTGGGAAATCTTATACGAAATACTTAAAACACTATTCCGTCTTTCAGGCAGAGTATACTGCATTTTCATAGGATGGGCTTACTGAGAATAATGGAAAACATTATGGAAGCATTAATGGGCCACAAACCTCACGGATGGTTTATAGTGGACATAGAAGATTATAGAATCATAGAGTCACAGGATGGTTTGGGTTGGAAGGGACCTTCAAAGCCCACCCAGTCCAACCCCCCTGCCAGGAGCAGGGACATCTCCAACCAGATCAGGTTGCTCAGAGCCCCGGCCAACCTGGCCTGGAATGTTTCCAGGGATGGGGCATCCACCGCCTCTCTGGGCAACCTGGGCCGGTGCTCCACCACCCTCAGCATAAAAAATCTGAATCTGCCTCCCTCTATTTTAAAACCATTTCCCCTCATCCTGTCACAGCAGGCCCTGCTGAAGAGTCTCTCCCCACCTTTCCTGCAGCCCCCTTTGGGCACTGGGAGCCGCTCTCAGCTCTCCCCGGAGCCTCCTCTTCTCCAGGCTGAACAGCCCCAGCTCTCCCAGCCTGGCCTCACAGCAGAGCTGCTCCAGCCCTCTCAGCATCTGCGTG
>WHYT01016539.1:136266-168699 GCA_009806455.1 Tetrax tetrax
TGTACCTAGGGAAAAAGAAAGCTTAATAATATTTTAATGTTAATTGATACAAAGTACACTTTGGGTCCATTTAAATAAGAAATACAAATGGGTTGTGTGGCGTTTGTGTACTGAAGAGTTTGCATTGATGGATTTATGGAATGCAACCAGTAGGGCAAGAAGAAATTATGGACCAGATCTTGATTTAAGTGCACCTGATTTCTAACTTAGGTCTTCAGGTTTTGTTCTGCCACATTTTCTGAATTGTTCCCTGCTGCCTGCAAAAAGATTTTCATCAAAACGCTATTATGTGGGAAAATGCGGGTTTTGTTAAAGTTGAAAATTTCCACAAAACTTTACATTTTTAATAGTGGAGTTTTTTTTTTTCTAAGATGAAGAAAAAGATATAAACAAGTTCCACATTTTCTGTCATTTTGAATTTGTTACAATTTCAAGCATTATTATTTTTAAATGCCTACTAGAAAGTAATATATGTATTACACATTTAAGTATATTTTTATTTACTCTGATCTAGAAGTTTACAAGTGACAGCAGCTTTTTGTAAGGATAAAATAGAGGGAAATGTGAAACTCTTTCAGACCACAAAGTATGTTGTCACCATTACTACCAACAGTAATAAAATTTTTCCAAAGCGGAAATTTTGAAAAAAATTACTTACGTGCTGAAAGTACATGTCATCCAGAATTGGTGGTGGTTTACCTGATGTGTTATTTTTAATTGAGTTTCTTATCATTTCCCATTGGTTAATTATTTTTTTTTCCTTCGATGTGTGTTACAGTTATAAAATATGAGGGTAATCTACCGCTGAGACAAACATTCCAGCAGCAGGGCAGATCTGAATTAAGAATCATGTCCTCCGTTGTACTTTTTTTGTGGTGGTTTTTTATTCCTCCTTTTTTTTTGACATAAGGAAGCTCCTGTTGGTTGTTATGCAATGCCTGTACTGCACTATTGTATGCAATGCCTGGGCTCCAACTGGAGGTAGAGGGCTCCATCACTGCATTAGAGGGTCAGCAACATCCAGATCATGCAGTTAGTTCTGCGTCAGAATCTTAAGAAATTAGTAAATGTCTTGCCTTTTAAAGGCATTTTTCTATTAGGAAAAAAGATAAATATATTCACGGTGTTCCTGAATAATTTAAGTATTTTCCCAAGGTACTGGAATGAGGAATGTTTTAGGTTTTTGGTAATACTTGAAATGGATTTTCCAGACCTGTGTGACTTAGGGCTTGATTCTGATTTAATGTTTCTCAGACTGGTGTAACTGCATGACCTTTAATAAATTACACTTGACTGATATCTAATGGGAGGGGAGAAGAAAAAAACATCAGGTCTTATTCTCAAGCCCAAGACCTGTCTACCTCACCAACAAAAAAAAGATAGGAAAGTAGGTTTTCTGTCTTGAAAGAGCCAGGACTGGTGAGTTATCTAATGAATAAAGTAGCTGGGAGTTGGAAGGGACGCTCATGCCTGTATCTCCTGATGTCAGATGAGAAAGCAGAGTGCCTTTATTTTGGAAACAATTAACCTGTAACATGTATAAGCCAATCTGTAGAAATGTTACCTCTTCTGTAAGGTAGAGGTAAACAAAAAAAAACAATGCAAGTTTGTGGCACTTATTTAAATTTGTCTCTCATACCAACAGTCCTAGAAATAAATCACTAGCAAATATTGTGAAATATCAAACAGAATTAAACTCTGTGGCTATTCCTTTTCCTCAATAATCTTGCTGCTTCTAAAATGAAAGCGTATTCTGAACTTTGGTTAACGATTGTCAGGAGCACCGAGCACCCATTTAGGTCTACAAGGCTGGACCTCTTTGGTCTTCTATGGGGTTTTGAAAATATCGCCTGCTCTGAGCGGCCAGCATGAGCCTGGGCTGGTTACAAGTCAGAAGGCTGGGATGCGCTCTGAAGAAGGTGGCAAAACCAGAACACCGATGTTGATGATGTAGGAATTATTTCAGTGTGACTGTTGGGAGGAGTGGGCGCTGCTTTTTCAGACGCTGAATTCTGAGGAGCCAAGAGAGCTTTTTACTTTGGAAGTTCAAGGTCTAAGCATTAATTTGAACATTCATGTTGTAATATACAAGAGTGTAGTTTCTTGAAAAGGATTTTTAAATTGTGTTTCAGTAACGATAAAAAGGCAGCAAATTCAACAAGTCACTTACGGGGAACCACCAGCCAACCTTCAGGTGCTTGGCACAGCCAGGTGACCTGTTTGATATTTGCATAGCAGCATCTGCAGCTTGAATTTATGAAAAGGGTCAACAGAAAAAAACAAAGTCTCAGTAAAACATTGAGTCTAATTCTGAACAAATTTCAAAGCTTACAGAATGGGATCTGTCGCATACCAGCAAATCGGAGCGAGACCAGGAGATATTGTCTCAGCAAGTGCATGGCACGGCACGGCACAGGCGGCTGGGTGAGTCCAGGTGCCCCAGAGGTCTGTCTTACAGGTTAGGGTTGCTAACATGGCTGTACCTGTGACCAGTTTGTTCAGAGACAGAAACGCGCGTCAAAGCAGACGAGTTGCTCTAGCACAGTTGGCCTCTAATCTGTATTCGTGGGGTAAACAGCCCCACAATGAGGATTTCTAGTTTTGGCTAGTTATAGCCCATCTCGGTCTAAATGAACACTGTCCTTTTTCAATAATTATTGTAGTTTTGAAAACCTGCTGAAAATTAAGTTTAGTTTGCAAGAATATTTGTATGCCTTCTATCAGCTTCTCATCCTGATTAAAGAAATGTTTTCAGATTGATGATCTCTCGTAAAAGAACAAAGTAACCAAAACACAGGTTGCTTTCAAGGCCCAAAAGAGATGAGAATTCAATTACTATGCTATTGTCATAACTTCAGATAATTAGAAGTTGATCTAGTGACAGTAAATGCTAGTTGAGAGAATTTAAGCTCTGTAGCGCCGTACTGGGCTTTGAGGAGCAAGCGGTGTGGATGTTGAGTTTGGATTCTGCCACGTGAAGGCAAATGTCTGCCTGAGCTCCCGACTCCTTACACAACTCCGGCGATGTTAATATCGCTCTGAGACAGATCCAGACACCTGCATACAAGAAAATGCAACAAACCGTCTTGCAAATGTTTGTTAATTTTTGGTTGGCTTTCTCAAACATGGTTATCACTAAATGGTTTCATATTGCTTCGCTAGAGGCATTTCTTGAGTTGTGTGCTGTAGGCACACACATCCTTCTTTATTAAAAATAACTTCAAGTTGATGGTGCCTATGGCATACTCAGCAGTATTTGGGGAAAAAAAAGGTAACATATTAACATGCCTGATTTAAATTATTGGTGCTTGAAAAGCTGGATTATATTTTTATATTATTTTAATGAGTAGTCAGATCACTAACCAATCCCCACCACCCTGCATGGTTTACTCTTTGACTGAAAAAAAAAAAAAACCTACATCCAACAAAGGAAAAGGGAAACATTTTGTCAGCAGAGTATTTGGCATCCTCTTGAAAAAAAAAAAAAAATTCTATGATTTATTTCTAATAAATGACCTTTCTTGGGAAGTAAAAATCCTGTGCAGAGGCTCTTTAGATTTCAGTCCCTAGTGACAACGCTATTAAGGGTAACACTTCTCAGCCATCTGGAAAGTGCTCTCACTGCCTCCCACCTGAGCCCAAGAGCACAGTGTGCAAGGAAAAGTTGGGCAACCCCACAAAGCCGGAGCACGCTCTCTCCGTGGCACTGCTGGAGCAGCAGCCGTCACTCGCTAAGCCAGGCCATCACCGTGGCTTCCTGAGGTTCGTGAGATGGGATGGGTTGAGGTAGGGGTTGGTTGGTTTGGGGTTTTGGTTTAATCATCAAAGGAGCACATGTACTTACTTCTTTCTCTCCCACGAGATGTTCTCTAGAGGTCCATTCTAACCTAAATTATTCAATGGTTCAAAGAAGATTTTAAAAGCTCTCACTGGAAATATGGGTGCGCTTCTGCCATTGGAGGTAGAGTGCAGAAGAAAAGGACATAGATTAACTCTTGCTGCTTGAAAGAAAAGTTTACTCCCACTGCACCAATCTCCGACTATTTTTTACTGTCAAGATACTGCTGTATCTTATCTTTGAGTTTCTTCACTGCTGCCTGGAGTATTGCTATAGCCTGCTAAAGAATTAATAGATTCCTGCTCCAGTAGTGCTGAATTTGCTCCTAAAATTCGAGTTATCAGCTGTAAAATTAACGGCGTGGTGTGCGTCATATATCATTTGACATCAGTCTGTAAGACTTCTCTAGATTTATAATACCAAGCAGTAGGAATATTTACTAATACTTCGGCTAGTTGTAATAATTTCTTGTTCTCATTCATCATTGTTTGGCAGTGCAGCGGCTGAATGGAAGCAGCCCCATACAGCTGTTGCCATTAAAAGATCATTTGCCAGCGGTAGAACGCGGTGCTGTGTAGGTTGGTTCCCGGGAGAACTCCAGAAGCTCGTGTGACATCGTGTGCGCACTGTCGGCAGCGGGTGCGTTGTTAATGACTCCCCTTATCCCTATTTTTGCTATAAATCTTGGAGATGTTCTCCCTTTCCAGAAACAACAGTCTAACCTGTGGCTCAGTAATTCTTCAGGTCTGGCTGGGGTCTTTGGTTAAATTTGTTCTCATCTCAAGCACTTGCAGAGATAATCTTCCAGCTTTTGGCAGCTGGAGATGCAGGAGCAGGTTCATGCCTCGGAAGCTAAGGAGATGGCAGCTTCTCTCCCAGTTCTGATAGCCTCCACAGGGAAGGAAACGCTGCTGTACCTTCTTGGTTGGTTATCCACGTTAAAAGGGTTTTATGCTGCTACCCATCCCGGAGACACTGGTCATTCGGGACACGACAGGAGAGTTCTTTCTGTGCCACTGGAGTTGGTAGTTGGAACTGAAGGTGAAGAGGAGTTGTTTCTGTTGACGAGGGTAAAATCACCAGAGTAATTTTGTTGTGCCTATCTGTGTGGAGAACAGAATCTTAGTATGCGCCTCTCTTAGCAGTACTGTTTTGTCTTTTACTTCTATACTGTCTAACTCACTTGAAATTTGTGATTATTTATTTAGTCTCATAATCCCCTGTGTATAATTGAGTATCCCCATTTCACAGATAAGATACTAATTGATTTCCTCACATTATGCAGGGAATTTGGCAGAGCAGAGAGCTGAACGCCTGTCTCCAGAGCCTGAGATTCCCTCAGTACTTACTGGGCCGTATTCTTTTCCTGTTTCTCTCCCTTTCCCCCATTTTATTCTCCTTTTTTTTTTTTTTTTCCAGTTTTGAGAAATGTATCCTGCACTGTAGAGGGTAGACATAGATAGCCTCTGACTGGAGATGTCAATTTAAAAATATGTCTTAAATAAAAATCCAATCTGTAAGCGCAGAGGATATCGCTGCGAGGAGAAGGACGGCTGATAATGGATGTCAAAGGACAGTGACACCATTCTGCACCAGTTTGCATCACCTGATGGACTCTGGATCCCTGCTATTAGCAAGCAGGATTGCATAATAATGAAACAAAGACCTCTAATAAGGGGTCGGTGTTTGTGAAGTGATGCTTGCTGCTTTTCTTGCTGTCTTCTTTCCAGAGCAACTGCTTAGGACAGATGTAGATTCAGTGACTGGTACTTGAATAAACAGAACTGCTCTTTGTTAAGAGCTGCCACGGGGTTGTGTTATTCTCTGCGTATGGAAAAGCTCTGGGACTTGCTGAGTTAATGGTGGTCACTGATACCGTCCTCTAAGAGAGAGCCAAACTAGAGAGTTTCTTCCTCTCCTTTAAAACATATAAAGCAGAAGTTACTTTACTTTTACTTACTATCATTATTTTAAAATATTATAAAATATGCTTGATGTCATCTTTCTAATTTGGACTTTGTAGTCTTTTAAGGCTGCAATATTTCCTAAGATTTTATTAGAAGTCATTATTTCAGAGTTATAAAACATGTATGCTCTTTTGCCTAAGATGCCCAAATGGCTACAGGTCTTTCAAATTAAGTACTGTACATAATTAAATAATTTTAAAAAATGCATCTTATTTACCCAGAAGTGATTCCAGTCTCTTGACAACACACAAATAAGGCAGATGATTTTTTTCGGTGTGCGTCTCCAAAGCTGCCTAGCTTTTCAGTCAATATGTGGTGTGGTAGCTTGTGCAAATATATACTTTAGAACATTTAGGCTGCAACTTGCAGCATGCAAATACGAGCCGGGAAGCCCTCACTGGAGCTGATACTGCTGTGGATGTTCAATTATAAATGTAGAAAACAGGTTTTAAATCCCTCAAACATCTCTGTCTTAATTTTTTTTTTTTATAATAACAGCAGCTCAAATTTTTTTTTATAATAACAGCAGCTCAAAATTTTTTTTTTTAATAATAACAGCATTTACTTGGGGGACACAGGAGCACAAACCCCAACTTTTCAAACGAATAGGTCTGGGTACAGGCACTCTGTTCTGACTCCCATTTTGAAGGAGTGATTACGTTTAAGAAGGCAATGAGTTGATCACAGGTTACCATTTCAGACCCGTCTGCCAGTGGCGTTCCTACACATGTAAGTGCTGCACTGGGAGGTTTGTTCTTCCAGATATGAAGTGTCCACCTGTAATTAAGTTGTACATCATTAAATAACAGCTTTGGTGTTTTTAAGCATAAATCGTCGCTACCAGGCCTGGTAGCTTTTGGGCTAAGGCATTCGAGATGCAAGATCCTAGCAAGGTTCCAAACAGAAAGCACAAATTCAGGACATGTCAAATGAGAAAATGTAGAGGAGCATGAAAAGCCAGCTCGATAAGAAGCCAAAGTGTTTCCTGATCTCGTTCCGCTGTCTGCTCACAGAGGATGGTGCCTTACCAGGTTACGGATGGGGGATTGGGTTCTGTACGGAACGATGACGTTGTTACCTGCAACCGAGTTTCGTGTCTGGAGCTGAGCTACATTAGCTTGGTAGATGATCCCTAATGCAGGAGGGATGGTGGGGTTTTTTAATACAACGGAGAAACTCTTGTTAAATGGAATTAATATTGCTAGTGCCTACAGCATGCACATCAAATCCTTTCACTTGAAGTGAAAGGCAGCAAGGGCAACATAAACAGATTGGATAGACAAGGTGTCCTGAAGTGCTTGGGCTTTTGCTTTGTCCTGTGTTTAAGTTTTGCCTTAGGACTCCGGTAAAGCTGAAAGGGTCTTCCGAGAAAGTGGGGGAGGTTGATTTCTTCCCGTCCAGAGTAGAGGAGCCTATTTGTTGGGAAGCCATTCCTTAACTTCCAAGAACTGCGGGGACTTTTTGTGGGTTGCTGGAGTAAGAGGCATTTCCATTTACTCTTCTTGTTTGAACCCTTTGCTCAGTGCTTGAGACTGCTGCTGAGATTATTTTTTGCTCTGCTAGTTATAAACTATCAGAAAGATGAAAATGTTGGGATATGTCCTGTCTTTTCCCAGGACAAAGAAAGATTTTCCTTGAAAAATGGAGGAGTCATATTTTTTATTGTTTCCTAGGAGCAGAGAAGCCACATGAGGACTCGTTCTGTTTAACTGGCATGATGCTCTGAATTTTTGTTCTCTGCTGAAATGGAAGTCGCATCACCGCATGTGCTAGCTAATATGTGGTTTGAGCTTTATTCACCCTTTGCAGAATGTGCAAAACCAGCCTTCGTGCCAGCGCTCCAAGACGGAGGAAAATCCCAGCGTAGTGAAGCGCAGCCGTGGAGAAACGCAGTGCTGTTTCTCTGCTCACGGTGTCGGGTTAATGAATGCCCTGGCTGTACATCGCTCCGTATTCACAATCCCGCCCTTGCAGAAAGACCTGTGAGGCTGCGCACGGGCTGCGATCGCCCACGCTGCGTACGGCCCTTTGACCGTGCTGGTGGACACAACGTCACACAGCTTCTAGGGGGTCTTTGACCGATGAGCGCCACCTTGGACGCGTCAAGCACAGCGTACACGTGCGTGTGGGCCAGCCGCCCTGGAGCCAGCGGAAGGAGAGCAATTCCTCCTCCCTGCAGTGGATTCCTCCGGTGCGGCGCAGGCCGGAGTGAAGAACGGCTCCCTGGAACCTACCCTGCGCTCCTGCTTCCTTAGCTCCAGGCCATTGCTCCTTGTCCTGCCATCTTCTGAGACCGGAGAATTCCCTTCCTTCATTTATATTATTACCTTGAAGGTATTTATAGACCGTGATTGAGGCCCCCTGAGCCCCCTCTCTCTGAGACTGTGTAAGTTTAGCTCCCGCAGTCTCTCCTCACACATCTTACCCTCGAATTCCTCTATTGCCTCTTTGTATTTTCTCTAATATTTTAAACACTTTTCCTGAACTCCAAGCACCTGAGCCAGCTGTAGTGTATCGCTAAGCAGGGCGATGCTATTAATTGCTACCCAATATTCGCTTTCCCTGTAATTCATTCAAGACCAACACTAGCTTGTGTCCTTGCACACAGTGTTGTGTGCTCCCATTTTATCGACTGCTATCAAATATTAAATCTTTTCTTCTGTCATTGTGTGTATGTGGTACCACAGTGCTAGTGCTGTTTGGTTCTACTTTTGTAATTATGATTCGTGCTTTATGCTTTAAGCATTTTTTTCTTATTGGTCTCAATTTGCTTTTAACACAACTCTGTTTTTATCTTTCTTTGTTTGTTTGTTTGCAATCTGCCTACCTTAGCTGTCAGTATTTTAGGCCATCTTGTGCCGGTCCAAATGTGGACAAAATGTAGGGTCCATTGTCTCCACAGATACTGGAAGATGACTCTGGAGTGACAAATCCGTGTTACTCCTCAGAAGTGAAAACGAATTTTACCACAAATACCCGTGTATGGTGTCTAAGAAGCGCCAACACATCCATGGCACTAAGAATACACCTGCCCAACCACTGCTCTACCCACAGGTTCGACAGGTTGAGGAACTGGTCTTACTCCTGTGAGCTATGCGCAGAAGGCTGAAGATAGAGCAAATGAGAACTGGCGTTGTAAGAGCAATGACGGTGAGCACTGGGCCAGGAGATCTTTTAATGACACGTGGTAGGGTTCCTAAAGGGACCTGCTGTGTTTCCCACCGCACCTGTAGCCAAGCGTGTCCAGTGCATGGGACAGTGTCTCCTGGGACATATTTATAGGCAAGCACTAGGCCTTTTCATTAATTTCTGGTATTTTAAAAAAAAAAAAAAAACGAAATTCATAAGGCTGACGGTGAGAAAAGCAATTGATTTTGTGGTGGCTGAGGAATAAAAGTGAGCTTGCGGTAACTGCAGCTGTAGTGGATGCTCTATTATATTGACTAGGGAAAAGGTGTCCTCTTGACATATTGAGAGTAAAACTCAGGATCTCCAGAAATTGCATGAAAACTAGTAAGAAAAAAAAAAAGATTCAAACAGAGCAGGGCTGTCCCCTTGTAACTCTGCATGTCCCATGAAGGAGTGTCAGGGTGCTCTTCAGGTTCAGCGCAATTGCTGTAGTTAGGAAAACAGATTATGTCTCTTAATCTGGTAAATCAATCCTCATGAAAACGGCACGGGTGTTGCAGTTTCCCCTGTCTGAACCTGCTCTTCCGGTTGATAGCTGCGGGAAGCTGCCAAAGTTGGGCAGACGGTCGCTGAAATGGTTTCACTGGAATGAACTGGATGTAATGGGTTGGCCTCTTGGTTCACCTGGTTTGGTGGCACCTTCCGTTGCGTTCCACTGCCGATACAAGTCACGGTCACACGCAGCTGGGTTTTGTGTTTTTTTTTTTAAAGGCTAACCAGTTTTCAGCAGATCCTACAATTACGAACTAAATGTTTAAGACAGTAATTCCGAGGAATTTAAATATCAAATAGGAATAAAATAGGACAAAATTTAGAGTTAAGCTCACCCATACCAAACAGCGGCATTAATTACTTGGACAAATTAAGGGCTTGTCTCGTAGCTTTAACGGCAGGACAGTTGAGATGGAATTGATCTTTTTCTTATTACTGTGTCTTAAATCCTGCTCACTGCTGGCAGTGTCTGAATGGCAGCCGCCCTTTCCATAGACTCTTTAATGTTGGAGCAGACCGCCAAGTCCAACCGTCAACCCAACACCACCATGCCGACTAACCCATGTCCTGAAGCGCCACATCTACACGTTCTTTGAGCACCTCCAGGGACGGTGACTCCATTTTAGTTGCTGTTGAGTGCAAGCAGAAAGGAATTTGTATTCATTCCTCAGAAGAAGCAAGTGCTAAAGGGTGCACTTAAATTGGGGGTGGGGGGAAGTGTACTATCTAAGAACTGGTCATGGTTTCATAATTAGGAATGAAGTGAGTTTTTCATGTAAATTAGCTGAGCATCCTCTCTTTCACATGTGAATAATGCTGTGTTTGTATAATTCCAAACCACACCCTTTAAACTAGAGACTTAAATCAGTTTACAGGTTAAAAATTAAGCAAGCACATGTCTTTCAGAACATTTAGTTCCCCAGGTCAAATTATTTTCTCACCTCAGCCTTAGCTGTGAGGACAGAATCCTCTAACCAGTCCTGCTAAAATAATATTTATAAGCTGCGCAGGGAACAAAGGACATGACGTTGGATGGTTCTCAATAAGGAAAGCTTTCATCTTCTGCAGACGTTTAACTAATAATATTTTTTCCTCAGATAATTTTATGTAAAAGTCCATTTTTCCAAACTGTCTGCCACCTCCTTCTGGTTTGGTCTGAAAAGAGGGATGAGGATAAAAAAAGATTTCTTAATATTTTTTTTTTTTTTTAACAGAAGCCATTTCTCAAAACAGCCACCAACTCCATTCCAACAATAATGGCTCCAAACTGGTCATCCCACACTAAGGGACACAGTTAATATTGTCTGAGGGTCAAAAGAGTTTATTTCTAAGGCTGTTTATTTGTAAGTTTAGGGTTAATTCTGCAGTTTGGGCATTTCTAGCACTAGGCGTCCTTGCCGTCCAGCTGGCCCATAACATCCCTGACTGCCGCCTTCTAACTCAGGTCAGCCAGATTTCCTAAAGGCGAGGAGAGAAGGATGCTAATTTCAAAGGTCATTGGGCTGCTGAGGCAAACAGGTCCTGATGGTGGCGAACGGCAACTGAACAGTAGTGATGCCACCAAACGGTAACATGGTTATTCTACATTTAATATAAAGAGTCCTATATGGAAGTGTCTACTGATGGTTGATTTTGGAGAGGCTGGTAGATTGTTAGAGCATTCAGAAGAAATAAATTGGCTTTTCCCATGTCGTGCCATGGAGCGATGTCCTAGCTGCCAGACAGAAAGTGTTAACCACGTGGTTGTCCCCGTAGCTGGCGAGGCCAGCTTGCTCCTACTGGGGCAGTAGCTTGACCGTGTTCAAGTGACCAGAACAGAGGCATTAAATCGAGGGCAATTGTAAAACTCTTTACTGGAGAAAAGCATTTTGACCAGGGGAAAGATTTAAGCAGCTGCCTTTCTCTTTCTGCCACCTCGTAAAGGTTCCCAGAGTGTTTTCCACACTGAAGACTTGAGGGGCTATAAAAGCCCTCAGTTAATGTGCCAGATTATAAAAATTTTTTTTTTTTCAAAATAGATTAATATTGCAAATGCTTTTTTCTACTTTGCATCCTTTCTGGAAACAGATTTCTCAGTGTTTATCCACTCAGATAAATGTGTTATCGCCGTATCTACAGCTGAATCACCAGCAAACAGCATTTTGAGGGAAGAACATCTCTACCATGGGGTACGTAACAGCTCTGCTTTCCTACCTGTGATCTGGTGTTTAGGAAATAGCAGATGGCTGCTGGCCATGATAAAAGTGCCATTTTCTGTATTTTTAGGGTCCTATTTTCAGATAGGTTTTAAAAATTGCATAAATGAGCAGTTATATACACGTTCAGGATGATTTCTATTTAACCTCTCTATGCTCAGAGCAAACTACAAATGGCAAGCTTTGGAGACTTGCTACAGATGTGACTCAGACCAAAGCTACAGCACAGTCAAATTTTGTGTCAGAGCTGAGCTCCTGTTGGCTAAAGGAGAAAAAGCAGCTCAACTTCAGGCGTGGAAGAGGTGTAGGAGTGTATTCCTCCCTTCTGAAAGCAGAATTTGCAGCTTCTCTCATGTCCAGTCAGTGATGCTCTTCTCTGTTTGCATGTGTTCCTGGTCAGAGCTTTAATCTACTTCCACTTCATCATCTCCAGGAGCTGCAGTCACTACTGACGTAAACGACCTCCAAAAGGATTCGTTAAGGGGCAGAAGAGATAGCGAGATGTGTGGGAAGTTAGAGCAATTTTGAGGCAGAATACAGCAAGGAGATGCAAGGAGCCCAGCGCTGAATTTGGAGCCACGCGCTCATGACAACGTGCAGTGCTGAGGAGAGGTCAGCTGCACAAGGAGAAGGGAGGCAGGTTAGTGGTGTTCACGTGTGGTAGCTATTTGTGGAGAGGAACAAATGTGACTCTGTTGGCAGAAACCCATTAAATTAAACAAATACATCTTTTGACACAGTAGAAAAACCATTTACCTGCAACCACCTCTCAGGAGGTGGCACATCAGGAATAAAACACTCATCCAGAAGTCTGGATTCACTAATCTGGGGCTCCCAGGGACTTCAGGTCGTCTCATAGCTTCATGAAACAGAGCAGCTCAAAGGAAAGTGCTGCCACTGGGATGCAGATATCGATAGCCTTCCTCAGAGCTGCTGGAAGAGCAACGAACTAACGGGTGATGCAACGTACGGAGAGCAGCTTTATGGGGGAGAACTGTGGCTTTTTATGATGATAGGATACAGCAGATATCAGACCCGAGAGATTTAATGATGTACTGGTGATTAAATGAGAATTTAACCACACTGTTAGAGGAAGGCAGTGTTTTTTACAATATTACATGGTGTAGACTCTTCTTAACACTTCACAAAAAGACCTGGGAGTGAACCTCTGCACTTCTGGTTGAGGTGACCTTTAAGTACAAGTGAGGATGAAGCCTGGGAAAACACATTTAAACAAGTGTCAGTAGGAATATTTTTCTCCATCTTTGTCTTCTGATTTAAAGGAAAACCTTCTGTAAAAGCCACGTATGAGGAGAAAAAAACCAAAAATGCAGCAAAAATGACAGTTGACTGCCAGGAATACGAATCGAAGACTTGACACCTTAATTTTCCCCTGTAACTTATAATTATAACCGGCTCGAGTCCTGTGCGTCTGCTGGGCGTTTCACATGCAGCTACTCCTGGAGGGAATAACCCTTCGCTTTCAGGCAGCCGCTGAAGAGCCGCGCAGGGCGTTGCACCCAGAGGCTGGGCATGAGCGGGACGCTGCCTACAGCCCTCCGGAGAGCTCAGCCTGGCTTCCCACCAGAGCTGGGCTGGGTGGAGGACAGGAAGCCCATGTTCTCCTCTCCCTCCAAGCTCATGATTTTGGTGCAGTTTAGAGAGGGAGAGGTGGAGGCAGGCAGGGTTGGCACAAGTCTATATGCCTTGGGAGAAGGGGTTCCACATCCTGGAGAGATGAGGTGGGAAGAGGGGGACAGGCCAGAGGGACGTGTGAGGGGACAGCTTGGAGATTCGAGAGAGCTGGCCACCCTCTCTGGAGCATGGCACATCCTCCTGAGCTCCCCAACCCTTGCTGCTGGCAGTGGTAAATACAAAATATATTATTTTGTTCCTAATCCTTTAGGAGGGGAAATTAACTTTTGGCTGCAGTGCTGGAAAGCTTTGAGCAGCCCATGACATACAACCTCCTCATCAATAGGTGGAAAGAAATGTGTTTTCTCTCCCAAATGATGCCCCCAGAGGTCTGTGTGTGCCTGACAATGGAGTTAAAGCTGAATGGCCACCAGTAAAAACTGACATTCAGGAACCGTAAGTAACGTGATGACTGGGACTAATCTTCAGCCCTGTCACAATTCTTATACGGGGCCTCAGCCGTTTGAACAGCTACAAGAGCATCTTGGTGTCCAGATTAAGGTGTCAATATTTCAGCTATTTTCCCACCTTTGTCCTTCAACTTTCTCTCCCACTTTATTTTCTTAAAGGAAGAAAGAGCAGCAGCTGAAATATTGCTTCTGTAGTTAATGTACGTGGATACAAATATGACAGTAGACTATAATTTAATTTAGGAAAATTAGAAGGCTATTTCTGACCCAGCAACGTCAGAAATTGGAGTCTATTTGTCACTTGCAAACACAGAGCTCAGACAGCATCAGTGCAAGCTTCTTCATATCGGTCGCTGGTGCGACACTAGTGTTGGCTGGGAGTAGGAGAATTCTTTTTGTGGACCCCGCTTCAGAGTGAAGATTTTCTGTCGCGCGTAATTGCGTGTGCTGGCTGGGAGGCCCTGGCAGGGCTGGGGACACTGCTGGGCTGCTGTAGCTCTGCTCCCAGGGTAGGGGTTCAGGCTGCTTTCAGGCTGAGGCTCATAGTTCCAGGAGAAAATGAGAACAAATACAGCTTTGTTTGTTTGTTTGTTTGTTTCTTCCTCTAGATGCACTTGCCTGCAATCAGAGGTCCCAGTGTGATGTTAGCATGCGCTGCCAAACCACTGTGGAAATTTTACACGCTCATTGTGATAGACCTGTAATAACATGTCCTAAGTTGTGCTTTGCTCATTAAAAGGAAATACCTAGAAGACAGGTTGTTTACCAATATATTTTTATGCCGTGAACTTGGGTTTGTTTATTTAGAAAGTGGTGTACGCTATTACTCGCACTTCTTTAAAATTCTGATTCAAGGATTCACCTTTTCACTAAGGATTTAATACAGCCATTGAATTTTGTACTTGTAGGTAGTGGCATATGTTGTATAGTTATCAATGAGTAAAGTGTAGCACGGTGTATTTTGTTGGTAGAAATGTGGATGCATTTTTCCGATTTGCAGATGTCATTATCTTGCAAAAAAAAATCAGCGATAGGAGTGTTTGAAACGCCTCCTTCTCCACGTGTGGACACTGCACCAGATGCCAGCTGCTGGCATTGTAACAAACTGTTTTGTTTAATACCATTTCACGCTCTTTCCAGTGAAATTCAAAGCTTTGCTTTACAATTTTCAGGCCTGGAGGCCGCTGCCATTCAGGAAAACACCAGCATCTGTTGAATTTCTTGGAACCTGTCAACGTGGGTGATGATATTTTTAAGAATTTGCACTCACTCGTACTTCACTTCAGCTCTGAGTGTTTCAAATCCTTTGATGCACAGCCTGATTCAAACGGTTTAAAACTTGTAGTGTACTGATTCAACAGAAGTTTCGTGATGGAATAAACAGAGGAGGACTGCGTCGTTAGTTAGCATGGTGAAGAATACTGTTTCCACCGCCTGCGGTTTATGATGATTTGACTTTCTCAGAGCGTATATCTTCAGAATTTCTTGGAGTTTGAGTGGCACAGACAAACCAAGTTTGTAACTCGGCTGTTGTAAGGCTAAGCCTTGCTGAGTCCGGTCTGAAATGAACGGTAGCTGGCTTTGTGTTTCTGTTTCCATAAATGAAAAAGCATTCGCCAACTTTTTCATCGCAACTACGTAAATTACCGAAGTGGTAATTAGGCTGAGGTTGGATTCCTTTCTCTGACTTATAGCATTGCCTCGCAGAGAAGGCAGCAAGGGAATTATTTACCTTTTAATTGTAGTTCTCTGAAGGTGGGAGTCTCTGCGGATCAATGCTCGGGGGGTCTCAGCCGTTGTGACCTTGGGTACCGAATGACTAGATTAAATGGTAAAGTTTAGAACTGGTCATAATGAGTTAGTACAAAAAGATGCCTTGAGGGGTCTATATGGCATATCATAGCCCCTAACTCCCAAATCCTTTTCAGACTAATTATAATAATTAGAACTTAAATAGGAATAAAACCCCAGCTCTCAGGGGGAGGTGGGAGGATGAGTGTGGCTCTAATAGCGGACACCATGCTCAGAGAACTCAATTATAAGCAAGTAATTTCCTTCTCTCCAAAAGGTAATTGGCCTCTTCCACATCTCTGTTCTCACAGATGATGGGGGAGAACTGCGCGGAGAGGGCTCTCAGCTGCCAATAGGAGCCAGGGTTGCTGGATAACGGTGAAAATGAAAACCAGCAATGGCCTTGATCTTCTCCTGGACTCGAAGGGAAACGCCCTGCACACGAAGAAGTGCCCAGTAGGATGCATGTGGAAAACATCATAGAGGTACAGTAGATGGGTGCGCTGGAAACATGTTGTTTTCATTGCTTGGGAGTTGGAGTTCTTTCATACAGACCCGGAACACGAGCGACTCTCAAAGCTTGCTGTTGCATCTCAGTATCCCATTGTTGAGACTGCCCGACAAGGAAGTGTTATAATTTGGCTTTAGCTGTTCCTCTGAGACGACCAGTAGTGGCCAGTTAGTTCAAATGTGGCAGCTAACTCATTATGGTACCAGGGGTAAATCTGTACGCCTCTCTCCCCCTCCAGTCCCTCCTGCCCATGCCAGGCCTCCCCAAGCAACTCCCCAGTTTGGCAGGCAGCACAACTGGGGGATCTGACTGAGCTGAGGTTGGGTTCTGGCTGGACTGTGTTTATGACCCGTTCTAATACTGGAAATTTGATGTACTGGGAACGTTGACTGCGAGCCTCTGCTGTATCGGTTGGGGACAAAACCAGTTGAACAAGTCTGTGACTCAAGTTAGGAAATTGTCCAGTGTCCCGAAGAGCGCAGGTTACTGGCTGGGTTGGCATCTTTAGTGTGACAGCGTTCTGGAGCCTCTGAGATTTGCTTGCTGTTAGTAAAATGCATAAAGTTCTGGGACAGAAACACGTGGCTTTTAGTTTTAGAACATTTTGTACCTGACTGATTTCATGAGACAGTAATCTCAGTGCAGATAGCAATTGCTTACAAACCCAGATATTTTCATCTCACATCCTATAATTCTTTGCAGTCAGGGCAGGGTGGGGAGGAATCCACATCTTTTCCAAGTACATCTCTCCATATAATACCAGGCTATCTTCACAGTCTGTGTGGACTCTGCTCTGAGAGTATTAAAACTCTAGATCCCCAAATCTCTACATTTTTAGGGACTCTTTTAGATGAGGCAGCAGTTCTTTTCTTCCAGCTGCCTCCAACTCACCACGTTCGCATTCAGGCCCATTTCTAGCTGCAGTGGCATTTAAGAACATACCTGAAAGTGCAGTTACCCTAGGAACTCCTTAGCTGGAAGATAAAACTCTTAGCTTCCCAGTGCTGGGTAGAGAACCACACAAAGCTATGCATCTGCACCCAACTCCTTGTTGCTTCTTCAATCAAATATTGGCAAACTTTTAACTAGCAAACCTCTAAATGGCGTTTTTAACCTTAGGGGCGTTCAGCATCTCTAAAAGCTGCGGTTGCCGTAGCAGCGCGTCGTTTCCTGAGTGACAGTGTTCTTATGATGTCATCGGGAAACAGCCTGTTCCCAGGAATACCTTGAACTCCGTTTAGAAAAGTGCTGCCCTCCATGTAGTTCAGTATGGAAACAATTAGAAATGCATGTTTTTCTCTCGTTATGAAATACCTCTTTTCGATGTACTGGCACACCTTGACATCCGCAGTGGAATTTTGAAAGAAAACAAGAGAATTGCTTTGAACTTGTTGAAGAAGGGTGATTATGTAAAACGCGTACCAGGCAGTGAGTGTTTGCTGCATTAACCGCAGTCCCTACACACCTATCTGCTCTAGCCTGGCTATTGTTTAACTGCAAGGTTTTATTCTGCGTTGCATGGTTCATATGAGTTTCTTCACTCCACTCCTTAAAGAACCACAGATTTAAAGCTTAATGATGGTTTATTCTTCTCTGTTCTCAGCATTTGACAAAGAGTGCCCTTTTCCTTGACATAAATGTCTATATAAAAATAACAAGCACTTTATGGATTCCACCATTTTGCCAGCCCAGATTCACGCATGGTAAGCAGCAGCTTGGAGCTGGAGGGTCTGAGATGGCTGATCCCACACCGGGGCGGGAGGGTGGCAGGGACGCTGCTGTGCTGTGCTCCTCTGTCCCGTACGTTGAGTTTCTGCACGTCCTCGTCTTATGCAAAGAAGTTTTGAGTAGCAAGAGTCCTGTGACCACTCCTGTGGCTTTTTACTGGCATGTTGCCCTGCACCCAGGAACCTTTCCCAGAGGCCACGCACCTCTGCAGCGTGACCGAGCATCTCGCCTGGAACACGCTGGCTGACTCTTGTTCTTTGGCTGTGCCTCACCATGTTCTCCCTGCCCTAATGTTGCTTTTTTTCGTGTCATCTTTAAAAACAGAATGTACTACCTAAGATATGTTACAGTCTTATTATTTCCCTTGCTCTGTGTGCCAGAGATCATAGAATCATAGAATCACGGATGGGTTTGGGTTGGAAGGGACCTTCAAAGGTCACCCAGTCCAACCCCCCTGCCAGGAGCAGGGACATCTCCAACCAGATCAGGTTGCTCAGAGCCCCGGCCAGCCTGGCCTTGAACGTTTCCAGGGATGGGGCATCCACCACCTCTTGGGGCAACCTGGGCCAGTGATGTTGAAGTTTATTTTAAAATACACTTAAAACAAGAGCTTTCTGAAGGCAGCAGAGACAGAGCAATGTGGATGGAGGAATATAGCATTCGTAAGAGAATGTTTGCACTGTGTATCTTTCTCTCACTTTAAGTCAAATGAAATATTTAGCAGAATTTATTGTATTTATATATCCTTACTCTTTATAAATGAGAAAGGATTATTTTCTACAGTTAGAGGTTAATGTTTTTGAGAAAATATTGGCTAGCTGATAAATTGTGTGCAGATACTGGAGAATAAAAATACTCTTCCAGCCTCTTCTTTCTTCCAGAAAAAAAATTGGCCTGATCTGCTTTTTCATAGCAGCATTTATTACCTATTGGGACAAATAAGTTTGTTTAATTCCTCTTTACTTTTATTCCCCTGGAAGAATAGACCATTCATACTTCATTTCATGTAGGACGCCCTAGACTTGAGCGATCTTGCAGCAGAGTGAGCTGGAGAATGGAGCAACAACTGTATTATTGGAGAGCTCCGTAGCCACAGACTGGGAAAAGCATGATCGGATGTGATTTTCAGAACAGATGCCCAAGCAGAGTTGGCAGTTAATTAAAAGCACTATGTACTTAATGATTAACTAATCACAGCATGATGGCATTCAACGGAGATGCAAGAAACTTCTCTGCTGGATTCAACAGAGAAACTGCTAATGTCTGCCTTCAGGGTACCGCGCTGACAGCCGCTTGCTTTGCGTTACCAGCAGAGACAACAGGAGCCGTTAGCCTGGCAAACTCCATTAAGCTTTGCTTAGTTAAAACTTTAAAAACAGAAAAGACGGGCTTAGTCAATACCGCATCAGCTGTAAATATTGTACAGCGTGTCTTTAGCAATAATATTCCACAGCCAAATTGTCAAACAAATGGTTGCAAAGCACCAAGAACATTTACTCATACTTCAGGAGCTCTAGCGAGTAGATATTGAGTATTATTTCCATTCTACCCACGAGGAAAGAAGGGACAGAGAGGTTACAGGACAGAAACGACACGTCGGTAAAAAACAGTCTGAAAAGTTCTGCATTCTCACCAACAGATGCTATTTCTTTTCTTTGCAATAGAATTATGGAATCATGCTTACAGTGCAACACCTCTTCATTTCATGGTTATCTTCTTAACTTAATCTCCTTCTTCAGTATTTTTTTTAATCTTCCCCTCAAGTGTTCATTTCTTTTGCACAGGAGTTGTCTATCTTTTTGCCTAAATTCATCTACAGCACCTAGGACCGTAAGATCCTGTGATGTGACAACCCAATTGAATAATTACAATATTGCATTTCTGCATTTCATAGATTATGTTCATAGAAAACACAGTTATGTGCAAAATGTGATGCAGAAAGTGGAGGCATTTTCAACCCAATTAGAAAGCAAATTTCTGGGTAATCTCTGGGGTGATTGCTTTCTTGTCACAATTCTGCTTCATGGTGTGGATGCAATCCAGACAATTAGAGCCAGAAAGAAGAACGACAGTGGCTTTAAAAAAATAAATTACAGTTTGAATTCAGTGATGATACTGAAGAGAACATTTTAAAATGTTTGTTAGAGATTGCCAAAGATAATTGCTCCAGTGTGAACATCTTTGGCAAAATGGAACGGCTACTTTTTCCAGTAGTGAAGCACTCTGCCTGGCTGTAAGGGGGTTTGGGGTTTGGGTCCTGCTCCTGACTCGTGTAGGCTGCGAGGGCAGGGTATGAAGCCTCCATCTTCTTGCTTCTCAAACTCACAGGTAGCAATATCCAACACAGGAGGAGGTGCTTGGACTGATTAAGGATGTGGAGCTGTTGGAGCTGGTCCAGAGGAGGCCACGCAGATGCTGAGAGGGCTGGAGCAGCTCTGCTGTGAGGCCAGGCTGGGAGAGCTGGGGCTGTTCAGCCTGGAGAAGAGGAGGCTCCGGGGAGAGCTGAGAGCGGCTCCCAGTGCCCAAAGGGGGCTGCAGGGAAGGTGGGGAGAGACTCTTCAGCAGGGCCTGGTGTGACAGGACGAGGGGTAACGTTTTTAAAACAGAAGGAGGTAGATTCAGACTTGGATACAAGGAAGAAATGTTTTAGACTGAGGGTGGAGGAGCACTGGCCCAGGTTGCCCAGAGAGGTGGTGGATGCCCCGTCCCTGGAAACATTCCAGGCCAGGTTGGCCGGGGCTGTGAGCAACTGGTCTGGTTGGAGATGTCCCTGCTCCTTGCAGGTGGGTTGGAATGGATGGGTTTTAATGGTCCTTTCCTACCCAAACCCTTCTGTGATTCTGTGAGTCTAATTAAACACGTACACTGTGCACAAGAGATCCTTGGCTAAAGCAGGCTATCACACCTGACACCAAGGCAAACTGAGACATATTCTCTTGATACAGTTTGAATATGGTTTTCTTCCTTGCAGTGAGGTGTAATTCAGGAAATAAATAGCATTTATTACCTCTGTTGTCCCTATTGCCATGGCTAGCTGGTCTGCACATACTGTGCTTCAGTGTGAAATTAGATTTTCCCAAAGCAGAGCTTTCGGAGGCGTAAACAACCAGCTTTTCTTTTTCAGAAACAGATGAAACAAGAAGACTGCTCGGTGTCTGTGGTGGCAGCAGCTGTTCAGCTCACGTTCCTGTCGCACTGGGTCTGCACCCCCTCATCACCCTGAGAATCGATCCCCTCCACTGTCTTTGCCCAGTTCTGCTGCACCGGCTGCTCGCTTTCGAACAACATAGAGGAGCAGTGAGCTGCAGGTGAGGCACAGAAGATAAAGGTGTCGAGCGGAGGTCCCGTCCCTTGGCGTCTGCCTGGAGCCAGGATGTCCCTCCGGATCTGCATGGCACTGCTGCAGTTTCCTGGTGCTGCTGCAGACAGGAGACATTTGTTCTGCTCCGCGTGCCACCTCGTGGCTGTTGGTATGCGACTCTGCAGAGCGGAGACCTTCTGCCAGGGGGTTTCACGTGCTGAGTGCAAGCCATGGACAGGGCAGCTGAGGGTTGCTGGGCACTCTCCAGAAGCCTTAAAGGTGAAGCACTTATAAAACCCCTCGACTTTTCCATCTTGGATCCCTGGCTGCACTATGGAGAAGCAAATGCAAAATCCCTAAACAAATGATGTTTGCAGGATAGTTGTTGGCGTCGTTTCCAGCCCCCCAGGTCCTCTCGGAAGAGGGGAGGCTCCACAGCATGGATGTGGGGCTCAGGAATGGGAATGCTGCTGGGCTTCCACCGCACTGCATGGTGAGTGCCTGAATCTCCAGGTTGTGTCACCTCTTTTCAGAAGCGGTACCACCCGTTCCTGTAATTTTCTAGCTGTTTTTCCTCACCCAAGATGTTTTTCTGTGAGGAAAGACATCAGTGGAGACGGACTGGTCCATAAGGTTGCCAAGAGAGGTTGTCTCTCTATTAAGAAAGTAAAATAACAGCTTTAGTCAGTGACTGACCAAGTTGGAGGTGAGAAGGAAATCAGATGTTAGCACAAACTGATCTGACAGTAGATCTTCTTTGCTGCTCTGAACAGAAAAAAGAGTGAAGAATAGAGATGCTAAAGTGAATGTGCTTGATGCTTTCCACATGCAGAAGAATATCGTGTCCTTGTTTTCAAGGTAGAAAAACAAAGGGAAGAAGTGCAACGTGAGCGAAGCGTGAAGTGGCTTCTCTCCATGGTAACGTGTTGCGTGAGTAACATCTTTTGGTGGCAAGGCATATAGGATGCTCTTGAGCCCCACAGGAGAACAGCATCTTGACTGGCTCTCCATGTGTATGCTGGGATAAACAACCAAGCACACCACGTATGAGAGACACTTCAGATCGTATTTGGGTTGTGGGATGGCATTCGGCATCATAACGGATTTGTGCCAACATGTCAGAACTTTCCATGGTCGTCAGAGGTGCTTTTTGCTTTTTTTTTTTTAAACTGACTCATAAAACCAAGATTACTTTTAAAAAGTATCTGGGCAGCTCACTGAAAAGGCCGTAGTTTTAATGGGACAGGACAGTGTTAAAGCCCGTGTTACAGGATCCTGGGATCAGAGGAGGCTGACCTTCCTCACAGGGTGGTAGTACAAGGCTGAGAGCAATGGGAAAAGCCAAAAAAGGAAAACATTTCTCTTGGTCCAGATTTCTCTGTACACTTACGTTAGGGTTCTCCTCTAGAGTTTCATCTCTTAGGATAAAACCCCAGCAAACAGATGCCAAGAAACGACGAGACCGGAAAGCATCACTTGTGGTGGCTGAAGCACCGAGTGGCTCTGCGCAAGGAGCCAGTCCCCGTCTCAGGAGCTCTGCGATCGAGCCCTGGGGTCCGCTGGCACGGCAGTCGTGGCTATCAGAGGGGGAACGAAGGGCAACCAAATTGTGAGGGTGTTTTCTGCCCCCTGCTCGTGGTAGCTACTTGATGTCGTCCCTTCAAAGAAGAACAAGCGAGCAGGAGGAAAGGATCCGAGAGCGCGTGGCGTTCCTGCTGCTAGCTCGGTGTTTGTGTGTGCGTCTGGTTGAGGGTGAGCGCTCCACGTCCTCTGGCACTTTGTGAGGCGTAGCAGCCGGTTCACGCTCCGACAGGAACATTCACAAAAATCAGTGCTTGCCAAATGGAGAAAGGAAAAAAGCCACCCAAGCAACAACAAAAGGATGTTGGAGTTGAAATCTTCACATAATGGAGAATAAGCAAACTTGCAAAAAGTGTTTGAGTATCTTTTTTTAAATGCCAAAGACTCAGATGAAAAGATTGTGCGCACTCAAAGCACTGAGCTAGGATACAGACAGCGATTTCCACTGCTGCTGAAGGAAGGCTACTTTGGAGAATTGTGAAAAATCACTGAGATCTGAGCTTTACCCTACACCCCTTACTCGCTGAATTGTTTTTTCATGGTGTGGACCATCAATGTAATTTACTGAGTGATAAAAACAGTTTTTCATTATGTTTTTCTCATTTTTATGCTGCTCTGAGTTTGTAAAAATGGCTGTTATTTCTTTTAACATAGGAAGAATTTCTAGGTGAAACTTTATTTCAGGACTAATGCATTTTCTGTAAAGCAAGATGACAACAATGTGTGAAGACACTGAATGTCCCATTTCACAGTGACCAGGTGTTGTCCTTCTGTGAAAATTAGTGAAAGCACTAACTAAATACATTTTCCAAAGCCTGATCTTGTTTTATTTCCATGTGCTTCAAGGATTATTCATCCCTTGTTACGACAAGCCCATAACTTGCAAAACGGTGGTGGGGTAGATCTTCTGTGAAGCCGTATGTGTACTTTTCCCTTTGCCACTTTTCTTACCAAAGAAAAAGCATCATATTGTAGAATAGGTATACGTTAACTGATGAAAAGTTTCAGAAAATATGACTCAGAGCAATACAGTAGCACTCACTCCTATTTTTAGACAATAAAAACTGATTTAAAAAGAAAGACGTGCTACTTGGAAATCAAACCCTGAGATGGATCGGTTTGTTCAGCTTGTTGTTGTGTAGTCTTCATGCATAATTTTCAGCACAGAGAAGCTCAGAGGATGAATTGACCTTGTACAAACTCACCAACCTCAGCATCTCCTTCCAGATGTGTCCTTCATTATTTAAGTGACTCTGCACCATCAGACTCCTTCTGAAGTGAGGTGGACGCACCAATGCAGCGCCCGGCCCTCAGATCCTAGCTCCTGTAAGTAGGAAACGCCGTACAGACAGAGAGCGGATTCCCTGCGCTCCAGGGAGACTCAGGTGGATTTGAAATGTTAATCGATTCAGGTCAGAGCTCTCCGAAAAAGTTCTGTCCTGAAAGTGGTAGAACTTCAAAACTTCTGAGCTACTTCATGTCTCCAGTGTCCATTTGTGTTTATAATGTCTTTCAAAGTTCAGGATCTCAAATATTTTGTTAGATTGGATAACAGATAAGCATTAACTATTTCCATTTTTATATATAAATGTGTTTGATTTTAGGCAAAACCAGACTCTGCACATTTATAATTGCAACAAATAGTGTGCTATCATGCTGTAAACTAGACTTCTACCAGTTCTGTATTTTTTTGGGGGGGGTGAGTTTTTTTTGTTTAGGGATTTTTTGATTGTTTTTATTTAAAATAATTTGCCTTACTGTCATACTGAACTCCTGAGGACCCTCACTGCTTGCTCTTTTGATCAGCAGGTTGAGGCTGCGGGGAAGGGAAGGCACTGCAGAGCTGAGGTCCCCTCAGTGAATATCCTGGTTGGGACACAACTTCTGCCCAGTGACAGGACAGGTCCACTACTGGAAGGAACTGGGTGGAGCGATGTGTAAAATTTGACACGTTCTGTTTCCAGAGTGGGTAATGTAAACGGTACAGCAAGCCCAGGGAGATGCACAAGGCAGTGTCAGTCAGCGGAGGAACCTTGGAGAACAGCGTGCTGAAGGAAGACGACAAGCAGAAATAGCTCAGTTGAATCAGTGCGAGCCATGTAATGAGTGGATTTCAAAAGAACAGTTTAAAAAACATACTGTGGCTCTTGCAGGGAGCAGGAGGGATTCGTAGCAACACCTATTTCCCACCTAACTTGGTGATTGTTGGTGAGTTCTCCTTTCTAAACAAACACGTGTGCTTGGAGGCAGCAGGATGGCTGCCCCTGTGTGACCCCGATGGCTCCTTTTTCAGGAGACAGCTTAAGAATTTCACACCTCACTTAGAGCCAAATTTAATTTACTATTTTTTTTATAAAAATTACTTGCAT
Source organism: Tetrax tetrax (assembly GCA_009806455.1). Classification (NCBI taxonomy): domain Eukaryota; kingdom Metazoa; phylum Chordata; class Aves; order Otidiformes; family Otididae; genus Tetrax; species Tetrax tetrax. The sequence continues at coordinate 161,334 of WHYT01016539.1, forward strand.
GGTGTGAAGGCATTTGGTTTAAACGGGGCCTGAAAGATTTTGAGCATTCAGAAGCGTGCAGCAGAGCATGCCAAATTAAGCTGGTTTTCTAAGCACAGGCAGTTTCTTTGATTTTCATTAATTTATTGCATGTATAATTATTTAAAGAATTACGCATGGAGCTAAAAGGAAATTCTCTGAATTCATGGGGAAAAAATCCATTTAAGCTTAACAAGGATGTACAGCACTGTGACAGTTAGCTGAATGAGAGCTCTTCTAATGACGTGAGGGATATTTTATACATTCCTGTATGCGTTACTTTGAGGGGGGAGGAGCTTACTCCATTAACTGGTGATATTTAAAACTTTTGACATTTCTTTGTCCATTCACTAAACCATTCCGCCTTCACATCGAGCAGCTTCCGTTGTAGCCTCCACTCCTGTACATCTTTGTACATCTGAGGTGAGTCTTCTGCCATCTACATAGACAAACCAGGAAAGGAGAAAGGAGATGTCTGAGACATCTGCTCAGCAAGACTTTGGAAATGAGAGAGCAGGGAAACAAATCAAAATTCACGACTGAGTACAGCCTTCCACCCAGGAGCAGTACTGCCTGCACCCACAGTGCAAGCCCATCTTGGTTTTGGAGGAACATCTCCAACCTCTCATCAAAAGCTACCACACTTTTGCCTTTTAACAAATAATCTTATAATGGAAATATAAATTGACCATACCAAGATATTCCGAATGCATATTAATGAATCAGGTCTATTTTCAAAGCTATGGACAAATTAAACTTTAGCTAAGAGGTTGAGCTGGTGTAACGTGTTCCTACAGTTGAGATCCAAACCAGAGAGGGGTTTGCAGTTAGCTGTTTCCCCATGTATCCTAGTCCCAAGCACCCCATGCCACAGGCTGTAGTTGGTTTCAGAGTGAGCCATCACATAGTGTGTGTGCACTAGGAGAGATGCAGATGGTTTGGGTTTCCCTTGGCCCTGGAGAGTGTGGTCAGGACCCTCTCCTTGGAGGAGACTGGAGACAGTGGACCAGCTTACTGGTCTCTTCTGGTTTCTTTTTCCAGGCAAGAAACTCCACAGACTGACAGTAAGAGAATAAAAGAGAAATTATTAACAACATTCAGGTTAGTCTCCACTGCTGTTATTGAAGAAACAATAATACTTGTAATACTAACGAGCAGTCTGGAAATACACAGAGAGCAAGGAGGCTCTGTGGGCAACCAAAGTGACTGATAGAAGACAGAGAGCTTTCCCAGAGATTTCCCGTGTCACCTTGCTCAATCTTTAAATATGACCGCACCTTTCTTCCCTCTTGTAAAGTGGGGAGTCCTTCCTTACCGCGTTGTAAAGGCAAAATGCGTAACTTGTGTATCGGTAAGTCTAAAACCCACTCTCCCTTGACTGGCTCACCATGGCTACACCTGTTCTTGCAAGCCTGAACAGATCATGGTCAGCTTGCCTAGCTTAATGCCCTGCTCTCCCAACCGGCTGTACTAGGACCGGTTTGGGACGACAGTAACACAGCTGTGTTGCTCCAGTTTGCATCAGACGGTGACAGACCTGGTGTGTTGGCTGTGAAGGGCAAATAGATATGTCGGTGAGGATGTGCCTGTGGGGACTTCCATAAGAAGAGAGCACCAAACCCACTTCTCTCTGTGTGTACATTTTCAAAGCTATGGGCAAATTAAACTTTAGCTGAAACGAAAAAGAAGAGAGCGCCAAAGCCAGGTCTCTGTGTGTACAGACACATCCAGAGGTGAGTCAGGCTCCTGGCATGAGGAGAAGGGAGTGGGAAGCACAAGTTACTTGCCTGAATAGCACTGTCAAGAACTTTTTGTTTTCTTTCTTCAAAAGCATTTGAGAAGCAGAGGGGACAGCTTAAGAGAAAAGTTGCTCTAATGGAGAGAGATGTGGAGGCAGGTCACCCTGCAGCTGCACTTCAACTGCATCGCTATGGATTACGCTCCATCTGACACACACTCTGAGCTCTTTAAAAATCCAAGCGCAAGATGTTTAGCTGAAAATTATTTAACAATATTTCTATTGTGTTATGATCCTTTTTTTTCCCCAGTGCTATTAAGTCTGGCCCACAGCCTGTGCTGCTGGTGCAGTGCTGCTGGAATGCAGGGAGTAACTCTCTCTTGGTGTAGGAGAGCCTGTTTGATGCATGAGCCAAATACTGGAAATTTTGAGAGTATATTTTGCCCTACAAAGCTTTCTTTCCCAGTTAATTCTGTTGCAGACCTGTTAAAAACCAGTTCTTTAGTACTGACGGAAGCAAAACCCACATTTTGAACAGGTTAATGGAGAATTATTTCAGACACCGGTTTTCTGTAGCAATAGGAACTAAAAGCATCCTCATGCTTATTTCATATTTTGGAGGAAAACTCAACTGCACACAGAATTAAAAGTGTTGGGGTTTTTTTTAAAGAAAAAAACAAACTATCTGAAACAGTGCCAAGTTTTTATCTCTAGAAATGCCATTTGTTCTTTATTACAAGCACTCAGTTTCCAGGGCTGAACAAGCTGAAGCTGCATCAACAAAGGGTAATACTTGACTCCAGTGGAATTCATCCATTAAGAAATGTATCCCCTAACACCTCAGTAAAGCAGTGTTTAATAGCTCCCAGACCATGCGTGGGCTATTCCCCAGATCATTAAATCTCACCCTAAATGCATTGCAGTCGTAAGTATCCTTTGAATAACAAGGTAATTGTGCGTGAAAACTGTTGGTTACATACGCAAGTGGCTTGCTGCTCTCTGGATCTGAGTTATGTCTGGGCTGCTTCTGTTTTTTTTTTTAAAAAAAAAAAGTATCCTCGTGGTTAACTGTCCTTCTTGTCTCTTTTAACGTTCCTTTAACAAAACGTCCCAAAACTCCGACAGTTTTTCTTTGTGAATGATGTCCACTTATCAGCCTGTTCTAGAGCTTCGCTTTCAGTTGCGGCCTTTTTAAAGCAGTATTTGATTTGCCTGAATTAAGCTACAGTTCTTAATCAGCATTGACAACTAATAATCTAACTCATCCGGCGTTCAATCCTGCCAGCACGTGCGTGGGTTGTCCACCGGGCAGCAGCTCTGCCGTTTCCATCGGCAGTGTCAGAAACGGACCTCAGCTGCGAAACACGGAGCGCTGGAACAGATGCTGCTGAAAGCTGAAAGAGGCTTGAGAATGTGTTGGCACAAGCAGCTCCGCAGTAAATTTGTCTTATATTGTAATTGAAGGATCTTTATTTGAAGAAAGCTTTAGTCCTAGTTAAAAGTGGCGTTTCTCTGAACTGTCCAATTTACAGCTGGAAGGGAATTGGTTCGGGCGTGCACAGAAGGGCTCTGCTCATCCCAGGAGTGCACAGCGAGTGATTTTTGTTAATGAAGAGAAACTTTGGCCCCTGGGAGTCCAGCCCCCACCTCACAGTGCCTCTGGCAGTGCAGAGACAGACACCCACCCAGGCCTTCTGCAGAGAGCGCGTTTTAAACGCTTTTCCCAAGAAGTCAGCAAACTCCGCATTTCCCACTTCCAGGAGCCCCCTGCTGCTGAGAGGGATGAAGAGCCCATGTGTTACCAAGTCACAACAGGAATTTTGCAAGTTAAAACCCCTTTTTCTTTCTTCCAGTGTAAAACAGGGACTTACGAAGCCCCAGCAATGTTACTTTGCGCAGGACACCTCTAAAGCCGCTACGCGATTAGGAACGTTACAAGTAGATGGTGACGGGGCGTTGTCTTGTGAAAGTCTTCTCAAGTACGCTGTCTTTCCTGCTGCTCTTAGACGCAGGTGGTAACAGTTGTGGTGGCTGCAACCGAGTCCTTACATCTGCAAACTCAAAATGAGAGCATCAAAAATGTGTTTGCCATGGAAAGTAATTTAGTGGTCTTCTATGGTCACTGAAAAACAAGTAGCAAGCCCAAAGTTTTCTTCTAAGACTTTCTGTTGCCACAATATTTGTCTGCTTTTTGAGGAGACCGGGTTGATTTTGGACTGATTAACATGTGATCTCATCCTTCAGAAACCAGAGAGAAAGGGCAATCTTCCATATGAGCTCTCCCCGTCGCTGCTATCGGGGAACTCCATAGGGATAATTATCCCATGGAAAGAGATGGTACAAGGCTACAGAGAGCTGGAATAGAACTAAACAAGAACGAAGAGCGACTGCAGTGCATTATCCTCTGCAGAGCAGGGTTTGCAACCGGTGTGGCTCTATCTTGTGTGGCATTAGGAGGGACTGGTTGTCTGCGTAAAGGAATATGTAAAAAGCCACTACAAGAACAACTTAGGACATCGTTGTATTTGCAGGACATTATCACCAGTGTGCGTGTGTATATATAAAGAAGATTCCTGCTCTGTTGATGTTTTTGCAGTTCTCATTAGAATGAGGGAGAAAAATAAGCATTAATATGGGAAGAAGAGAGAAGATAAAAGCTCAAATTCAATTAAATGCATGTTGCTCTGTTTATTTTCATTAATTGGCATTTTTGGAGATATTTTATCTGATGGTCTTTGGCCAGTTCCTGATCTATTGCATAAGTAATATTTTTAACAATCAAGGGAAAAGCTAAAGTTGTGCTCTGTGCTGTGTGCTCCCCTCCTCTGCAGTCCCCTTCGTCCTGGGTCTCCTTCGTGGCACTAACTGCAGTGCCCAACAGCGTTGGCCATGCGACGGGGTACGGAGCCAAGTCTGACGCAGAGGAAACTGAAGCTCTTCTTGCCCGTTGGTCTCTGCTGTGATTTGAGGAGGGGTGGTCGGTGCTTTGCTTTCCTGGGAGCGCAGGCTTCAGCTTCGTGTGAGAAACGTTTAAGGGTAAAAGCCAGAGGTGAGTTTGAACATGACCTGACACATTATAGAACGGTCTCTTAGGAATTATTCCCAACATCACAATTTCTTGTTGCATCTTTCATAGTTTGGGTTGGTTTTTTTTTTAATTTTCTGGTAGGTTTAGCAGGAAATAATGAGACAAGGGCTTTACATCATTCTTAATGCTGTTCCTTAGTCTTTTAAATGATTTCTGCTTTAATTCAGTGTATATTTACTGCTGCTTCTCAACTGTAGCATCTGTAGGTTTTTAATCAATAAAGTATTTTCCCACTTTTAACATATTAGAAGTTGCAGTGCTCCATCCTGTGATCTTATTTTTTTTAATATTTATTTATTCCCCCACCCGGCCCTGTGAAGATGCTGGAGCCACTCATTTTTAGTACGAAAAATTATCAGAAATTATCTATCTAGTATTTAGCTATTCCTTTTGTTACAGTGGAAACATAAAGCACAAACGCAGTTGATCAAACACGAAACAGAATTATTTAAGTATTTTTTTATTAATTAGGTATTTAAGTGAGTTTCTTAAATGGTAATTTAAATGTATTTTTAAATTATTATTTAAATGTAATTTGTAGAAGATGTCCAGCAGTCCACTGCCCAGCATTCACCCACCTGAGGGATCACTGGAGCAGTTACTCTCTTCTGAGTGATGACTCCGCTGGCCTCATTCTGCTGCGCTGTCGATCACCGAGCAGTGCTTCCGTTGGCCTGTCACTGTGCAGATATCAAAAGCAGTGGGAATCAAGCCTTTTGTTAGCACACAAAAGCTTTGCCACCCGTAAAACTGTGTCAGCTTTTTTGATTTATTTGTTCGGAATTTTTCACTTATTGCCTTCTGGGTCAAATGACAAGTATTTGGAGGCAGAGTGTAGCTTCAAAGCTACTACTTCTTTTATTTTTTTTAAGGAACCTAATTATGTAGCTCATCTTAGTAGAAAAATATTCCTGATCAAGAAAGTTTACTGCATCATGTTTCTCAAAGGATGAACCTACTGAATCTCTAAGCCGTTTTTCTTCACTGGCCCGATTCATCTCGTGAAAATGAGGGGAAGGCAAGTGCCGTTATCAGGGCCCAGAGACAGAGGATGAAAGCAGGGAAATGTCTTCTCCTGTTCCTGCCCCTCTCCTTGGGAAACAGCTTTTGCTTATCTCAAGGAAAAAAAAAAGTTGGGTTTAGTTGTGTTTTTTTTTTTCTAACTTCTAATTAAGTATGTAACAGCACACAGACCTATAGTCAGTGACAGGTTTTCTCCCTAGCTTTGCTCTAATACTTTTGACAATCACCGCTAAGCCATGTATATGTCATGTTTTCTTCTAGACATCAATCTGCAGTAGGAGCTGGCCTGGGCTACTACTTTAGGAAAACACAGATCTTTAAAATTTCTTAATATTTTGCCTTAGAAAAATCATAATAGATGGGGAAATAGAGAGGTGGAAATTTTCCTTAGATGAGCATATGCCAGACCTGCTTGCTTTTGAAGAGCTGTGATTGTCACAAGTCCAAAATGGGCCAAGTCAAATTAGCACTAATTAGCACTTCAGCATCATTTGCGCTGTAAATACTGCATTCAGCACAACTTACTACTGCCTCATTGTGGCAGCCTGTGAATTAAGCCTCAAGTACCTAGCAGATGCTCCGATGTTTAGAGTACATAAACCATGCCACTAACTAGACAGCGTGATAGTCTAGGTTTGTGAGAACCTGATATGTTCAAAAGAAAAAAAATACATGCCTCTTCCTGTTATCAAGATGAGAGATGCATTTATACTGAGACAGTGTCCTCACGTACCACAGGGTTAATTATCTTATTTTTGTTCAAAATTTCTCTAAATTCTTTCCGGTAGTTGCATTATTAATCTAGTTTGTAAAGTAGAATCTGGAAGATTTATTTATAAGAAAGGGCTTTTTTTTACAGAGGCATCTGCCTGCCTAATTCCCCTCTCCCATTTAGAAATCCGAGAGTGAAGGTGGCTGCCTCGGAAACAAATAATGCAGAGGGTCTCTCCACAAAGCGAGGGGCTGCACTTGCTCTTCTCTTGCAAAATTCAGCGGCGCTGCTCCTCGGCTGTGGGAACAGCTGTGGCAACGGCCCCGAGCAGGCGGACAAAGAGCGGGTACCGCGGCAGATGAGATGGAGCAGCAGAGGGAAGGCAGCATGTGGCTGAGCAGTTGGGTAGAGATGAATTTAAAGCAAGGGAGGGTTGGCAAGAGGGTTTTGAAAATGGTCGAAACGCGGAACATCGCTAGTAGTACGTCTCTTGGTGCTGACAAGAGATCACTGAGAGCCTGGCTGGAAAGAGTTGCGTAAGGACTCTGAAGCACATTTGATCTGAGCAAAGTTTCTAATGCTGATGAGACTGGACATGCTTTATAGGACTACCTGGAGCTTGTTTTTATATTTTAATCACACTAAACTTTTTGACAGCAAGAAATTGAAAGAACTGTCTCTGCTTCCTGCCTGAAAATGTGACTTGGAGAGAAACTTTGGTTTTCTCCGGTTCAGAAACCTGGTAATGCCCAAATGTGTTTTTAAACAAAAAAAAAAAAAAACCAAA
>WHYT01016539.1:168719-207336 GCA_009806455.1 Tetrax tetrax
TTTTTTTTTTTTTTTTTTTATCTGAGTGCCTTGTCCAGGGGGATGAAGCCTTCCAGTAGCAAAGGAAGAAAATTGCCTTGGAATGGATGATTTCATTAGTCATCTATCTACTGCACTTTACACCAGATGTCTTTCTGACATCTCTTCCCACCAAATATCAGCCCTCATTTTCAGAATCTCTGTCTGGCAATTGTATACATTAGGGGATGCTGCTTAGAAGTCACAAAATAAGGTATGGATGTGCTGAAATAAAATTAATCTGTAATGCCACAGAAGCGGCGTATGTTGAGTGCTTCTCCCAGGGCAAAATGAGGTATTTAATGACCGAAGTTTTGGTCTTTGGCCTTTTAAAATGCTTGATTACGTACATTCAGGTGCCCTGGCCCCCAGGCCATTACACAGAAGTTTGGAAAGGTTGGGGTTTGATCGCAGAACACTGCCGGTATTGGTTTCTTCTAGTATTCACTAAAACTTTCAAAAAAAAATTAAACAATGTGTTTCTGTTTTTATCATTTCTGTTATGATAAGCACAGGAAAATTATTTTTTTTCCTGAACTTTAATTGTGAAAATGATATGAGAGATTATGATTCAAGGTTATATTTTCCCTTGTCTTGACTATTATGAGCAGTGACATCTGCCTGCCTCAGAATTTGAACGAAAAAAGGCATTGCGGACTGGTTTATTATTATTATTGCTCCTACATTCTCATGCAAGCCATAAAACCATTTTAGCATAAATTCCTTATGTAAATGCTATTTTTAAGTGCTATCAGGGTTGAACACCAGTCATTAAATCCTTCTGAGCAGTAACAACTGGGAGGGTTTAATGAAGCCCCCATCAAAGATGAACATGGAAGAAGATGGAGAGATGCTTCTGTGCATGCAGCCTGCAGCCTGGAGGGGAACAGAGCAAGAGGAACCTCTGTAATTTTCTGTGCTTCTCTGTTGTAGGGAAAAAAAAAAGAATTAAAACACATAACCTAAACCAAAGCCCAGTAAAGCCTGCAGGAGGCTTTCTGTTAACTTCAATGTGCGCTAGATCTAGTTGATAGATTTCTAAAATACAAAGCATTTCACGTGGCGTGTTGAAGAGATTTTTCCATGCAATGGACAGATATAATGAGATCTTTCGTTCTCTCTCTTTCCCAGATTTAGCCTTGAAGAAAACCCTAGAGCTGAATGTTGCTGAACTTTGGGCAGAGTTAGACTCTGACCTGAACACTGAGGACAGAGTCCTTGTCTATTCTTGTTTGTTGCAACACATAAGTTCTTTCTCATTTGCTGCTCTGTCCTTGGTTATCTGCAGGGTCAAGGAGTCTGAACCAGAAATAGATTTGCCCATGGAGGTCTGGGCTACGAGGGCAATGGCTCTTCTCTCCACCTCACCCAGGGGGCTGGCTGCATCGCTCCCGCAGCATGTCCTGCAGTCTCGGATGTGTGGAGGGTTACCTTTCCAGAGAGATGCTGGCAAGTGTCTGTTTTCTCAGTAAGAATGCACAAGGTAGAGTACCTTGTAAAAAGTTAAGATTTGCTTTTCGGGTAGTTAGAGATGAGCAGACCAGCACGCCATTGTATCCTCCTAGTTGATTTGGACACCTGTTATTTAGTTTCTTGAGTGGATCTTTGTACCAACCACCTACATATCTCAAGTATCAGAAATACTTTTTTTTAAGTGTTGGTTTCTTTTCCTCTGTGATTCTTGACAACGTGATTCATGTGAGAAATGAAGGATTTTTTTCTGTACAAAATAATTCATCTAAGAGTGACAGAAAAATGTATTGCCCTCTCTGTATCTGGAAAAGAGATATCATTGCAGGGAATTCATCCTTTATTTCTCACCTGGCACTTGGGCATTGGCTCCAAAAATGTTGCAGGTGCTTTTTGGACTGGGCATCTGTTTTCCAGGATTTGGAGTGCTGCAGACTCCAAGGCCATCTCCTGCTTCGCTGTTATATGTCCTACGGCAGGTTTTCGCAGAAACACAATTGTCTTTAGCTGACTATTGAAGTCACTGGGAGGACCTGAGAACAGCGGAGATGAGGCACCAGCTGAGCAATAGTTCTTCACCTTTTCTGTTCTTTTTCATCAGAAGATTAAGATGGAGGTTCTGGGAAGGCTATACACTTTCTTTGTGAATGGGGGTGAGTGGTCTTTCCCCTGTGGGCAGCCTGGGACAGGGAACATCTTCGCTGGAGAGGTGTTGTCCACACCACTTCCTCAGCAGCATTTGACTGAGACGCTCATGTTGTTGTCCTGAGTGAAGCTTCCCATTCAATATCTACAGACTGAAAGACTGCTGCTGACCCCAGAGTCCCGGGAGGACAGCCGGAGCAAACCTCGGCTAGAACGCCAGGATCTACAGCAGGCTGCCCTCTGTGAAGTATGTCCAGCTCTAGGGTTGGCTCCTTCGGTTTTCTGACAGCTGTTTTGCATTTTGGCAATTCTAGGGCTTCACTGCAAATCTAGACTCTTGCCCTGGGTGTTTCTAGAGGAGTTGGCATGAAAGACATGGAGCAAGCAAGGGAGGGTGACTTTACCATTATTTTAGGTTAACTTTATTATTTTCTATAAACTAGCCCGAGAGGTCCAGGAACAGAAATAGGGTGAGGGAAAGAAGTGCCTTTGTCATCAAAGTGTGCATTTATGTAAGGGTTGAAGATTTCCCGTGTCAGTTGAAGTTGTGATCGAGAAAAGCTGCAGTTTCCAGTTGCTCATTGCCTGTGAGAGCTTCAGGTTGCTGTGGTTTATCCCAAGACCGCATGGACACCTCCCGGTCAGCACATGTCAGCACATGGGGCAAAGGAGGAGCACCTGCCCACGCTCCGTTTAATTCCGGTAAGTGCTCTCACAGCTGACAAACTGTAAGCAGTACAATGGAGACCATGACTGTTTGCGCTGCGGAGCCCTTGTTAATGTTCAATATCCCAAATTATTTTAGCGAGTAGATGTGGTGAGCGCCGATAGAGCTTTACAGAACTGCAAACAACCCGTGAAGCTAATACCCTGGGGCAGCTCGTTTGCCTAGCACAGAGTATGTGAAACACTCAACTGGTATAGCACAGCACAAATATTTACTGAGATCAGTTTTTAGTGTTTACCTTTGAGTCGGAGAGCACCTTTTGAATAATTAATCTCTGTTGTGCCCAACTATGCAATGCAGAATATCTTCAGCAGAATCGTGCTGTCAAGCCATGGATGCACATATATGTGCACATATAGGTTTTAGACAGTGAACTAGTTAAAGTGCATCCTGCTACGTGTTGTCCCCAGCACAGGAGAAATAAAAGGTGTATCTAGGCCCAGGGTTCTGTGTCAGAAATGACAAATTTAAGCACAATGATGATTTTATATATTCTGCCTTAATTAGCAAGTGTCAGCTGAGAAAGGCCCTTGAAGAGTTTACTTCCAGCATCTTGCCTAAATAGCAAAGCTGATGTCTTTGGCAAGTGCTTCTCAGCAGCTGGTAGCCATGAATATTTTTGTTGTCCAGAAAAGCAGCAAGCTGTTTCTCACGGTTCTCAAAGCTGCAGGCTCCTGGGCAGTACTGTCAGGGTCTCTCACAGGGAAAGCATTTGTGCCTTTGTGCCCCACACAAGGCTGCCGGTGCCATCACAGCTCTGGCTCTTTGCTGCTGTCAGGAAAACAAATCCATATGTTCACAGAAACAAAGGATGTGTGGTGCGATTCCTGTTGGCGTGCTGCATTGGTGAAGTGGTCACATTCTGCTTTTCACCTTCTCATTTAAGCAGTTCTTCAGTTTCTTTGTTTCTTTGCAATGGAGAGAGATGAGTTTAGGACTACAGAGATGAAAATAGTGCGTGGAAAGAAATTTTCAGTGAGGTCACTTTGGTGTTTCATCGGACAAGGAGGAGGTTAAGGACAACCATTCAGGCTTGCTGAGAATGCAGATCTCTGGTAAAAGGTAGAGATTCTCAAACTTTCGTCAGTTTGTACGAGGAAGGTCATGTTTTTCAAATACATTATTTGCCAACTGCTTTATTTTTCTCTTTTCTCCCACAGTTCAATAGAGTTACAAAAAAAAAAAAAAAGTAGTCTGTTTATGAGGAGGATGGTTTTCTGCATTTTGTGAAGGTATTTACACTGACACAAAGAGCGTACTAACGTGTCATTGTTCTGATCCTTCTCTATCTGCTTCGCCCTGATGTGAACGACTACGCGATGTTTAGGACAGTAGAGACTGGCTCTATTTGTGTGTATGGGTGTGTTACTGCTTTTAAAAACTCCTGCGTGTAGGCTCGCCCGCCCGCGTGGCGTATCACCAGGGCTTTGTGGGTTTGCAAGCTTGCCAAGTGTGCTTAGAAAATTCCTGGGGCTGAGCCCCCGTGCTGTACGAGTTCTTGCTCTTCTCTTAATGGTTGGTTTAAACACCTGAAACACTTCATTTTGCCATGGATGTGATTCATACTTCAGAGGACATGGGAGTGATTGATGCTTTTTGTATCTGTGCTGTTGGGTTAGTAAGAGCTCCATTGCAGCGCCTGAGTAAGTCAAAGACCACAGAGATGTTCAGCCTTCCCTGTGCGGCACTTTAGTTACCACATAAAGTTGTCTGCAGCTGCCTGGTGTCATTTGTTGTGGGACGGCTGTGCACAAAATCCAAAGAAGAGTGTCCCAAAGGAGGAAAGAGACCCATGGGTTCAAGAGGCCGTGCAAATGAAGTCGATGAGATTTGAAAGATTCAACAACTCACCTTGCTTCTCTGGGTCTCATAGCAAACGTCACTACCCCAACTGTGGTCCTATGTTGTGATATGTCGCTTGCATGTATATTTTTTGATAATTTCTGTCAAAATAATGTGACAATCTAGGTACGTTTTAATTGTTCCTTCACCCATGGCTGTACATCATTCCAAAGCTGAGAAGGCACCACGCTGGGATGAGCGCAGCTGCAGAGGGAAACCAAGAACCACAAGGTGCTTGAGATGGATGGGAAGCACCATTCATGAAAACTCTTCTGATTTAAAATTAGAACTGGTAGCAACAAGATCTTTGTTTAAAAAAGGAAAGGAAAAAGAAGACCAGGGAAAAAAAAAGGAGATAGAATATAAAGCTGACAGGACTTACCATGTCCTGGCAGCAGCCTGCAGGGGACTGGCAATGCCGCACAAAGGCATTTGCAAATCCCCTGGAACACTTTTTGCTCCTGAAGTACATAATTTAAGAATACAACGCTTTCTACATCCAGCTGCCACATAACAGTTCCTAGTTTTTACGTTGTAGACAAAAATCATAAGCTGAAGTCAGGTGAGTCTTAACAGTTAATGCATGGACTAATTAGAGAGAGGATGGATCCGCAGTATCACAAAGTTCTAACGGGGTCAGGGCTGAAGAAATACTTTTTTTTTTTCCTTTGTCTGGGAGCCATTATCTATTTTAATTCCTCTTTATTGAAATATGAATCATGTGAGTCCTACCTTTGATTCATTTCCTTATGTGTGCTTTGTTGACTTCATAGGTTGTATAAAACACAGCAGGGGAGAGCCGTGGGACTCTGTATCAAGGATTATAGTGCATTACAGTAATCACTTTTCTCTCTAACACATCAGATGTTGTCATCAAGTTTTATGAGCATAGGTGTTACTTTTCTCAGAATCTCCTGAAACTATTCATCTTAGTGAGCAGTGGTATAAGATTCCTCATAAAGTTGGAATACTTTTTATTATGGAGAAATTTTGTGGTAAATGCACCCGCTTAGTATTCTAAACAAAGTGATACAGAAATTTTTCTATGACTCAGAAAGCGTTCTTTATAAAATTTACTTGAACCTGTTGCTGTACAGTTAGAAATCACAGTATTTTCTCCTTGAGGGTCTAGATGGTGAACTCCAGTTTGTGGTTCAGAGAAAACCGCTCCGATCGCTCCTGAGCCCCGTCCGCACTGTGGGCAGCTCCCGTCACTGCTGGTGTGATGGCAGCGTCCCAGGTACGCAGGTAGTTGCTCTTCCTGTTGTTCTCCTTGCTGTGATGTGACATGTTTTCTGACCATCCTGTGTGAATATGCAGGTATTTTTTCTCTTGCTACTCGGATCAAAAAAAGCTTTTTAATTGGGGGGCAGCAAATGCAAAATGGATTGTGTTATAAAATACCACAATTTCAAAAGACAAACGATACAAAGAGGTCATCCAGCTGTTAATGGCCAATGCTATGAACAAGTTTCTTAAATATGAGCTTAGCTGCTGCTCACCAAACTTTCAAGGTAAAATAAAATATGAGCTAAATAGTCCCTGTTCCCTGAGCCGTGCATGGTGGGAAGCTGGCGTACAAGTTCATGAGCAGCAGCTCCCCAGTAAGCTGGCACTGGCGTTGAGAGCGCTGTTCCACACAGTGTTATTTCTAGCCACACTCTTTTGCTCCTGGTTTTTTTTTAAAGGGGTTGATGAATAGAAGACCCTGAATGAAGTGGTTTGGCATTTGTTTTCTGATGCGGCGAACAACAAGCGTTGCACTGTCATAGCTGTATTCAAGGCCTCCTTATTCATCAGCAGCTTTAAAGTAGCTGTGCCCTGTCATTATGAAACACTGTAGATATATTTTTTCATTAGTTGTAGAGTAGAATTCGACAAGAGAAGTGCTCAGAGAGCAACACGCAATAAGAGACATCTTGTACATTTGAATAGGACATTTATAGATTATTTTTATATTATCAGCTTTTTTTGCCACAGGATAGTTCAGCCTTTAAACACTCCCAGCACTACTCCAAACAGCAGTGTTATCCTTGCAAGGTTTGCCTTTCGGTGAGTGTATTCCCTTCACCCCTAAATTCTTTACAACCTCATGCTGGGTGCCACCTTGTCTTTAAGAGTAACTTGCTGAGGTCAGGCACTGCGCGCGCTCTCCCGTTCATGGATCTTGTCGTGCTGGGGGTAGCTCACACGCAACGTGGCTCTGAGCGTGCAAGGCTGCTTCATGGTTGTTGTCTGTGCACCCTTGCACTTCCATTTTCTGTTTAAGTGGTGGTCCAGTTGAACCAGCATGTTCTTTCCTCTGTATTGCAGTCTTACAGTATGAAAAGATTACTGGAACTGTCAGAGAGCAATGCACATGGAGTTCTTTTCCCCACTGATGTTTTGTTTTCTAGTGTTGGATTGAGTTTGTGAATATGAGCGTCAAAACATGCACCTCAAGTTGTGTAAAGGTGAGAAATCGTGTCTCTGCACGTGCAGTAAGCACCACAGCTTTGCGCTGACTGTGATTACTCTATATGGAGCCTGGGCAAGAGAGGTTATGGGAAATGCTGGCATTTATGGAGAAGCAGTTTGTCCATTCGTGTCACTCAGTGCAACAGCTGCATCTGGAATTTGTTGCCCTTTGCTTATAGACTGGTCTTGCTATTTGAAACACTCTGAGTGTTTCACTGCTCAGGTGTCCAGAATTTGAAACAAAATCAATTATAACTGCTATAGGCGGGGAGGTTTATGATCATAATGTTCCAGTGACGGCGTCAGGGGAAAGCATCAGGAACTTTCAGCTACTGTTTATTTGCAGACATTTCTATGCAGACTTAAAATAACAGTACCTGGTGCAGAAAAAGCAGGTACAGCATGATCCCAGTCTCTACAGGATAGAATGTTAGGAACAGAAAAAAAATGGGATGTGATACAAAAATGCAAGTCATGTTTTAGGCGGAAGATAGTTGGTTTCACTGCGCTGGCTTCTAATGGCAATCTCTTGGCAGGATACTTCAGAGGTGATGGATTGAGGCATGCACATAATGACCTGTTCCAGTCAGAAACCGAGACAGCCTCAAAGGGAGCTGCTGACCAGATCCACAGAACGAAACGTGTGAGTGTATACAAGAGCAGTGTTGGTACGATTCTGCATGTACATCTTCCTGCCAAAGGTAAAAACAAAAAGTCAAGACCGTGCATTTTGGAGGATTAATCAACGGAGGTTTTTTCTTTAATTTAACACCAGCAGGAATAATGTTCACTTTGCTTCTGTTTTACAGGAACACCCACATAGCCTTTAAAAAGCATAAATAAAATTAAGTCCACACAGGCTGTGGGTCTGTGCAGCAGCTGTTCACTTGACACTATATTTTATCTGCGTACATTTAATCATTTTTTTTTCCTGAGCAACTGTCTCAATCTGTCAAAATATTTGTAAATGGATTCAGTTTCCAG
Source organism: Tetrax tetrax (assembly GCA_009806455.1). NCBI lineage: Eukaryota > Metazoa > Chordata > Aves > Otidiformes > Otididae > Tetrax > Tetrax tetrax. Next base: position 176,863 of record WHYT01016539.1, read on the forward strand.
TGAAATTTGCTTTCACTAGCACAACAGAGAGACAGTGAAGACTTATGCCCGGTGGGAAGAAAAAAAAGCAAAATTGTTTTCCATTGCAAGTTGAACAGCTCAGTCCTGAGGCATTTGCCTTGATGACTGTGTGAAGCCAGTGCTCTCACTTAGCAGCCACCTCATTTTGGGAGATGTTTCATTTCGTCAGACAGACTTCTCCACGACCGAACAAGCACACAGAAAAAAAATGGTAGGTGACAGAGAACTGCTTTGTATTTCAGTAGAGGAAGAGCTAACTTGGAGAGGAGGGATATTAGGGATTTGCTCCTGTTTCTACCCCTCACTCGCCATGTCCTTCTCTGGTTTTCCTCTTCTGTGTAATGGGTTAATGCTTCCGTCCTGTATCTTGGAAATCTCCATCGTCTGAGTGTGTCTGGGGGCTGTGTGACAACTTACTACAGTAATTAAAAAGATGAGAGAGAGAACACAGATCCCTGCATTAGAGTCATCAGACAGGGAGGAGCAATGTGTCCTGAGAAAATGGGGATGAGGGCAGGTATCGTCATGATACCTGCTTTCCAGAATAATTGCTTTCCAGAACTGTCCTGGAGGAAGCTGGGTAAAGCACAGGATGTGGGAACACTTTCAGAAGTGAAAACACACAGATATGCCAGCGTTGCCCACCGACATCTCTTGCAGCCTGCTCTAACATCAGCTGCCCAGGGGCTACCACCACAGCTTCTGTACCTGCAGTCCTACCAAAGCTGTGCACTTGCAGCTGTAGATCCACATGCGATGATTGCACCCCAAAGGAAAAAAACCTTACAGCTCCTATCAATCTATTAAACCTCAACTCTGTTGTATAAACCAGAAAATCCTGCTGGTAAGTATATTTTTTAGCCCTACTCTATAGCAAAGAAAGTGAGAGTTTGGCGTGTTTGCTAAAGCAAGGGGATTTCCGTGTGCACAGGACTACCTGAGGCCCTACAGAAGGGTTTGCAGGGTGAAGGAGCTGGTTGCGTTAGTTGCATTATGCGGTGGATGTTTTGGTCTGGGCAGGAGCTGCTTGTAGGATAACTGGAGCCAAGAATGTCATTGCTTTACGCACCCGCAGTACAGAGCATTGACCGCGCTGTTTCAGCACGGTCTTGTGCCCAGCCTTTATGTCTCTGAGTTAGGTTACAGGTAAGCCAGGCAGACCTTGTTACAAAGCAGAACAGTTGACAGCCACCCTGTCTTGGCTGAGACTGTTGTCTGTGCGAGCGAGGTTTTGCTTGTATTCTCGGGAACAGAATTAAGACTCAAAACAGAGTCAAGCACCAGGTAACTTTATTTACTTGGCAACAAGTTTGCAAATGCGAGAGAAAAGAGAGAAAGAAAGAGGGGAAAAAAGCTTCAGTTGCAATAGCTACCACCATGGAGCTGCGGCGTCCCGACAGTCCAGTTCACAGTTGGGGGAACATTCCGTCCAACGTTGGTTCCATTCTGATGTTGGTTCCTTTCTGACGTTGGTTCCTTTCCGTCCTTTTATTGTTTGCCTCATTGCATGTTCATTGTCCTTCCAAGAATCACGTCACGTATCCCAAGAGCGGGTTTGCTTGGCCGCACCCCTCACCTGGCGGTGATGCGCGTGCCCAATGCCGTCTCTGGGCCCCTCTGTTTTTCTGGCCTCGGGTCTGGGTGCGTGCCGGGGGGTAAGGCTAAATTTCTCAGAATCAGCTCTGCATTCAGCTTTGCAGGACAATAGGAAGAAAACAGGAATTGGCTTGCAAGAAAACAGCAAGACTCTAGTCCTATGGTTTAACTGATGCTCCATTGTTCGGGTGGTGGTTTGATGTTTCGACAATGTTGAGACAAACATTCGACACAGTCTCTTACACACCTCTCCCCACTGGTGGAGGGGCAGGGACTTTGATGGTGCCTCTGCACTGAGACCAGGGCCTCCAGTCGGATTAACTTAGCTTTGACCACTGACGGAAAGGAGAAGCGGGGAAGCGCTCTCAAAGGCAGGTACTTGTTTCAGCTGCGAGACGAGGCCCTACCACCTCCTCGCACTCCTGCGTTTCCCGGACTTAGGCCCCAGTAGTCTAGCCGAGCACAGAAAATATGCGGTTCCTCAGACCTAACTGCCTTTCCGTCAAGACTCTTTCTCACGCTCTAACAGCTCCCAGGAATGTTAAAATCACAGGCATTTTACACCAAAACAGTGCAGTCTGTTGATGTCGGAGCTGTGTGCGGAGACCACTGACTGTTTCACATATGGCTCCTCCGGCCTTCGGGACTTCACACTCAGTGGTGAAGGGGCCAGATGTCCTCAAGTCGTTGCGTACAGCTGGACAATAAACTGTCTGTTACAGAGAAATAGCAAAGGCCTTCCTGCTTTATTAGGGTAAACTGACAGTTTTATTGACTGGCTTTTTGCCTTGATCATATTTACAGTGTTGGACTCGACCTATTGAAATCATTTCAGTGGCAAGCTGGGTACTCTCCGAAAGCGGTTCTGACTCCAGCCTGAAGAATAGGTAGCAATTTAATGGACACAATGAACTGTCATATAGCCACATTTTAATATGGAAAATAATTATTCCTCTGTAACAGCTGACAGTTTGTTTTGCTGCAGGCAAAATATAGCTTTGATAAAGTACATTGACAAAATGAACCCAGCTAGTTTGGGAAACACACCGCACTAGCAAAGCAGTGCCTTTACTACCTGTGTACAAGACAGGATTTTATGTTTTTATACATAAAAGAGTCTACTAGAGATGTTGTTATCAACACAAGTTAAATAAATAAAAAAAAGCAAACAGCAAAGCTGAGAACTGGGGTCTGTGGGCTGCTGCTGCTCTTCTGTCAAACAGAGATAAAAAACTCCTCTTAAAAAAGCCTGCATGCATTCCTACAGATGCGAGCAAGCAAGTGCGTGTGTGCGTGCACACGAGATTAACAGTGTGCGGATTTTAACTTCAAAAGCAAGTTGTGAATTAAGTTATTGTGGCAGCTTGGCAAAACGTGATCCGGGGAAGACGAGCTATTCCTGTAAAGGCAGAATTTGGCAATATCATTCCAGGAGATGACATTGTCGCAGCTGCACCGGCCCCGGCCGAGGTGCGGGGTGTTGCGGGGAGCGGCCGTTACCGCCGGGGGGCGCGTGCGCTCGGCGCCATGGCGGCGGCTGCTCTGCCCGCGCGCGGCGGCAGGCGGGGCTGCTGGGCGGGAAAGCGCCCGGCGCGCGCTGCCGGGGCGGGGCGGCGGGAAAGGAGAAAAGGGTTAAAAAAGGAGAAATGGAGAAAAGGAGAAAAAAAGGAGAGCGGTTCCAGGGGCTGAGCTCTCGGGGCATCGCGGTGAGTGTCATTCAGGGAAAAAGAGCGCGGTCAGTATTGAGAACTTCCGCTCAGAAATTAATTAAGTGGCCGGCAGCGTGTCTAACGAGGTGGCTAAGCACACGGTAAGGCCATGTGTAAAATGCACTGCTCGGCTTGTTTTCAAGTGACTCCGTTAACCAAGCTAAAAAAACAAACCGAACCCCGCAGATCTAAGAAGGTTTGTGAGCGTGCTGGAAGAACCAGGAATGTCTGCGGGAGAAGCGGGAGAGCGCTGGAGAAACGTGTACGTACGCGATGGCAGGCATAGCCACAAAGGGATATAGGTGAAATTGTTTCGGAAGAGGAGACAAGTTTGAAAGGGAAAGAAATTATTGGAACGTATCTGAGTACTTAGAATATGGCAGCAAACGAAAGGGAAGGGTATAGGTATTGTACAACAAAGTTTATTTTAGATTCTGCCACCTGTACTAAGACTGTAACATGATCCAGTTGTATCAATCCGTTATCTCGTCCTATCTATGAGGTTTCCACAGCCAAATCCTTAACTATAAGTTGTATCTCAGCTGACATCAGTAAGTAACGGCAACATACACCGGCTGCCTCTCCCTGTGCATCCCCCTCTGTCCCTGCCAGCACTTTGATCCTTTCTGGGACGCTCTCCGTTGTTCAAACAGTTTTTCAGTGCTGAGCCGTAGGATGATCTCACATGCTCTGCAGTCTCCTGAAGTTCGCACTATTCTTAGCCCTGCTGCTTGCTTCCTAACAGTCAGCCTTCCACTTGTTCCCTTGAGATCTCTTACCTGCGCTTGTTGTTTCTGCTTAGGTACTTAAGCATCTCTCCCTCGTTTAATTCTCTGTATTCTAATAGGTAGCTCAAAAGGAATAAGACTTTATAAATAAGCATCCTATGTAACTCTTTTGTTGCCTACAGCATGTTGCTGAAAGGGCTGATGTCAAAATTAGGGAAAATTCCACGTGATAATCTCATTAATTTTCTTTCTGGCTGGATAAATATTTGTTTAGCAGCCACAAACTTCTTTGAACACATTAGAGCTTACAAATGGAGTATGATATATGTCTACTTGTTTGCCATGTCGAAGGTGCTGTATTTCTGGATGAGAATAAAAGAAGTCTCATGATTCAGCTACTTAAGCACTGGAGTTAGCCAGATTTTCAGAATAGCTTTGCTGCCATTTGGAGACCTCAGTGGGAAAAATACTGGGCTCTGAAAATGTGGCCAAACATGAGGGAGATTTCTGAGGAGTTCTTTGCTGATTTAGGGGTGTCACAATGGTATTTACTATTTAAAAAATCTGGACCCAGTGGGTTTGTAGTGTTTTCTAAGTAAAAGCCAATAGCTGTTCCTGCTAAGTAAAAGAAAACACTATAAACCAGTGTCTCTGGGGAATTGCACAGAGTGAACCTGTTAACTGTCCAAGTTGATATGCATTAGCGTGAATCTATGGGTTAAATCATTATTTGTAATTTGAAGTTTCCTGAAGACCTTCTGAAGAGAGACCAGGAGGAAGCTGAACAATTATTTTTGTTTTGCCTAATGAGCCTGGCTAAGTAGAAGGTCACCTCAAAGCAGAATTTTTCAAGGATACTAACATTTCCTCATCCTATACTGTGTCTGAAAAAAATGGCTGGATCTCGAGACATGTGTGCCTCACTAATTGAAGGTCATATTAGCATGAATGGGTCTAACCTTGGCTGAGAGCTACCATTTCAATTTATCGTTGGTTTTCTTCTAAAGCAGAAATGCATTTTTCCTACAAGAGGTACTCTTCATAATGCAATCTCATAAAATCTAATGTAGAATGGTATATTCGCATCTATCACTAATTTAATCTTCCTCTCGTTTTAAATAATTAGAATGAATGAATGGAAATAAAAGCCACATGCCGTAGCAAAGAGGTAATAATGTGTGTGTGTATGTTTATGAAACATCACACGACACTGTCTCCACAGTGAATTAAGGCTTTGTTCATCTGAAGTGATTAAAAAAAATCAATCGTTTATAACACGTAGATTCAGTGAGAGTTTCCAGGGTCTTAGAAATGAATGCGGTGCTCATGAATATGGAGAAGGCTTCCCTGTGGGATTCAGAAATGAGGTGACAGTGCAGCAGCTGGCCAGCAAGTCCATGTGACTACTGGTACAAGGGCAAAAATATCATCCACTGCTGCAAGCACAAGTTAAAGATGCGGCACATAAAATCATTTGTTTAAGGTGTCCTGTGCAAAAGATCTATTGATCCGAGCAAGAAAAACAATAAAGAAAAACTCCTGTTGTTTAGGTTTATTGTGGGTAGGAGTGTTCCTTTGAAGCTCCTGGTGCTGAGTGCTGACAGAAGCAGGGTACTTGCCTTGATGATCCATTGCTCCTAACCAGGTCAGTTGTTTCTTATGAACCTAAAACTAGCACTTATTAGGTACTTAGGTCTTATTTTAGCATTGAGAAGTGCTCTGAGAAGGGGTATGACTCAGGGTATAATAGTTTTAGATTCCATTCAAGTAGCAAGAAGTTAGGTGTGCTTTTAGACTATTTGGAGCTAATGGAAAACAAAGTATTTTGAAGGAAACCCGGCTGATAAAACCATGATCCTAAATCAAAGTTCCCTGTAAATATGCTAAGACTGTCCAGCATAATTGGCTGGAATTGCCATGTGGATGTTACAGGTATCAGTCACCACAGATGAGCAGCTACCAGCTGTGCACATTGGTTTGCACATAAAACAGCTCTGGCAGGCCCCAGAATAAAAACTGCCTGCTTCCATGTGGCTCTGCTTAGTCTGACTCCACCGTCTGAAAGTTGTCTCCTTCCTGATGTGGGACACAATGGAGGGTTAGATTAATGATAGCCGGGATAGTTGCATGATAGAGGATCTTAGGAAGGAGAGAAATTACAGCTGCCTTTGTCTGAGCGTCAGTACGTGACTCTGGGAGAGTTTTGTGCCATGAGGTAGATTTCTTGTAAGGACTGTAAAAATTTGTCAGGACAATTGGCATTATCGATCAAGGGGGTCTTTTTCTGCATTTGAATGAGAAGAAATAATAACAGTATAGTTGGAATTTGCTTAGAGAGAAGAATTTGTGGCTATACTGGAGAATGCTGAGCAAGGAGACAACTGTGAAGGGATGCCTCTCTGTTTCTGAGTAATTGGGCAGCAGGGTCCCAAGGCAATTTGTTTGTTATAGAACCTTCCTCACAAAACTCTTTGCTGAAATATGTGGATTCCTGAAATGTGTCACCCTGAAAAAAATCAACGTAGGTTTTCCTGCGGTTTAATTTTGTACACGTCAACACATTTCTTGATTATGCTTCAAGCTTTCAAAAAAGATGCCAGTGTTTTCCTGCGTTAAAATTAGGACTTAAATCGCCATGCAGTTGTTCTCACTGGCAGCACTGCTCTCTGTGGACAGAAGCAGACAATCTGCAGATGCTTTGTTCTCTATCCACAGCCCCGCTCAGTGACACTGAATAGACCACGACATTAGTGCAAGCGCTGGTTCCCCAAATGCTGTCAGGTCAGAAAAATGCTTGGCCAAGCTCAGGTGACTTATTTTTTCATAGTTGTTGAGTTTTGTTTTGGTTTTTTTTTTTTAATAATAGGCCAGAGGAAGAAAAGCCTTATTACAATCACAAGATATGCCATGCACAAACCCTAATTTACAACTGTGGGGGAGCACTGTGTTCTGGACTACTTCTCAGCTGTAGACAGCGCCTATCACTTCAGAGTTACAGCGAGGGAGAAATGGAAGGCTGCCTTTCTCTGCTCCCAGGTACTCTTCTATTCTGCAGTGCCATGGTGAAATATTAATTACATTTATCAGAACAGGATTAAACGTGGAATGAATGATTAATTATTTGGCACTGGGATAGATTAAAGTTCTGCCCAGGGTTTATGTATTCATTAATTACTTGTTAAATCAAAGCGACACTACTGTCTTAGGAGGAGGTGCAGCCTTTTCAGCTGTTTTGGTGCAGGGGGTTGTACAATTGATTTGGTATTTGAAGGTGCTTTCTGAAACAAAATAATTGTCATGATAATATATTCTACTTCTTAAACACGATGAAGAAACCTTTAATTGTGTAGTGCACAGTTTACCTCCTTGCAGGTCTTACCCTTTTATTTTCTGTCTTGTATGATGCTTTGAAAGGTCATTGGCATAGGATTTAACGTAACACATCCTTGATAAATTTTTGCTGTCACAGCAGAAGGGCTAGGCTGGAACAGATTTACTCATACCCCTCAGGAGGGGGATCTGCTATCAAGAGAGCAGGTAAGTGTGAGCCTTCCCTGCTGGATGGCTACCTGCCCAGTACCTCCAGTAGTGTGGTCACACCGTGCCAGGAGTGACGCTGTACTGTGCATATGTATTCTTTACTTGGATATGACAGCAGGAGGCTCATGTTCATGATTGTGTCTAAAATACATCTCTTAGAGTGGGTTTGGGCTGATGAGATTTTTCAAGAACTTTGGGAAGACTCCACTTTTGTGTTGACAGCGTTGTGTGTGTGGAGATTGTGCTCTGTGGTATTTTCACTCAGTTTTTACGAGGCTTATGTCAAGATTGACTAGTTACTGCAGTGATTGCTTGGATCCGATAGCACTTTACGCGTCTAGTGGCACAGACTGGAGGCTGCCGAACAGATTCACCTTTGCCCTGTTCTGCCTCTCTTAATGCCTTCTTTTTTACTGGTGGCCATGCTCTTCTTCATCATTGCTTCTATTAAATAGCTGCTGTGTTGCCCTGAATGGGAGAGTACAGGGCCTTTTAGTAATACGTGCCATTCATCTCTTAGCTGATATTTACTGAGGGGTATAAGTCATCATGTACATGCATTTGTTTTCTTTGTGTAAGGAATTCCTGTTTCTCCTCAAAAGACCTGTGCTCATGATCTTCAGCCTTTAACCAAGTGACTCAGGATGCAGTTTGCCACTATGTGACTGAAGGTTTACTACCAGGGCCAAGTAAATACCTATTCATCAGCTTTTTGCTTTCTCTGTTCTTGGCATCATTATACTCCAACCTTTGATAGTCCTGTGAACATTATTGATACAGAAATGCTTTACTTCCTTTCAAAAGCAGTGCATGTTTTTGAGAGTGCAGAATGACAAGCCGTAAGGTTTTAGTGTTTATAAGAGATGCAGGGGTTGATTAAAAACAGACTCTGTCCGGTTCTACATGGATGTCACGACGTGAAGAAAAAATAACAGAACAGGTCAGAAATCCCAGGTACTTCTAGAAATGAAAAATGGAGAAAAATAGTCAAAATACATGAACACATTTGGAAAGATTAACCTTTTCCAAACACCTCCATCCCACCGCCCCTGAGACCTCATCTATTTTGGGCATTGCAAGGACCACAGGTGGCAACTGCAATGAGTCGGTTATCCTTTTAGGAAAGCCCTGGAATTCCAGGACTTGAGAAACCACATTATGAATGTAGCACTGCTGAGAGATGCTGAAGAACATGTCATACTGAAGAAGATGTGAAATACCACACCGAATCAATAAATAGGTCTCTGACTAACTGGAAACCAGTTAGATTCTCATTTCTGCCTCATTTAAATAAATCCATGAGTATCAGGGATCAAGTTGTGTGTCCCAGTGTGGCTGCGTCATGAAAGGATATTCGCTAACCTAAGCGTAGAGGACATTGTGGGGGAACGCGCTTTTATTGCAAAGCATTTCCCAGGTTTTGGATGCTCCTGGATTTGTGAGTTGTCATATTTATTAGGCAATTCCCACTGCTCACCGTCATTATTAAAAGTGACAACACCAGTTTTTGCATCCTGGACCAACTGTGTTGTATTGGTCTGAGTAATGACATTCTTTATTTTTAAGTCAAGAGCATTTTGTTTATGTACTCTGTCCACAAGGGAAAATATACTTCTGCTATTGCCGCAGTGCACAAGGGACAGTTAAATCTAATAAGTTAATCTAGACTTCTAGAAACAAAATTAAATTTTCAAATAAAGGCAAACTGACAGCTAAGGCATAAATCTTTTATTTAAAATAGAAAATAAGCCCATTCAAATGCAATCAGCGAAGACAGATGTAGGTAAAAAACAAGTAGAGACAGGATATATGGTGCATAAATTTGCTATGTCTGTGTGATAGATCAAACAGGGTGACCTTAAAAATGTTCCTAAAACATCAGCTAAAATATGAAATTTGCATATATTTAAATACTGCTTGTTAATGTAAGATGGACCAGAAAGAATGTTAACACCGAAAGTAGAATACAGCACAGGTGTAAAGTGTACAGCAGAAAGGTCACATTAGCTATCGGAGTGGCTGAAATGTAAATATTTACTAGCTTGGAACTGGCAGGAAGTTCTATAAATGAGAAATATTATTTTCTATTCTTTTAATATATTTTCTCAAGTAAAATATTTAGCTGGGAAAAAAAAAGACCTTGATTCAGCAAAGTTCCTAATTAACGAAATGTTTAACTTCAGATGTTCTCTTAGATCCAAATGACCGTAACGGGACTGCTCACAGATGCAGTTTTACCCCCAGCAGGGGCCGGTCCCTCGGATGAAGCGTGTTACCAAGATCACAGAGGATGCTGTGAAATTTTACCTGCCTCTGGGGTGGTAAAAGGAGCTGTTTATACTCAGATCTCTCAAGTATTTTTCATTCTCTTTTCCTGGGTGCAGATCTGTGGTAGATTGCTGGGCTTGCTTAAGCATGGGATCAGATTGTCACTTGGAAGGTGGCATTTATTTCCTATTCAGGAGAGAAAATGTAGCTTTTCAGGAGGACGTGATATTAAATCATACAGAGCTCTTTCGTGCAAATACTCTCCTTGGACAAAAAGCTGCCTGGGGTTTCTTGATTGCTGCTCTGTCATTCTCTCCCGGACACCTTTTCCTCTGTCCCCCTGTCCTCACAGCAGTGCATAAGCCATGCTGCTTCCTGGAATAGGATGCATTTAGATCCAGTTCCCCCAGGTGGCTGCAGTGCATCTCCGGCTTTTTCGTTATGTCCTCAGGATGGGAATTTCTCCAACTACATAGGCAATGGCACAGGCCCTGCTTTTTCAGCTCCAGCCCCCTTAAAGAGTTTGAGACTGGCTTGTCCATCTGCTTGTCCCTAGAAATACATTGTAATTGCCTCCTGGTTCTTAACAAATCTGGGTTTTCTAGAGATTTCCGTCGTAATTGGATCAGTCATTAACGCAGCCCAGATTTCTCACAGTATTCTGCTGAGATTACATCTGTTCCAATACAGTGACCCAGTTAGAGCCAAGATATCTGTGTGACTATGAAAAAGGAAACCCATTTGTAAAATGTTATAAATATTTTGACGTACAATATCGCAATCAAAGAAATGTAGTTAATGCTGATAGCATCGCCCAGCCCCTGGGAACAGCAGGCGGATGTGCAGATGGCTTTCCAGCACATGGACTGATAGGCACAAGAGGATTTAGCCTTTCAATTTGCTTGTTTGATATTTTGTTCTGTTGTTTTGTTAACTTGGTAATGTTCTTTTATGTGGGTTTTGTGAATGACTTGCTTTTAAAGTGATATAATTCTGAAAGGTCTGTTTTGTATTCATTTCTAGAAGAGTACAAGTTCTTCAAGTCATTGATTAGTGACAAATGCCATCTTTTGAGATGTTCTCTTAATCTTTGGGATGTCTGTTTTGAAGGTCACTTCCATTTATTAAAGAGTTGCAACTGTACACCTGAATATTTCATGAATGGTCAGTATTGTTTCTAGCTTTTGCAATACTTCTCCACTGGAAAAAAAAAAGTCAGATAACAGGAAGATTTTTAAAACATTACCCAGAAAGCCACATTCTGACCTAATATTATGTTGTCATAGGTCAAGCTGCATTGCTTCTGTCCCATCTGTATGACGTCACACAGGACAAATGAAAATCTGAGGTGGCGTATATGCGCGTCATAGGAATACAGCCTTCACACTGAGTGTCGGCTCTGTGCAGTTGTTCTAGTTGTACGTGTAGACCTCTGGTAGCAGCTGCAGCGTACAGGGTGAAAACAGAAAACCGAAGAGCAATAGCAAATAGCCAGAGGAGCTTGCAATAAAGTGGTGAGGGTTAATCACTGGGTTCCTGTGAATATGTGGCATACTACAGATCTGGGCGCCCCTCCTTTGGCCTCAGTTGCTGAGGAGCGTCATTCTCCGTGTAAGGCAGATTTGGTGGGTCATAAAAAGCACAAGTCTCTCACTGTTCCTTGCTGAGGGCTCATCCTGCACGTGGCAGGGCTCTGTCGTTCCATAACAAAGGTCTTAGACTCCATCTCCACTGATGATCTGAGTTTAGATGTGTTACATTCGCGCTGTCTCACCTCGTGGGAACGGACGGTTGAGGAGAAAGTCCTTCACACCATGGGATCATTAAATCCAGGTCATCTATAAAGGATTAGTTTTGTGACAGAAACTTTTCTATTTGTTGTTACAATAAAACATGCCTTGGTAGGAGACATTTTAGAAATACTGCTTGCAAGAATACATTAGAGTAAAATCTAAAATGTTCCCCGTACTCCCAACACTCAGTGACTCTGCTTCCAGGAGTGTGTGAACTTCATTCATGTACTGTTTTCTTTAAACACTGACTTGAAACATTTGGCTGCTTTGTAGACTGATTGGGATTACAGAATCATTAGAACTTGCTAATTTAGGGAAATGAGGTTCATTTGTTTGCAAGGGGCCTGTTCAAAAAATGATGTGCTGTTCCAGTGTGGTCTTCCCTATAGATCAGCCACAGTAGAGTACGTGTTTTGGGGCAGCCCAAATACAAGTAGACAATTAGCTTTTCTACCAGAGACTAGTTTTGTTAACATTCCCTTGATTTGACAGCTGGAATAGATGAATGTCATTCCTGACCTTTTCAATTTTACAGCTTCTTCACTTTCATAATTCCAACTCTTGCAGCTGCAGCATGGAAATGAACTTTAATAATGTTCCCCAAACTCTTGAAAACGGATTACTTAACAGTTACATTTTACAATTCTCTAAACAATATGAACCTTTCACATCACTGCTTTTAAAACCATTGACTAAATGCGATTAGTATTAGCAATTAAGTGGTGGACGTTTCTTGACTGCTGTTGTGGAGCAGATCTGAATAATCAGACGTTAGGTATCCACATTTCATTGTGATTTATGACGAGGGAAAAAAATTATTCTGCCCTGAGTGTTAATTATTGCTGGAAGATATTCTCTATGCCTTTCATTTAATGTTATAGTGTCAAATAATGTTCTCTATTGATGTGAATAATTCTACTGAAGCTAATACAAGTAAATACAAAGAGCAGAAACCAGTTACACAATATGTAAGGTCCAGAGGCACGATTGTGTAAGCTGTGGTATTCCACTGAAATCGAAGTCATGACAAGATGTTGTTCTAGATGAGACTCTGCTGTTCTTAATTTAGTTAATCACAATTAAATACAAGTTCAAAAAAGAAAGGGTTAGAGGGGATACCATCACTATGGAGAATGTGAGGTTAAGTAACTTTAACTTAAGAATATTATTAATGGGGTTTTTTTGGTCTTACATACAAAGTAAGACTAGTCCGGGTTTAACTATCCAGATCAGGTAAAGCTACAGGATTCAAAACTGGGAAGCGAGGTGGAATTGCACAGAATAGTGAAGTTCACCTTAGAAACAACAGGAATCCAAACCGTTAGTGATGTTGCTTGATGAGCTCTAGGGATGACTGGGGCCCATTAGCTATCAGGGACGGTGGAGAAGTCCACCAGCAATGACCTCTGGCTCCTCCTCCTGCCAGGCAGCCTGGTAAAGTCCACACCACTTCTGAATCTACGCTTGCAGTCCTTTTGAAAGGCTCATTTCAAAGGTCTCACATCGCTAATGGGTTGAGCTTCTTCTGAGAGTTCAGCTATCCTAATGAGATTAACTCATTAAATAACTGCCCATCACTTCGTTGCTGATACTCTGATTCCTTTGTGGCGCTGGAAGAGAGAGCTGCCTGCGAAAATGTTAGCTCTGCTTAGAGACGATTTCTCTTTGAATATTTGCAGATTATTACATTTTCCACCCTAGATAAGTCAGTATCCTTTCCCCTGTCACATAAATGTGTGGTAGCAGTCTTTCTCCCTTCGGGTTGGTCAGGCAAAGGTGACAGGTTTTGCCACCATGACATTACCTTCCTCTTTAGGAATGAGATGCCAGCCTTCCATGTGACTAATTAGTTGTCTCTCGGGGGATGGATTTGTCGGTGCTCACACACGCAGAGTGCCCCAGACACCTTTCACAGAGCCTGAGGAAGGAAAAAGTAAAATAATCTCACCTCAAATTTTACAAATTAACCAAAACCCACAGATAAAATACACATGTGAATATTTATGGAATTGCAGAAACCATGGCAGAAGAGACAGGATAGTGCTAAACCTGCATGCTGGTGTCAAGTGGCAAAAGTTGCCTGCCTTTAACAGAGCTGCTCTGAGTCTCGCTTCTGCTGCTTTATTGGTGTCCCAGTGGTCAGGAAAAGCTGAGGAGCAAGTGGCTCTGAGGCCAGAAAGCAGTTTGGTTTTGTAAAGCCTCATGCAGGGAGCAGATGAGCCTTGGCATGGGTAGTGGGTGGCAGAGGTGCCAGGAAGGAGTCCAGGCAGCACGACCTGGTTTGGCTGCTGAGTTACGCTGGTTGCTCCAGTTTCAAGAAACCAATGTCCCATCCCTGGACAAAGGACACAAGTAATGCCAAGGCTGGGAGATTCCTCTGAAGAACTGGCTGGCCACTTGGGTTGCTGACATGCTTTACCTTTAAAGGGCTTGGGAGCTTCTGAGCAAACTTGCTCACAGAAACAAGCTCTGCTCAAAAGAAACAAGCGGCTGTTGCTGTGGCCTTGCCGCGCACACGGGTGGTAGCTTAGAGAAGAGGCCCTTTGGAGAGTAACGAGGAGCCCCGTTTGCAAAGCTCTGATTTGAGAAGCTGTCCTCACATAGCACAACCAGCACATAGACTTTAGAGCATGATTTAAAGCGGGATTTGAATGGTCCGGACAAGTTGGGATTGGTTAATGAACCCACACTTGAAAATTAGATACAGGCTATTATGATGACTAATTAAGACCACACTAGTATTGTGATGATACTAGTGTACGAAAAACAACTTTATTTATAGCTCTTAAGGATCTAAAACAGTATTAGATGCAATATTCATAAAATACAAGATGTTATTTTTCTTATAGGCTATGCTGCTCAAGTGTTTGTCTACACACGGTCTTTCTGGTTGCTTTCAGAGAAAGCTCTGGTTTCTTGATAGTCACCTGTCCAAGAACCTTGAGGGGTGCTCTTTAACGCTTCTCAGTGGCATGAGTCTCTCTTGCTTTTCAGGTTTTTTTGGTGAGCAAAGCTGGTTAAAAATTTATGGATTTGAAAATAAGATGTGAAAGTTTTGACTGTTGGTGGAGAAAAAAATATAAACAATATCTCCATCACTTTCCCCCCTATTTTTAACCCATTCTAGTAGTGGTTAAACTATTTAAAAGAATAATAGTTTGGCTGTTGAGTTAGGATAGAAAGTAAAAAAAAAGGGAAAGATTTTTGTCTTGTCTTTTTGTAGCCATGGTCTCTGTTTACCGTCAGTGCTAGAGGGACATGGAGAAATTCCTAATTAGCTGCACAAGGACTCAGTACACGTTCATCTCTAAGGTAAACAACATCCAAATTGTTAAACCTACAAATTAAATCCTTCTTAGGTTTGGAGAGTTGGTGGGGTTTTTTTGTTATTGTTTTGGGGCTTTTCACCTTTGTTCAATAATAATTTGAAAATATAGAGCAGGATGCATTTTGAGAGTAGCCCTATGGTTTGTTTACTCAAATTGTTACACACACTGTCTCCTGTTTAATACATTACTGAACAGCCTAGGCTGTCACCCTAAGGTTCAAATGTTGGAGCCTGAATTACACATATTTTTACTTTTTTTACATCACAGGCTAACGTGTGGTACTCCAGAGCTGTCCTCCGCATTCTTGGACTGTAATGATTGCAGTATGAAAGTGGAAATGCCTGTTTCTTCCTGGTGGTCCCTGTTTGGGCCTGTTTTTGCAGACAAAACAGCAGTCAATGTCTGTCCAGTTGCAGCAGCACTAGTAAATAAAACAAAATGGAGAGCAGCAATACTTCATTGCTCAGTTTTGCTTGCTCTAGAGTTGTTTCAAAGGCAGCAGAAGGAAAAAAAGGAAACTGCCAAAGTCACATCTGTACCTGACTGTGTCTAACGTTATCTTTTATGTCAAATCGTTACCATACCCAGGAAAAACCACTGGTGTTTAGTGCCAGCTGTCTGCTTATTACAGCAAAGGAACTGGGAGAAGACCCGGGAACAAGGCGGTCGTTAAAGGGATGTGGTACCTCTGCGTTACTGACACTTTTAGGTCCTAGCAGTGTCGCTTTGGGGTAGTGGGCAGGCGGCGGCGTGGTGTGGGGAGCTAGGAAGCACATGGTAACGACTTGGCCACGCAGCTGAATTGTGACAGCAGAGCTTGCTGCCAGCCCGCTTTCCAGGAGGGAAGGGGCAGCAGGAGCGCTTCGGAAGAGTGTCCAGCACATTGTCGGGACTGGCCCTGGCAGTGGGCCTCCCAGTACTGCCTTCTCTTTGCTTCGGGGATTAAATTTGTTGACTCAGAAGTTTGATCAATATTTAATGCGAGAGATGGCATGTCGATGCTGATTTTTAAAAATAAGTGAATGTACGCTGTTATCTCTGTGCTTTTCACTGATATGAATGATGATTTCACAGATTTCAATGTTACATTCAGAGTTACTCTGGGAAAGGATGTGCTCAGCCAGGATGCAGCCCGTGATGCGAGGTGTGCTCTGGAAATGCAAAGTAATAACAGGTTACGTTAATAACATAAACTATTGATTACACGTGCTTTGATGTGAGGGCCACACTGCCGATTGAACCTGTAGTCAGGGACTGATTCCCTGCGTGATCATTTTTAGCCAAGCATCTTCTGAATCATAGGCCTATAATTGCTTCAGATTCCCATTATTGATCTCTCATGTCAAAATAATTGAGCTTTATGGCTGACTTCTGATGCTTATTGAGAAATCATATAATTACTTCCAACTAGCTCTGAGTCAATAGAAGTTGAGTACATACCACTACTCAGAGTGCTTGATATATAAATTTCCTTCCAAATAGACACAAGACCTACAATATATTAATAAATCTAGGAGTCTGGATGCATGGTCCTAAGTTACATAATTACATCCCCTAATATTTATACTGCTTGGAATACCTGTTAGGCATTTAGATATAAAATATACCGCCTTCAGCCCCAGCCTGACAAGCATGGGAGACTGGCGTGCCTGCAGAGCGCCACAGCAGGCTCTGCGCCGATGCAGCAGTCTGACACGCAGAACAGGGGTCAAGGTCTTGTTGGCCAAGCCAGCGCTATGAAGTGCTGGGAGCCAGCATGTTTTATTGTGCTGAGGCTAACTGGGACATCTCCTATAAAACACCAGGAACTCTTTCCATTTCAAGTTTGCACCAGTCTAGAAAACCCTATCCTGTGTATCACTTTCTTTTTTAGCTTTGCCTTCAATCTCTTGTTTATACCAATGAACTGTCTGAAGCCTTATGTACAAAACTCTGTATCTGGGACACAGACATCCTTGTTCTCCTTGAGAGGGTCTTCAGAGTAGACACACGTGTGTAGTCTCTTCTTCAAAAAGCTCATCCTTCTACGATTTCACATTTTTGTTGACTACAGGATGGTGACAAATAAACAGTTGCAATCCTTTTGAACAAGCAGTTTTAAAAAGCTCCCTGATAAACTGAAACTCTTTTCTAGAGTGATTTAAGTTGAGAATTTTCACGCCCCGCTGCTGATGGGAAGTAGACCATACCGTGTATACTCGCACACAGCTGGCAAGGTACTTAAGTGATAAAAAATGGTTTCTGTGAAGGTAATGAAGACTTCACGTTGCCTAGTTGAATAGCTTTAGCTGTCAATTTCTAGATCAAATCCTATCTGAGAAAGCACATTAGCTTTGCTGTGTCTTGTTTCCCATGTAATCACTATGCTGTTAGTCCTGGTTTTATTCACTCCTGCATTTCTTTAAATAGTGTTTTAGTAATTCTCCTTCCTTAAGGGGAAGGAAGCATTAATCAGCCAGTGCGTTTAGTACCTACTTACATTAATAGCTAGACAATGCAGTGATTTAGAATTCTTTACGCTGTTTTGCAGGTTTTTCATTATATTTCGTAGTGTCTTGAGGATGCCTTTCCTCATGACACTT
Organism: Tetrax tetrax; assembly: GCA_009806455.1. Lineage (NCBI taxonomy): Eukaryota > Metazoa > Chordata > Aves > Otidiformes > Otididae > Tetrax > Tetrax tetrax. Next base: position 194,429 of record WHYT01016539.1, read on the forward strand.
CACAATAAACCTTTGCAAAATGAATAGCTTTCATTATGAAATCAATGATATTCCCTCTGAACTTCAGGGGCAATGTCAAAGAAAAGCTGCTATAATTGCTAATGCTGAGCAGGTTTTGATGACCAAACTCTCCATCCCAGATGCCACAGCAATACAGCCATCACCTTCCTCAGCACTTTTGCCCTCCCTTGTCGCTGTGGTTCTCTCTCTCAAGAAACTGATTGTCAGCTGTGGCTTTTTCTATTCTTATGTCTCTACTCTGTTTTCTGATCGAGTTCAACCTTAAATCTACCATTTCAGCAGAAATGGTCTGAAGTTTACACTCGTGACTCTGCATGGCAGTGACTCTGACTGCCTCTCCTAAAGCGTGATTATAAGGATGAATTTTAATTCTGCAGCACAAGAACTAGTTACTAAGAACTTGATGTATTGATTTTAATTGCAGATTTGTTTTGTTTTTTTTTTCAGGAAGAGCTACCATGCAGCACAGAATACTGCCTGTGACCAGCCCAGTCTCCACTCTGCTCTTCTGAGCACTATATCTTAGGTGTTAGACATTTTAATTTGAAGTAGGGTCCATAATTGCATTTTTAAAAAGCCAAAACCAATGTGCTTACTAGGACCAACCCCGGGGGTGCTTGCTGCTTGCACGGGTTGGGTCCAAATGTGAGCATACTGCCCAGCTGGATCCTGGCTGAAACTGTGGAGCCCAGAGAATTAATTACATACTGCTGGGGCCTGGAGGAAACGGCTGGACAGAACGCTTCCCAGGGCTGCTGCACTGGCCGTGGACATGTAAGTTCCGCAAAGTTCTGTTCAAGATTAAACTAGGCACATTTATTGTTCCTGAATGTGGCCCTTTGTTCTTCTGTGTTTATGTATACCAGCAACAGAAGTGGTTGAAGATGTGAACAGAATGTGGACTAATATGTTTGGTAAAAGGCTTATAAACTAAAAAGTAGAAGTAGCTCTTTGTTAAATGCAGATGGTGTGGCTGTTCCACTTTTCAGGGACTTACCATGGTGCAAAATGGCATCAGCCTATCTCTGTCTCAAAGAGAAGCAGAGTTTCTTCCATTTCCATTTTGAAGGTAATGTTTAGATTAAGCTCTGGTTCACAGGAGAATGCAAATGAAATCGTAAAAAATTGTCAACATCTTGATATTCTCTTAATTAAAACCAGGTTAACTTGTCCTTCCTTTTTTTTTAGTACAGAAATAGATGTATGAGTCACTAATTTGTTTGCCCTCTTTGAGGCTGTTGAAATGTAAGAGAGAAGTTAGCAGCCCCTGGCAGTGGGGCCATAATGGAGCTCCTGACAGACTTATTTATAGCGTGGCCATGCTACCAGGCATTACAATTACATTGCACTCAGGGAAGTTACTTTGACTTCTTTGAGTAAAAGAAGTAGTTAAAGACAGCTCTTTAAAGCTCGTCTTAACACTGTACACATTTAGATGATTGAATTTTTGTCATAAACAGGGTACCACAGCAGTGGTTATCCCAATGCTCTGTTTTACTTCAAAGACATATGATGGTCTTATCTCAGTCTCTGCCTTAATTACTTTAAATGTACTGACAAGCACAACTGACCAATTAACAGTACTTTCTCTCGTCTTATCTCATTTGTTATCCATGATGCTCTTCCATGTCGTAATTACTTTTCAATTTTTCATGACTCAAAATAGGAGATGTACATAATGAATACAAATAGCAAATTGATTAAATGTAACATGCATTGTAGCGCCAGGGAGATTGTCATTTGTTATTAATGAGAGAGATTTGTCAGGTTCTTGTGAAAAGGCTTGTGACGCACAGCAATCCAGACCTAATAGCTGTAAGGCTGCGGCCGACCTTCAGCTGTTTAATTGTCATGCAACACAAACAGGAAGGTACGTGTAATTTTCAAGGTAATTTAATATTTCTCTGTTTTGGTGCCATCTTGACATTTGGGGGCTTAATTTCAAAACATGCAAATCAGGTTAACTGGGAATGTTCCAATAAATGGCATGTCAATGGAAGGCACCAAATTTCAAAGCCAAAGCTGTTTTGTAGGAGCCCAAATGCTGATTTTTACAAGGTTGAAACTGAGCAAGACCTTTGCCTGCACCGATGTGGCCAGCAGCTCGGTAGCTGGGGTAACTCCTGCAAGAAATGCAGGAAACTGCTGTTCAGATACCTCTGCCTGATTTAAGCAGACACACAAATACATACCTTTTGCATCCTTACTAAGTTACCTAGCCGTCAGGCAACGGACTGCTCCAGAGCCTTGTTCAATCGCTCCTGACCAACCTGGTTCATCTCACATAAACTAAGTATCCATCGAAAGCTGGTCTTCTATGTGCTGGGGAAGTATTTGCTATTCTGCTGTAGAGTTTGTCATTTTGGGAGATCTCTTCCATGCCAATGTCTGACAAGAAGTTTATCTGAAATCCAAAAGCTTTTTGTGGAATGAGGAAAGTTTTTTTTCATTGTGTGGCAGAGAAACGTACCGATGAATTCAGTACTGAACAGCCAGGGAAAGCTCGAAAATGACAGTGGCAATGCAGGAAATTATTTCCCAGCCTTGAAACCTAAAAATCCAGACAGCTGAATCCCTGTCCCCCATGTACAGCTCCCTGAATTTCGATGTGCATCAACAAAGGTTTTTTCCAGAATCAGAGCTTTGATAATATTTTAGTTGTTTGGTGATGTACATTGATTTTGCTGCATTGACTTCAGAAATTCTTTGCACCAGCTAAAGGTCTGCCTCCTGGTCAGTTTGTTCTAGCCATGGACCATATTCAATTAAAAACTACAAAAATGAGTTTTCCTTACAAATTACATGTTACAATGTGACCATCAGTGTTATTTACCTGAGTTTAACAAATTACCTGAAGATTAAACCTTGTTATTTAATTCTTCCAGCTTCTGCTTTCACAAGTGAATGCAGAGATTTCATAGGCAGCATTTAAAACAAAAATTTTGATCATAAAGCCTTTGAAGAACTAAATAAAAATGTGATGCAGTTGTTACACATCTCAAGGTGAGGAAAATCTTTGAAATTTACTCTGAAATTAGAGACTTTAATCTGCATAATTTATATGCTGAGTATTAATAAAAAGGACTACAATTGAAACTCACCTGTCATCAAAAGTAAAAGGATGGAAACAATGGCTAGGGCTGAGGTAGGGAAATGGTGTTATGGATGTTATTTCCTAAACATTTTCTAAGGAACAATTTCTACCAGTTACTGAGGAAATTAAGGAAAAGTAACAAAGCAACAATCATTTCCAAGTAATAGTTCCTTTTTTCTTTTCATTATCTGTGGTGCCTGCCCTCAGATCTCCTGCATTGTTCAGATTTCAAGACATTTCCTGCTGCAGCAGACAAGCAAGAGCCTTTCCACCCAGGCAAGGAGGAGAGCTCGGCTCCGGCAGCGCAGCTCTTCCCCGGGGCGGTGCTGGGTCTGCTGCCACAGGCTGGTACTGAGCAGCCAGCTCGGGCGTGTTCGTTAATGACGGATGATTTTGCTAGGCTCTGAACTTGGTTTGAATCAATACGTGAAAATTGGGCTATAATTTTCAAATAATGAGCTAGACTTTCAGCATTGTGTTTATTTCCTTTCCCTGCCTCCTAACCGCCCCAGAGGGACAGCATTGCTGCTTCTCGCCTTTGGAAACACTTTTGGCTCCTGAGGGTTTTCCCTCTTTGCCCCGCTACTGGCCCTGCTACTTACCTCAGGAGCGCCTGGTTGACCTCCAGAAGGGATCTCGGTGCTAAACAAGAGTCCTGGGCAGGATTTACACCCTTCCTCTGGAAACACGGGAAGCTTCTGTCAATTGGTGCTCATTCACAGACTCATGTCAGCTTCTCGGGGACTACCATTCGTTAAAAATTTAACAGAGGAAACCTGACAGGATTGGTCCCTTGGTGCTACAACAATATAAATATTTAATAATGACATGATGATACATTTCTTTTAACACAGCTGGCATTCTGCTCTTAAGCACAAGGGGATAATAGTTCTCTTTATGACTACACACCCAGTAAAATACTGACCTAGTAGGTGGATGGACCAAAGCTACAGTGAACAGTGCAGGAGAGGCAACGTCTGTGACCAAAGTGGCAGAAATTCCTAGTGATTTTCCCATAAAATATGGCTGTTTGTGGACTCTGAAAGAATTTCAGAATTGCGGACTTTTGAGCCAGAATTTCTGTGTATTTTTGCCCACATCCATTGTGCATCCAAGAGTGTGCCGTGGACTTGCTGGAACGACGATGCCATGTCCCCAGACCACACAGAGGCTTCAGGTGCTGGTTCCAGATGTGCTATGAACAGATCATTGGCTGCTCTAGCTATACTCTTTCATAAATTCTCCTTTCATGATGAATCTGGCCAAATTTTAAATTTTATGCTGTTAAAGACCTCAGTCCATGAGCTGTTCCACCGACTGCTGTGGGAGACTGTGCAACAGGGTATAGATTCCTTATAATCAAGGAAGCATAGTCTCTAAAAGTTACAGGAGAAAGCAAAATATCAAGCTTTATGACCCTCTCTCTTCCATTTATTCACTTTTTGTTCTGTATAAACTCATGTGGTTAGGGACAGCTTGACCTGAGGGAGCAAAAATGCATTTTCACCTTTTAGAAATGTACCTGTTTGATTTCCTATCAAGTCTCGTTTTCTCGAGTCTTCCGAAGTATTTCTTGAACATAAATATTTGAAAGTGGATATAGTTCATAACTGAAAAATTGTTTAAAATTTTTTTTTTTTCTCTCAGCCCTTTATTCTGAATTGATGTAAATAACAAAAGCAAGCCAACAATGTTTCCCAGTCGGATCAGAAGTACAGCTTCTCACTGCTCGCATTTTTGTTTCTTTGTTCAGGAGCTTGTGATGCCACACAGACTCTCCAGTTCAAGGTAGGTTAGAGCAGAATTATGTACTTATCCAGTTAAATAACGTTCTTCTCTACACCCACGACTGAAAAGCTGTGCTCCTCAGTCAAGTGGAGGTGAACGCTGGACAGTGTGCAGCAAGGACAGAACTGTTCTCAGTCGTGTGCAGGGTGACACCGGGTTTGTTCAATGTGAAAAGCAAATGGTGCAGCGTGTGGGTAGGTTGATACAGCTGGTGCAGGACCTGCTGTACCCTCCATCCGAGCTACTTTCAGATCCAGGGCCTGCAGGCTGAGTCTTGAGCTAGCAATGCATCTAAGATACGTGCAAACGTAAAAGGAAGCTTTCGTTGCCTTTCTTTTCAGCTTACAGAAATATTCTAATTAGTTGTTTCAGGTGGGAGAAGAAGGGGAAGAAATTCAGAGCAGGGGAAATGTGTGGCTGTTGACTCTGCAGTAGCCCTGTCAAAAAAATGTATTTTACTTTTAATACACACCATTTGGAAAGCAAAGCCCCTTTCAAAATGCTTCGAAACTCATGTCCTTTTTAATTGCCTGGAATTCATGGTGGCTGTGTGAGAAAGCCATAAACATATACAATCATAAAAACACATTTAGACAACCCAAACAGAATCAGTGCCATATTATTTTAGTTTATTATTCCTAGTGGAGTACAGATTGGTCTTCCTACTTTGATATTTATTTATACCAAGGAACTACAAGAACATAAATGCCACTCTTGGGATAATCCTAATGCTGGGGCCGAACAGAATACACATTGCATCTGTCTCATTTGCAGTAAAATGAAAGAGGGTTTAGGTGTAATCCTGCTAATGAAGGACAAAGTTGAAGGTCAAATGCAGTCTTCAGAATGAGTGTGTCACTGGGAAGCTGAGAGAACTGTAGTTCTGCATTTAAAAGTTTTCTTAAAACACCAAATAACCAAGAAGGGGAAAAGGAAAATGTAGCTCTTTGGTTTTATTATCTTTTTCTTTGAAGAGACTCAGGGATTCTGTTCAAGACTTTAGTGCTCATATGAAAAATTAATGATGGGGTTTTGCTAGACAGAAAGCCGTCTTCTTTTGCACATGATTAACAAAGAAAACTCAATGCAGAAGTGAGATACCCAGCGGGGGGTGCTTCTCTCGGAGGCTAGCTCACAGCTTCCCACCAGAACATTTATTGACATGGGAAAATACCCACTTTTATCCAAAGACGCTTAAACAGATAGGATATGTGCAGGGCTGTACGTACTGAATAACAAGGAAGAGAGTCTTGACAAAGGAAAATGTCAACCAAAATAAACAAACAGCCCAGCAGCAGGCTGACCCCGCGCCGTGCCTGTGGGCTGTTTCCAGTCTACTGCAGAGCCCAGCGCAATGTTAGTCTTTTGCTAGTTACTGTCAGGAAGTAGATTATCAGCTGAAAGGCTGCAGGCTGACTTCAAACAGTCTGCCTCTAGCAGAAGAAAAGCCAAGGACACGTAGGCAGTATATAATATACACAAGACAGCTCCGCACTCTGCTCACATGCTATTTCGATTCGATGTTCCTCACCTACAAAGATCTCATTTTGTGGGGTCTGGCTGCTTTTCCCACGTGTAAAATCACCAAGTAAGCTCACGTGAGCTTGTCCAGCTGAAGCACCCTGCTTTATCCCTTCCATTCCTGTGTACAGCCCTCAATTATTTAACCATCTTGTTTTGGTCTAGTCAGCCAACTCTGTGCATTTTCTGAGACTCAGAAGGGCCACCCACAGATTCAAGAGGAAAACCACCTAGAACTGGTATACATTTCACAAGTTATAATGGAAATACAATGAGTGTTACTTATTTTAAGCTTAAGAAAAGACAAACATCTCTTGCTAGTGTATATTTATGACTTGTCCCCAAGTACAGGAGGCTTTTGTAAATATCTTTTAAATACAATAGTGTATGACAGAGAGCTGAGTGAGGTTATAAATCTCAGGTCAGACTCGGGGTTCCAGGTGTCAAAGAAGAAGGAAGCACATCACCCTGGATGAACTGGACCAGAAAGCTTGCTTTCCTTTTCCTGTTACACGAGTAACTGGAGAATGATTCCCCCCTCCTCAAATTATGAGCTACAAGCTCCGTTTGTCTGCAGGTTCAAAAAGGAGTTGTGTTAGTTTTGAAAGTGCTATGTGTAAGCACGCACAAATGGTGCAGAATTAGTCTCAAACAAAAAGAAGTCTTCCATGTAGAAACTTTATTTCCTTAAAACTTCTTTCCCATAGCCAGCAAGGATGAAGGTTTCCCATGCCATCTGGAATGCCTCTTGCTTTTCAGGTAAGGAAACCTGGGGAACGTTAAAGTTGATAAGAATTGGGTTTTTTGCAGGAGGACATGAGGTAGGGTTTATAAGTTATCACTTCTAAATAACAGGGAATCAGTTATGCTGGGTATAAAAAGCCATGCAACTAGGGTACCTGATAATGGCACTTATGAGCTTTTGTAAAAGACTTCACATTTTCTCTGATTTGGTTATAATTTGTTTGCTTGAGCAGTTCTTTGGAAGTTACCTACAGTGGTGGTGCTGAAATGCAGACCGGTGTACAATTACAGAACCAGGTTGGCTGAATGATTGAACTGGCTAACTGCCATTTTCACAGCAATTATTTTTTTTTTCTTGTGGATTTTTAGATCAGATCCCTGCAGGAACAGATTGAGTGGAGTTTTTATATTGTTATTATGAATGTTTTGATATTGCAGTAATGATTTTTTGATATTTGATAATAAAGCCCTGAGATGATAGCAGTGGAAGCCTCAGAGTGGCTTTCATAATCTATTGATTTTGTGTTTTTTTCATGGTGAGTCTTTTTTCTTTGCTACCATCGGTTGTTCAGTGTTTAAATTATTTTTGTGGGGATTTCTCTCACTGCTTTTGCCTACCACACAGTGCTGCTGTGTATGAAGTGTACACAAAAAATGTGCTTGCATTATCCTGCCAGGTGCTACTAACCAGATACAAAGCAGCACAGCCCAAGTTTCATCCTGCATCACAAAAGTCAGTGAGAGCTTTGCTTCGACTACCTTAAAAAAAGGATCAGGCCTTACCTGAGAACAGCAGGACGTTTTTGATGCAGTGAGATTATATTGTAGTCTGTAACAAAAAATTTAGACAGACAGTAGGTTTTAGGGATTAATATGATTTATATACCCCTAAATTATAAGCTCTCTAGAACAGGAATTGTATTGCCATGTGTGATCTGCAAAACATCCTGGCTGTTTTGGCAGGGAGGGCAGAATTTGATGACAGAATTGTAACTACAGCTGTGAAGCACAGAACTAGAGATGTGCCTGCAAGGGAGAGGTGCCCCGTGCTCCTGGAGCCTCCCACTCGTGGGGGCAGCCAGGTCTCGCTGTTGCACCCTTGCCAACCAAGAAGCCATTTCTGCCCTGGCTTTTCCCAAACTCAGCCTTGCGCCACTGAGTGGCTGGTCCTGGTTTGCCCTTAGGCTGCTGCCAGGCAGATGGCACCAGCTGCATTTTCCTCACCTTTGCTCAGCGAGAGCACTAATTTGTGTTTCCTTCTGCTCCCCAACCAAAAACGTCCATGAAGTCTTACGGGCATGTATTTATTCTTGAGACTTACAATGCTTTTTTATTCTGGCTGAGATTGACAGGCTCAAAAGCTCCTGTAAGGCAATATGAGAGAAAGATAAGGACAGACAGACAGCCAGCAATGGCATGACCCTCATTTCCTTAGGAAACCAAGCTAAAAATGAAAACATAACCTCAGACCCTTTGCTGAGGGCTTCTTTGAAAGCCAGGGTAAGCACAGATAGATCCCAGATCAGAAAAGACACGTGGAGATTACCGTATTCCTGTGACTATAGTAAAGGAGTCAAGAAAATAAACTAATTGTGAATAGCTTTTAAGTCCTCTTAAATCACCATCATTGTTACAATTATTAACAATAATTTTATTGTGTTTTCTTTTCCAAGGAAAAAAAATGGTCCTGTGGTACAGTTAAAACCAGAGAGGGATACCTGGGGGATGGAAGGCAGATGTGCATGCAGAGGTGCTCCCCTGCCCCTCCTCTCTGCTTGGGGGACAGAGAAGAGCGGGCTGCTGTCACGTACTGCACTGGGCTGCAACTGCGCAGGCACGTAAAAACACCTGAGAAAGGAGGCTGGCATCGGGGTCCCTGCCCTCAGTAGGGTACACATACAGCAGAGAGGCTTTTGATTCTTGTCTCGTGTAACAGAGGGAGGTAAGGTGCGTAGAGTGAACTCACAAGAGGAAAGCTGCACGTCATCCCTAGGCTACGCTCACCCATGCACCGTAGTGGCTCGGGGGCAATTTGTCACCGTTTAGGTGGGTGTTCTGTACCTGAGTGACTTGACTTTAAAGCCTTATTGAAGCTCTTCAGTCAATTCACTGGTGACCTTGAGAGATCCTATCCCATGTGCTGGCAATTGTGTAGCTGATGCGTTTCCATACGAGGCACTAAACCCTTACATATTGGAAAAGTCATTTGGTCTGTTAGAACTTGCATGGAAAAACACAAATATTTCATAAGGACAAGTGGGCAGATTATTCTCAGGCTATCGATTCCACATTTTGGTCTGCTGAAAACCTGCTGCTAAACAGACCTCCCTGCTGGAGAGACTGAGCAAAATGGCCATTACCGGGAGAGGCTCTGGGGATGTATTGATTGGACGTGAGAACACTAATCATCAAATAGCAAAGATTGAGCATGCTGCTGCGACTGCTATTTACATAGAAACGTAACACTTCAGCGTTGGGCGCCAGTTTTTTCGGAGCATTAACAGCGGCTGTCCCAGACCGAGTCACGTCCCTTGCCACATGCGGCAGGGCAGCCAGTTCCTCACTTTCCAGAGTCTAGAGGACTGGGACAACACACACATAACGTCTGTAACAAGGAAGTTAGCAAGAACATTTGCTACACTAGATAGATACTGAAAAGGAAACCTACAGAATGTTTTCTCTCTCAAGCGTACTTGAAAACAGCATCAGGTTTGGTTTTGAAATGGCCAATTGATTTTTTTATTTGATTCTTGCAATCAAGAAGTTAATTCAGGTAATTTCAAGCAATTCTTGCAATCAAATTCTTGTAAACTTTCCTTCCTCCTGACCATGCTAATGTTGTCAACTTCAGGTATTCAAAACTCAAAAATGAGGGGGGCCTTAAAATTTTGGGCAAGACTAGTCTGTTATACAGTTTACTCTTTCACTACAGTATTTGTTTCTTCCCCCCTTTATCTTTCTGGTTTGGTTTAATTTTTTTTTTTATATATAACTCATCGAAGATAGAGACTAAAAATGAGGATAAAAACATTCTATGCTTTTTTTAAACAAAGACCAAATTTTGCACATATTTATGTAACTCCAAGCTTTATGACTTTAGGAAACACATGCAAAATTACAACATTCATTACCAGACCAGGCAAAACTTAGTAAGCTTAAACGTTTGCCACAGAATGTACCCGGATGAGATAGATACTGTGCAATTTCCACATACGTCGTTTTCTAGCTTTGTCACTAAGCTGGTAGAGATCCTCACGAGCAACATCCATGAGTGCATTCATTGAGGGTTCACTTGGAGAACAATGTGTACAGCCAGAAGCAAAACATACGAACAGAGAGCCTACGAGCCCCAAACAAAAGCTCACAATATATGCAGTATTTGGGTAACCAGATGCCAACACCTCGCCCAGCATTCTCTGGTCCTTCTCACAGCTGCCAGGGACTTTCAAGCCGGTCTCGTGGTTGTCCCTTTCCCCCACCTTTGCTGCAGTCCTGTTTCTTTTGGATGAGGACAGAGAACTCTGGGTTAGGGGTGTGGGACTAGCTCACAAGCCCCCAAAATCCAGGGACAGTAGTCACTGGGCTCTGAACTGGTCAAGAGCATGTAATGTGTTTGTCAGAGGCTGGGGAAGGTCAGTCAGAGAAAGAAACACATGGAGGGCAGTTGTTTGTTACCTATCGTGCGTGGTCAGTCTTGGAGAGAGACCGTGAGCAAGCGAAACCTTTGTGTGCATCTCCTTCGGCACGTGCTAGTCCTCTGTTTTGGCAGCAGAGCTGCAGGCATCTCCACTGGCAACTCTGACAGGAGGATGGCAAGGTATCTGTAGAGGGCAGGAAGCTATATAGCTCTGAACGAGCTTGGAGGACTTATGTCCATCTATTTAATCTGTTGTGTGGCATTTCTGCCTTGTTTTACCACTCTTTGGCCACACCAGCCACCTAATGAATATCAGAGTTGAAGATTTAGAAAACAGGTACCCAGCCTGGAACCTAGAGCCCATCACAAAACATTCACTACCTTTTCAGAAGCATCTAGAAGTAAAGGCTGAGGCAAATAATAATTTAGTTTTGTTTGTGCTAGGGGCTACAGCCAATGAAAGATCTAATCCATACTTCCACGCGCAAGTGGATGCAAAGTGCACCAATTCAGTGCAGAACACGGAAGTGCTGGAGTTTCTATGCTCCTGTACACTTAGGCATGTCAGAAGCAACCAGTTCTGCATGAATGTATGAAGACAGTGCGTGTCACTTAGCTCCTGAAGTGCAGTACAATTTTGTTTATTAAGGCAGAAATCAGAACGGCCCAGACCGAGCTCTTCCACCTTAGGTGCAGCTCCATCTGATCAGGGGCTGGTGGCACGTTGTAATTAGAGCCTGCAGTTCTCCGTTCCTCACAGATGGGATTCAACAAGGTATCTCCAGCACCAGTAGCTCCATCAAGTACTTTACCAAATAGGGTCCTGACAGACATCGGTCACTCAAATGCCGGTCTGGCCTGCTGAGGGAGCAGTGGGTTCGCTCCACATTTGATGAGAGGATTCAAATTGTCAGTTCAGTGGGAGAATCTTTCTGTTGTAGGGATGAAAAGCTCAGAGGACCTCGCTCATGCTCAGTGGTCTGGTAATTAAATGTTACACACTTGATGAGCATTGCGTTGCAAGCCTCAAGGCTAATTTACATGTTACCACCAAAATGTCTTGTTTTAGTTTGCTTGTAAAAATAGTGTACAGGCATCATTGCATGCCATTGCAAATGGTTTCTATCAATGATGCTTGGGTGACTCTCGAAATTACTAAAAGCTGTACATAATTACTGCTAAAGAGCCCCACGCAGAACCAATAATACCTCCTCTACAATAGCTATTTTATGACTAAGATGGCTTTCCTGATGTGTCTGACAGTGCTAGGATCACAAACAAGCAGGCTGCCAGCAAATAAAGAACAGCTTTTTGGGGGGGAAACAAAGTAGTTTGATTCAATTACAGTATTACGTGTATAATTAAGGTATATATCGCTTTTCCAAGAGTTGCCCATAATTCAGAACAGTAGGACGGGGTGGGAGGAAGGAGAGAATAACGCAAGTAGACAGGAGCTAGCGGGAAGAGCGGCGATAGGTATGATGCCAACATAAGGTATTTACTGGCACATTTAAATGCTTTATGTTGTAAAAGTTGCTTTTAGTGATTTGGACCACATGACTTGTGTCAGTCTTTACACAATGGATGAGTGAAAAGAGAAAAAGTTTCTCAAGACCCTGGGGTCCATTTCGCACGGACCCCTTTATCAGTTTCTTGTTCTGAGGAGGTCATCCCACAGGTGTGTCAGATGGACTGAACGGCCGTCACTGACAATTCTTTAATACTTATTTGATTGACTTCAGAGCAGTGCTACAGCACTGCAACCATTTATTGGAATGTGTTAATAATAATAAATTAGAATTTCATTCACTGAATTCCAGCTCTTAGAAGAATAAACAGCCCTGTGCAGGTGCAGGAGAAAGGCAGAGAAATATTAGATTACTTACCCACAGTCGGCAGCAGGTGAGTGGAAGAATTAGAAACAGAACCTCTGGCCCCTGGCCTTTCTTCCAAATCATCTTTCCTGTGTTTGTGCCACAGTAAAATGACTTTGCATATGTCCTGTCTTGGAGATATGAAAAATATATGCAATATGTAAAGCAGCCAATTGGACTGCCATTTGGAATATATCATCATTTATGAAAGGTGCATCATGAAGCCTAA
>WHYT01016540.1:6283-66703 GCA_009806455.1 Tetrax tetrax
TTTGTTGTTGGAGTTTTGGAGGGGTTTTGTTTGTTTGTTTGTTTTTAAACACTGAGGTCAGAGGCCTAAGTTTCAGCAGATGCAATTTCTACCTACAATGCAGATAAAAGGTAACAGGACTATTAACAGTAGATATGCAAAGCTTTAGTATAGCAACACTCTACCCACCTTACAAACTTAGCTATACTGAAACTAGCAGTCCTGACTCAGCCCCATCTATTGTGTGCATATTTTCAGGACTCAATTACAACTAGTACTTGGTGGAGTTCAACAGACAAGGGAGGAAAAATCAGAATCTCTCAAGAAGGCAAACTAGTCATTTTTCTATCAGAAACAATAGTTTTTCAAAGCTGTAGTTCCATCTAATCCAATACCCAGAAAGTGGATGACTAGCACTTCCTGAGCAGTGTGCATACAGAACATAAAATTGCTTAAGATGGTGAAGTCTTGAAACATTATGTTACTGTACTGTCAGTACTTTGAAACAATGTGAAAAGCTGCCAGAAAATAAAAGCATGAGATTCTGTTCTACCAAAAAGAGTATTATTTTTAACTGCTGCAAGTGATCTCACGATAGCCAAGAGGAAAAAAAAATAAATATCCGTAAGTAGCTTGCATAGCAAAAGCAGTCGAGGTCATCCTAAAACTTGTAAGCTCATGGAAATCATGCCTTTGCATGCATGCAGCTCAGCAAAGTTAGCGAAGTTCCCTTACTAACATGAGAAATCAGATTTGGAGGAAGGACACATTGTGTTCTTGAGGCTCAACGAAGCACAGCAAGTATATCATAAAACATATGTTAGGCTTGTAATGCAATAAGATGCTTGTCATGGCTAGGGGCAGTAGATCTCTATTAACTCATGCAACTCATCTGTTCAGATATGAACAACCTTTTCTCCTCTGTGAAAGAGTAAGAGGAAAAAAACTCACAAGACTATGCTAGCTACAATTGCCTCACATGCCATGTTGCCACCATCAGTCCCCAGAAGCAAAGAAATTAAAGTTAAGTCCACTAGCCTTTCTATGTCTATTAACTCCGAAACACACAATTGCATGTTGACTTCTGTCATCCTTTTGAGAACAAAGTCCTTACAAGGCTATCTTCCTTCCCGTCCCAGTTACAACAGCTGAGGTTATCTCAAACTGCAATCAGCTCTAGTGGGAGAGAGGATGTATTAAAGGCTTGTATCCCAAAGGGCAGTTAAAAGAGGTGACAGAAAACTGGCAAGTAGAGCTGAGGTCACAGTACACAGCCTTATGTACAGTCGTACATATGTAATGTATGCATTAACATCACAGCAGTGACATTAAGAGAGATTTCTGAATGAGTAGGCAGGCACAGCTAAGTGGTGCCATATGGGTGCAGGAAGGAGGTTGCACGAGACAGATCGTAAAGCAACAAGGTGGTCGTGTGCACAAAATTTTGTCTATTGAATTTCTAATTGAGCATTCTGGAGAACTGGGGTAAATTTATTTCCAGCGGGAACAGGTTAGAAGCATGGTTTTTTTCTTTCAAAGGCTGCCCACAAATCTTTTTCTACCATAGGAAGCCAGTATAACAGAAAAGCTCCGAACATATGTGGTTTTCTGACTGCAATTCACCCTCACAGCAACTACCATCTAGGATATTCCTGTTAATAACTAGGTATTTTCAGATGCTTTCATATCACAGAATCACACTACACCTAACATGCTATCACATGCAAAATAATTGATACAATGAAGGGTGGAAAAGGGCAATCATCAACAAGTTCATAGCACATTTATGTCTTGCAGATTAAAGTTTGTGGAATCTTGCATGGCTAATCTACAGCCACAGATCAAAGCAACGACCAAAGCAATGACTAAAAGATATGGTTTTGCTATTGTTTCAAAACTACTTAACATATATTCATGCAATACTCTAGCTGAAAGACACTTACACTATATTTTTCTGATGAATGGCTCATCAACAGCTGCTATAAAGTATTTTTCCCACAAATGAAGATTAAGGCAATGGCAGAATGTGTTCATGAATAGGTTCAATTCAGGAGCATCCCTGGAAAAGGTGAACATCAAGCTACAAACTACAGTAATGCAGTTCTAAAACCAGATCCATGATCATCTCTGATTCTGATAGGCTATTTTAATCTTACAGAGACTAAAAAAAAAAAATGCAAAAAGCATGAATGCTTATGTTCATCTGATTCTCAAGATTGCAAAGAAGGATGCAACAAAGGGGTGTTAGGTGTATTAGCCAATTCTCACCTCTGCCAAGCCACTAATCAGTAACTCATGTCTGACCACACAGAGATGCAATGAATTCATTTATGGGCTCTTCTTTCATCAACTATCCAGGTTCTCCTCAACTGTAGTAAGAGACTGCACCAGAAATTGAACATATGGATATGTTACACAATGTCTGAAAAGCCATAAGGTTGTGCTTTTGAGGGAAGTTTTTGGATGTACATAGTATAATAGTAACATGTCAAGTTATTAGTCCAGAAGAAATCAAGATGGAAAAAAGTTTTTTAATCTAAAAAAACCAAACAAACAAACAAACCAAAAACCACAAACCCATAACCCCCACACACATGATGTATTTTTTTGTCTCAATACAATGGTTCCTGATGGTGTTTTGAGGTATTAAAGAGGCACAAGAATACAGCAGACCCTTATTCAGAGCTTTTTTGGAAGAGGCAAAGAGTAAGCAATCTTAAAGTTTTTTCAAAGTATATCACTGGAAAATACTTAAGAAGCCTCAGAGAGAGGGGCATAGTACATGACTTCAAGTCTAATCTCTCTCAACTACTACCACACTCCTCCATTTTCTCTCTTCACTAATAGATAGTAATGATGTAGGCTTTTCAGTGAAGTATTTGTTAAAGAGGAAAAGAGTACCTACAGCTGAGACCTAAGACTTGGGTTGTAGACTGATCTCTAATTTTACCAGTAGGAGTTAAGTAACCACCAATTTGCCCATTCCAGCCCTGGGAAAAGGCCTTGCAAAGTTATCAAAGCAGTTTTGTCATCAAAAGACACTTTACTCACTAATACTTTGTTTCAAGTCACGATTCATCACTGAAGGCAGAATTGCAACATGTTACACTAGCTACTGTTTTCAACTAGGAAAGCTAAAGACAAATGGATACATACAAAAAAAAACCTGTTTGCTCAATTACAATGACAAAACACACAGAAATTGCTAAATTACATCAAAAATGCTTCAAAAGGCATAATGTGATACACAAAGACATTTGCACAATTTTAAGCTGTTACCTCCTGGACATCCTCTGGATTTTTTCTTGAAACAATCTGAAAAGCAAACCAAAAAAAACATATAAGTGCTTACATTTTCAGTTTGGAAGTTAAAGAGTAACATACAATGATTTGTTGCTGAAGAGAAACATCTTGAAAAAAAGCAAACAGTTGCACGTTCCTTCGCACTTAGAAATGCTTTTATTTAGTTTCAGAGAAGTCTAATATCCAAATACAACACGGTGAGGTATTTTAGCAGCACAGTCAGTCACTGTGATTAGAAATACAGACATACATTCTAGACAAAATGGCGCAGAAGGCATCTCACAAAAGAAAGCTACATTGAGCACATCCCCCATCATCTTTCCAGTATCTTCCTATTAATTCATAGGAGGGCTACACTACTCCCAATAAGCGGAGCTAATTAAGGCTACTTGGCTTAATATAAGCTGCACACAACCTCATTGTGAATGTGAGGCTTTGCATTTACTGGGACAGTATTTCCACTTTAGTTACAACCATCAATGTACACACACGTCTGACACTATCTTTGTGTATTTGTTTCTCCTTAAACACTCTTTGCCTAATTAATTACAAATTACTTTGTCCAGAGGAAAATTGCAGTGAAAACAAGGCTTGGTTAACACACCACAAAGAAGCCTGTATTTTGTCAGGATTTTTTTATTTAAATAGATATCGATTGCAAAAGCCTTTGCAATCCAAGTTCTGTACTGGGCTTATAACCAGCAGTAAGAGCATATCCACACAAAGGAACAAATAAAATAAAGACAACTTTAGTTCATAAATGTAATTATCTTGTGCAAGTCAGTACATCCTTCATCATAACTCAGTTTCACTAAGTAATTAGCCCATTGTTAGCTAAAGCAAAACAGGGCATTCTCAATCCAATCTGAGACTATCCACACACAGACACACCCGAGAATAATTACTGCTGGGAACAGGTGACACACACAGGCAAGCACAAGGAGTCCACGCTACCTGCACCCCAGAGACTTTAACAGCATCCCGCTGTACTACAAGCGCCACGCAGCTGTTGCTCTAAGATGGAAGTCACTGAACGTACAGTTTCCTCTTGCTAAATGACAACACCACACTCCCATACTCCCCACAAACTAGCTCTCTTCCTCCCTTTCATTTTTTCAATAATCTTTGCCAAAGCCTCCCAAGTTTCGTAACATCCATTTACAACACAGCCCAGCCACTATAATCTCTCACACATTTTGGAGAACACCAGACAGAAAAAGAAGTGTCACCTTCCCCAGCAAGCTCCGCAAAGACCTAAAACATTTTCCTTCACAAGTCTAAGTTCTTTCTCTCACCTTGCACACCAAAGTCCACGTCTTCCTGTGTAGTCTACATCGATAAAACCTTACTCAACTTTTCCCTGCTCTTGAGTAATCTAACACTTGGCAACTTTACCAAATTTTAACCTTGGTGGCTGTTGCTCCTTCATTCACTACCAGGCAGTTCATACGTACAATTGGTGAAATACTTCTAACCTTCTTTTTTAATAGCTGGCATACTTAATGTAAGGACCCTGTAGAGCTGAGAGAAGAAGATATCATAGGCATGGCTACACATCACAGAAGAACACCAAAGGGCACATATCAACTGCTTTGCTTTGCAGTTCACCTTTAGTTTAAGTCTTGCAACAGTTTTGGCAGCTAGGTAAGTTAACATATGGGCAGAAGGAGACCCAGAGAGATGAGTAATTACCCAGCCAGTTCGTAAGAACCTGGAATAAAACCCAGAGGCCCTGTTTCACGCTTGTTCTAATGTTACATCGCCTTCTATATCTAGCAGCCATGCCAACTTTAAGTCAGTACATAATAATTTATGTGTTTTTCTACTTCGTTCTTCATATCCTTTTCTGAAGGTCAACCTCAGAAGAGGTCTGCCCCTTCAATCCAACCTATAATCAACCTACAGACTTGGCAAAGATGATCCAGTCTCCCAAATTTTCAGTACACTTTTTTAATCCTCCCGAAAGGATCAATGCAGTCAGCTCCTCCTGCAAATCTGAAACACAAGCAATTTTAATCTATTTTTAAAAATACCATTAGGATACCCACCAATAAGCTAAGCAATGCATAATTACTGCTTTACGCTCTGAAAACAGAGATCCTTCAAGGATCCTCACCATAGAACAAAGTATTTCAGATTATCCTGTTCCTTGTCTGACCCATAGATATCCAACATAACTCATTAGAATTTTAACTATCATTAATAATTGTAATCTTCTAAATTATCTGAACTTTTATTAGTGGCCTGTATTTTCAGATATCATTAAAGAACACTCCTCGTATCATAACTTGCTGTATCTCTTTCTGTTCTTTAGCCTTTGGAAATGGGCATTAAAAAAGCCAATATTCTTTTAATCTTGTCTGCACTTAAATTGTTTCACAGTTTGCATGTTTCTCTGCTATACAAACAAAACCTTAAGAAAAAGTTGCAATAAGGATAGATCACCTTAGCACTCAGAAGAGACTAAACAAGTGGTTTCTCATCCATGATTACTAATCTATCATTATATTGGAATAGAAAGTTCATTTAACTTCATTTCACAAAGGATTCACTCGTACACCACTGAAAGGAACCAGAGATCTGCATGAGCGTGTAGCCTAGATCTCAGCCAGGAAGGGTATTCAACACAACAGGAAGATCCACCTCACTTTTTTTCTGGCGGTCCCCCAAAGTTGCTGAGCATCAGATCAGCAAATACAGCTGTAGTGCTGAGATATCAGCCATGGAGCCAGATCGCTGCAGGAACAGTAGGGAGGAATAGGAGGAGAAGAAAAGATATACACATTGAATAATTTTTAAATCATTTTGTTCGGCATCTAACTCCCCAAATCCTCACTTCAGCTACTACATAACAGATTAGCAGATAGAGCCCTGCTGAAACAAAAGTTATTTTTAAATACTTCCACGTTTGTGAATCCAGAGCATCCTTTGCTGCAAAAAAAAAAAAGAAATATTTAGTATTTTTTCACTTTGAGGATTTTTAAGTATTAAAACACACTGAAGAACTAATGATCTCTGGTTACCTCAGTTTGATTTGGACAGCTCACAGACTGATCAAGCTCCTCACTCCGTATTAAACCATGTGCAGTCAGCACACCGCCTAATTCTGCACTGCCTCGCTTGGAAAAGCAGCTACACATCTACAGCTTACAGGACATGGAGAAAGAGTGACATTCCTCACTAGTTAGCTACAACTTGCTCTTGAACGATTCTGCATAAACAAAAATACCACACAGCATTTTAACTGGCTTCAGCCAGCAAGAACAAAGTCAACAGAATAAAATAAACCAAAGTCTTGGCTCATTGCTGTTACTCCCTATTGCACTGACACAACTTTTTAAAACACACACACGCACTTAGCCCATCATGAACTACTGCAGAAAGATGCAATGGCACTATTTTCCTCCTTGCCTCTATCTCAGGAAAGGCTTTTTTAGATGAAAACATCATATAGAAAAAAAAAAACTGTGTTTTTTTTTTCCCTCTTAACAAATACTACATTTCATTGAACTAAAAAGAATGTTTTAAACATGTCCTATATTTGTGTTTAGTGGACTTGTACACATATATTTGTCCAAAAAAAAAAAAAACCCAAAACTACAATATATATACACATACAGAATGCTGTATTCTGAATTAAGGGAAGGGTGCATATAAACATACGTTGCTCTCACAGGCAAACATCTACAGGTGCAGTAACTACAAGTTAACAGATCATTTAAATAAACTGCCCCTCTGTGACACGTTCTGATGCTCTCAATATAACCCACCAGACCTGTGACTTGAAGTCCCTCTCCTCTCGCACCTATCTCCACCTATTTACCTCTCCCTTTTTGGCTTAAATAGCAAAGCGGAGGAGAAAAGCAAGCAAGAAATTTCCCTAGGGGAACAGAAGGAGCTTTCAGCAAAACTAGCACCAAGACAGCTCTTCCAATATCGTTATTTGCTTCAGCTCTCCTTCTTCTACTAGGCCTCTCTTATTCATCCAGACCCTCCTCTGCCAAAATGAACACCAGGCACACGCAGCCCTTAAGAAAGAGGCTATCCAATTACTAAATTCAAACACCTCTGTGCCCCCAGCGTAGGCGTGCTGTACCTACATACTCTGCTCCCTCGCTTCTCCTCTCGGAGCTGACTGCGCTGCGGGGCAGGTGGGAGAGTAACTCGACTGTAACCTATCTGAGAGATTTTTGTGGAAAACAAGGAGGGGGTGGGGGAGGAAAAGACAGAATTGTTTGGTTGCAAGCTATTCTCACACACCCTGCAACACACAGGAAATAAACTGGCTGTTAATTGCAAAGCGCTATTGAGGCAATTACAACGTTCGACGAAGCTACAAGTTGGCAGGAGGGGACCGGGGCTCAGCTCGGGAGAGGCCGCCGTGCCCCATCCTTCCCTCCCTCCCACCCGTGTCCCTCAGGGGGCTTTTCCACGTCGCCACCGGCCTGGTCCCGGCAGCCCAGCCACAGCCGCTATTCCCCACAAAGCGGCGGCCTCGGAGACCAAATAACGGGCAGGGCAGGGCAGGGCCGGACGTGGGGAGGCGAGGGGCTGGAGGGCGGCGGCCCGGGCAGAGCCGGCACAGAGGAGGCCGGGGCCCGGCCGGGCGCTGACTCACCCGCGCCGTGACCTTGTAGACGGTGTGCCCGCGGGGGTGCCGCCGCGGCTCCGTCACCGTGTAGAAGCGGGCCAGGTCCCCGCCGCGCTCCCGCGGGCTCAGCATGACGCCGACCCCCGACGCCGCCGCCGCCGCGCCGGTCCCCGACCGAGGCGGAAGCGGCGCCCAGGAACGCCCCGCCTCGCCCGGGCGGTGCCGGGGGGGGCCTGGCCGGGCCCGCCCCGCCGCGGGGAGCCCCGCCCGGCCGCGGCCTCCGCCCCGCCGGGAAAGGCGGTGGCCGTGAGGGGTGCCTGGGTGGTGCCGTGGGTGTTTGGCGGCTGGGCTGAGGCCGAGCCGGAGGCGGGCGCAGCAGCCACCAGGGTGGTGGACGGCCCCCGGCCCGGCCGGGTCCTCTCCTTCCCACACCGCTTCCAGCTGACGGTTTTGAGTATCCTCGGTTCCTAACGGGTGGCTTGGATGTGGCCGCCTTTGCCGGAGCCTGGAAGTCTTCATGGCGTGGATGGGGCCAAGGTGTCATGGTCAAATGGAGCGGGTGCAGAGGAGGGCCACGAAAATGATCAGAGGGCTGGAGCTCCTCTCCTGTGAGGACAGGCTGAGAGAGTTGGGGCTGTTCAGCCTGGAGAAGAGGAGGCTCTGGGGAGACCTGATAGCGGTCTTCCAGTACCTACAGGAAAGCTGGAGAGGGACTTTTGACAAGGGCAGGCAGTGATAGGACAAGGGGTAGTGGCTTTAAGTGGAAGAGGGTAGGTTTAGATTAGACATAAGGAAAAAATTCTTTGCTGTGAGGGTGATGAGGCACTGGAACAGGTTGCCCAGAGAAACTGTGGATGTCCCATCCCTGGAAGTGTTCAAGGCCAGGTTGGATGGGATTTTGAGTGACCTGGTCCCTGAGGTGTTCCTGCCCAGGGCAGGGGTGTTGGACTAGATGACCTTTAAGGTCCCTTCCAACCCAAACCATTCTGTGATTCTATGAAATTATCCATCCTTGCGGCAATCCAGTCCTGTACAAGGTAGTCTGCTAGGGCATGGCTGTGAGGGATTTACACTCAGCAGTGACCACAGATGCCCCATGGCCTCTACAGATCTGTAATAAGATCTACTGACAGAGCTGGTACACCACTTCCAGCGTTTGCCGTGGGCTATTTTAAGATAGGCTGCCCTAAATTCAAAGACCCGTAACACAAAAATGACTCAAGGATTTTAAAGAGAAATGTTAGCAGAAAGGCAAGTTTCATAGTTACAAAATCACCATGTTTTCTGTCTTGTGTCTTCTCCAGATTCTTTAAGCTGTACCTGGATTTCTCCCTGCAGATGGGCTCTCGTGTGCACAGGTCTGCAAAATACTTTGGTGTAAGGAAACTCTCCAGAGTTGGAGGTGCATTGCTTCAGTCCAAAGGAGCATAACTTTGCGTGTAAGTCGTTCTCCTCTCATGGATTCATAAGATTACAGGTACCTTCGCTTACTTGGCTGTAGTGGGATCTGTACCAACGTAGATCTATACAAATACACATCATGCCTCAGATTACATGAACTGTTAAGATTATTTTCTTTTTCGCTATGTTTTCATTCATTTAATAGCAGATGTTAAAAAATCAGCTTTTAATTATTAATATATCTGATCTTATGCAGGTCTTTGACATAAAGCAAAAATATTTAATTGCATTTCTTTGTAAAAGATGAGAGAGTCTTGTCCTGAAGCTCATAGGAAACATCTCCTTTGAGGATGTCTGAACTGCATTGTCAATCTTTACATTCCCAATTATAGCTATGTAAATGAAAGCTCTTCTTCTATAAACACGTTAATTTTCTGAGTTCCTGATCAGATGCATTTCTATAGATCTGGAAGCACAAGCTCACCTTTGAGTTGTTCTAAGCAGTTTCAGTGTGACACTGTTTGGCAGTACTGCCAGAGTTTCACCTCTTCCTTATTTCTAGTGATTACAAGATTAACGTTACTCTTAATTTGGACACTGGCCTCACTCAATTCTTATCACATTATAATGGGAATTCCAACCTGTATACCAGAGGCGAATAGGTCCTGCAAATATGCAGAGTCAGGGAAACAGGCATGTGTGGACCAGCTGTTCCTCTCCAGGGCTGATCTGACAGAAAACAGTTGGTTTGACAACCCTGGAAAGCCCAGCAAAGTCATGTAAGAGGAGCTCCACAGAGAAGTGCTCTAGAATCCAGATGCAGCTGCTGCTTTGAATAGTGCTATCCCAAAGAAAGGTCATTTTCTGTGGGAGAACACAATGACTATTCCTAACATGTCATAGGGCAGAAACAGTCCAAATGTGAGTTTTATAGCATCTTGCCTTTCAATTTTTTTTTTTTTATTACTTTGACATCCCAGCTATCAAGTTACTAGAAAAAATATTTACCCTTTTTATCTCTTAATTTCTTGATAGGTCTAGTCTAGTTTGCATGGGGAATATTTTCTTAAGGAATGAGGAAGAGAGAAGACATAGAAGCTCACTTGTCATTCTCACTTATCTTCCAAGAGAGGAAGAGTGTGTCTTTTACATCTTTTGACAAGGTGTTGGTACATCTAACTTCATGGAAGTAACTATCAAAAGGAGCACCTCAGAGATAATTTGGTCTTGATCATTATTCTTACAATGCAAGTTTCGAAGTCCCAAAGGTGAAAGCTGAAAGATATGTATCAAACTCCATTAGATAGTTATTGTTTTCTTATACCAATGATGGTGCAGTCGAAGTTTCATTGGAAGAGACTTTCCAAGAAGAGATCTTTTGTTTGGAGTAATTTTAATGTACAAATGAGGGAACCTAATCTGAGGTTTGGTTAGATCTGAAATGGAGGAGTTGGACAGAATGATCTCAAAGACACTTCTTTTTTTTATTCTCATCTTCTCTAATTTTAGCTATAGGAAGCTTGCAGCTACTCAGATGTAGTGGCATCACATCCAAAAAACAAACAGCTAGTTGAAAAGACAGTGGCTCAAGTAAACAAGGAACATTTTCTAGCATGGTATACTAATTATTTCATACATCATGCAGCTCATAGAACTCTCTAGTGTAATAACAATTAGGCAACCAGTTCTATGAAGCAGCACTTGCTTGTAAGATGTGGTAGTTTTGTGGGTTTAGTGGCATTAACAGAAATTAATGGAACTAAAGCCATAATTGCCTAATCCTTATGAACTGTAGATCTCATTTAAATTTCAATAGCTAACTGATGCATCTTCTGAGAAAAAAAAATCCATATTGAAATACTCTCTAACTCAAAAGTTAGCAATTTGGTGGGAGGAGGAAGGGAGAAGAAGCGGTAGGAATAGAGAACAAGACAGAGAAGGGTATATTGCAACTGTATGACTCCATGGCTGAACCAAGAAGGACAATAAAAATGATCACATACATGGAATAGCTTCTCCATGCAGATTTTTCAGCATGGGAGAAAGAATAACGTAAGGGGTAACATCATAATGGTCTACGAAATAATGAGTGGCATGGAGAAGATGGATGGAGACTGTTCAGTCTCTCTTAACACAAGAATCGGAGGCCAGTGAAGCTAGTATGAATGAGGTCATAAAATTAATAATAACAAAATAGTTCTTCACATAATGAGTGCGAGACTTGCAGGACTCTTGTCAAAGGATGTTGATGATGCAGAAACTTTGCAAATTTAAGTACTTGGGGGAGAGAGTCACTGAGACTAACTAAAGAGACAAACACATCAGGCTTAGGAAATCTACTGAGCTGAAAACAGCTAGAGGCAGGGAAAGTGTTCATTTGAAGTTTCCCCAGCTTCTGCACATATCTAGGCATCTGCTGCTAACCACTTTTAGAAAGCAGGAAACTGAGCTCAGTGGACCACTGATCTGAACCACCATGGCTGTTCTTATGTGCAGTATAATCAATCAAAACATCCCTCAGTGAGTCAGTAGCCTGCATTCACTAGGGAGTTTCAAAAGCTCAAATGACTCATAAAACAATTTGGCTTCTAGTTACAAATCAGAATTTGGAGATACCTATTCTGAAGAATATCTCTTAACAAGGTAGAGTCAGCCTAGATACACAAAATGATAATTAGAGGAAACAATCTGCAATTAAGTGTTACTGGCTTATTAAGACTGTCCTAGGTCAAGGTAAGAAATAGTAGCAACATCGAGATGAGAAATAATTTGCATCGTATTAGTAGGTTAATCTTTTTCTTTTCTTCTGTTTTGTCTATTGTTACACAATTAACTTTTCTGCTTATCAGCATATCTTCCTTTTTATTACGGATTATTTTAAAAAAACCCAAAGTTTCACCCCTTCCCTTTTTCTAGCATCACTATTGAGATTACAATTATGTAAAAAACCTTACTTATGCAGGTCAAAATACAGAAAATAACTGCATTCCATGGGAAGGTTCCCTCTGCTCCTAAAAATAATGGCAGTTGTTGTTGCTATAGCCATGGCTTACTGTCTTCTGTCTTAGAAATACATCTAATACATACAAATACTTCAAAATATAGAAAAGAATAAATTACCAAAATAATATAGGTCTGGAAAATGTAGTTGGGAGATCTTTTACTACCCAAGTATTATGGAGCTAGTAGCTTTGCTCTCTTATTACATTGTGAAGAAACTAACAGAAATTTGATGGGTATTTTTACCTTTTGCCAGTAACTTGTGTCCAAGACACATTGCCTAACTAGCATACTCTTAACATAACCACAGTATTTCAGTTCCAGTCTTCCCTACCGCTCCTGGGAAAACTTTAAAATTATTGTTATTTAAAGTCACTTTTATGACATAAGTAAAAGCAATGCAGAGAAATAGTATTTTACTTGATTACAGTTCCTGCATAACATCTACACTATTCAGCACTACCCTATTTCATATGCTTTGTACTATGTTTCCTTACAGTAAACAGAGCCAGCATTTACTCTGTCCTCAGAAGACCTCAAGAAAGCGTTTTAACTGCTTATTCAAGCAGCATCGACAGAGCTACAGAGGATTGTTTATGCAGCTGGTAAGTAGCAGTGGGTCCATCTGCGGGGGCTCGCAGCTCGGGCAGGTCTTCCGCCTGTCCTTCAGGCCAGGTCTCCTCAGCCTGCATGGGGTCAGTAGTCACTCTGCAGAGCAAAATTCAGGTGCATTTTAACCTGAGAATGTTAAAATACTGTCTCAGGTGAGTGGGTTTTCAGTAAGCATAGTGCTGCTGCCCAGAAATGGTACCTTGAACACAGGGCAGCTCTTCCTTGAGACCCGTTGATGCCATGGGGACGCATGGAGAAGACCGCATGTGGAAACTACTTCCTTAGTGCAGTGTTACAGCCATTGAAAATAATCAAAAGTCTGAAACCAAGCAGCCTACAATCCGTTCTTCCCGCGCAGTCGCAGGACGGTTCCCGCCCCACGGCCGAGGCACGCCCCTGGGCCGTCATCCCGCCCTGGCCCAAGATGGCGGCCCGGCTTCGGCGCCGGCCTCCCGAATCAAATATGGCTCCGGGCCGCGGCGCCGCCTCTTGGACTACAAGTCCCAGGAGCGAGCGAGCGGGCGGGGCGCGGCCGCCGCCCGTGCAGGGTAAGCGGCGGCGGCGGTGCGGCGGCGGGCGGAGCTGGCGCTACCCTGGGATGACCCCCTCTGGGGGTGCCCGGGCTGCGCGGAACCCATAGCGGGGCCCCCTTGGGCTGGGCCCGGGGCCCGCCGGGAGGTAAACAGTGGGGGTAGGGGGGCGCTGGGCCGCCGCCGGGCAGCCGCCTTGGTGCCAGCGGAGGCCGAGGCGGCCTGTGCGGGGGGCTCCCCGCGGCCGGGGCGGCGTTGGAACTGCCGGGTGAGGGGCGGGGAGCGGCCTGGCCACCGCCGCGGGAGCGGAGCCCCCGGCCCGGCCGGGAGGTGACTGACAGTCGCTTGTTTTAAATACCCGCCGTGAGCCAGAGCAGGGCCGCGGTAAACAAAACACAGGGCGGGCTTAAGGTTTTCCTTTGCCGGCTGGAGGTGGTTGTGAGGAAGTACTCGTCTGGGGGCTGGGCTTTTAGGAAGGGAGCCTTTTTGAGTAATTTTCCGTAAAACAGGTTTTTCGGGAGGGCTTTGCAAAGGAGAGGCGCCTCTTCCTCTCGGCTGCACCGTAATGCCGTGGTGCCCTGGGGTGTGTTTTGCTTCTCTGTCTGTCGAGGTACTTCTGGTGTGTCGTGGTGGAAACTGGAGTTTTTCGACAAGCTAGTTTTGCTGAAAGTTGTATTTAGGCTTATTTGCTAGGATGAATGGCAGCTAGGAGGTTCTCACTCCAGTTCAACTTCAGGCATACCAAACTTTGATGTCTTTTGCTTGCAAGCTCAAAATATGCCTTCTTGTTTAAACAGTGAGGAAGCTGGGATGGATTGATGTCACTGAACCTTCCTTTCTGCATTTTTGTTGAAATTCAGATTATATTTTTTTTTTTTTCCCCCTGGGAAAAAAAAAAAAAAAACAAACCCTTATTTTCATGGCTTTGATCACTAAGCTGCAGTTTTCCCACTTGGGAAACAAAAAATAATGTACATAGCATGAGAGTTAGTACCTCTGCCTCCCTGTCCTGTTGGCATAGTGGTTTGAGTCAGGTCAGTGGCTTTTTAAACAAATTTCTGACTGGTCTTTTATAAATGTCTTTCCACTGAGCATTTGAAAGATCACAGAATCACAGAAGAGTTTGAGTTGGAAGGTCATCTAGTCTAACCCCCCTGCAAGAAGCAAGGACATCTCCAACCAGATCAGGTTGCTCAGAGCCTCATCCAACCTGGCCTTGAATATTTCCAGGGATGGGGCATCCACCACCTCTCTTGGCAACCTGTTCCAGTGTTGAACTCAACAAGGCAGAAAATAAATTGTAAATAGTTCTACAGATTATAGAGTTTGGAAATTAAATGGCATTTGTAAATCTGAAGGGGAGGAAAAAGATACAAGATAATTTTGCAAATTCCCACTCTGCCTATCATTTAGATAAAGATTCAAATATTTTGTACATATCTGAAAATATTTTACTATCCTGTATTTGTTAACTTGTAGAGAAATAATATTTTGTGTAAGTCCTGACCAGGATGACTTGCATCCACAGTCTTCTATAGGTGGATGTAGTTATGTGTAAGTAATGAAACCTGTACTTTCTTTGGTAGGCACTCCATGCTGCCCCGTCATGTGCAGAGGCTGGGCAGAGACTGCATCGCCCACTGGAATGGTTCTCAGATCCTCACCTTGAGCAGACCAGTTTCCAACTGTATGAGATGGGCTGGACACTATCCCTGGGCCTCATTTCCACTTCCACTTCCAGTTGATTTCTCCACAAACTGGAGACCTCCTCCATTTTTTGGACCTTGGAGACAATTTCAGAACTCTAACTGGCAGCTTGATAACTTCACTCCAAGTTCTTGCTTTCACCTACCTAATGCCAGTATGAAATCTGAGGGAGAAGAACCGTTGACAAAGAAGAGAAGACTCAGTGGCCAGAATGATACTTCAGCTCCTGAACCAGAAGCAAATTTCTCTAATCAGAAGGAAGCATTGTGTCTTTCTGTAGAACAGAATGAAGAAAAACATACCAGCAAGAAAGGTAAAAGATGCTCTTTGCTCATTTCCCTTGTTTATTTGTAATGCAAAACTCATCTAACAAGTTATAAGCAATATTGCCTGTGCCTTTTGAGTTAGGGTTTTTCTTGGCACCTCTCTCAAGAAAACATATGTCTTAGAAATGTCTTTGTAATGTTTGCTGTTACAAAGCAAACAAAAATTTGCTGTTTGCTTAAACTTTGCTGTTTAAGTCTGTAAACTTGTATTTTGTGCTGTCAAACAGTCTGCCAGAACTAGATTCACTGTGCTTGGCGATAGAACACAGTCAGTTATGCGAGGCATTGCCCAACTGGGGCATCCTGAGCTTGGTTCAGACAACTCTTGGGTGTCTGTCACCAGCTCAGGTCTGTTAACTTGGGAACACTTTGAAAACAAAAATATTTAGCGAACTTGCTGTAGGGCTGAGCTGGGCTGGCAGTTGTATAGCTTCATTCCTTGTCCCGTACCTGAGCTAATAGGCTCTGCTGGACCTGAATTGACTTCTTTCTGAGCCAGTTGAGTTATCTGTGACCTAGATAACTGAGAATTAATGGACTGAGACTGTTTGTTTACAGTGTGATTGTGCGGTTTTGCTTTTACAACTGTGTTCTGCCGCTGGCATGTTAGCAAGTTTTGTGTCAAACCGTGACTGGCAGAGCAAACAGCAATGCACTTATTGAGATTAATACAATAAGAAGTGCAAAGATGTCCATTCAACAGAGTAACAGACTTTCATCAAACTTCAAAATGCCTGTATTGCTTATTACAGATAAAATCTACATAGCACCCAAATGTTTTACTGAGTATTGTGGATATTTACAGTTTGTCTACTGTGAAACAGATAGAGAGGCACAGTCAAAATTAGTCCCTTCTTGCATAGATCATTTCCTTAACAAAATAAACTGGAACTTGTATTATGACTGAAAAGGGCAACAGATGCCATCAGCATCCCAAAGGGATTTTTGGACACATTTAGCCATAAGGCTTAGAAACATCATATCAATCTCCAGGAGTTGAAAGAAGAGGGTTTGTTTTGTGCCTTTATTGCTGAGTCCTCTCTTAATCCCCTTAGCAAGTGTATTTTGACATACCTTTATCTGAGAGTGTGCTTAGCATTGTGATCCTTCCTGGTTATCTTTTGTTCGCTTATTGTAAGGTAACAGTAATTAAAGATACTTGCTGAGGAGCAATGCAACCTCTCTCCCACTATAGAAACAGTACTTAAAGCCTTGCTGGCTTAATTGCAAATACTAGATAAAGTCCTGAATAAATGTAGGCACGGTGGTGAAATTTACTACCCAAATGGGGCAGATACTAACTGCTATAGCTGCAGTCTGCCACTGGTTGATAGCACAGATATCTGAGATCATGCCGAGGTTCAGTTGAGTTGGGATGAAAGGCATCTTTGTTCATAAGCTTTGTAAGTGGAGAAATACATATCTGAAAAATAACTAGATGCTTAATGATGGGCAGATATATGCTTATAAACTTGCATATAATGATGATACTAAGTATGAAAGAAGGAATGGCAGAAAGGCAAAGTAAGCCTTTTTGGAAGCTCTTGGTAATTCTGAGGCTTATTAATTTTTTAATTTCTCAACTTCTCTGTGGGAAGTCAAGTTCATTATCTGTTTTGGGACCCCTGTAATGGACCCTCAGCAACTCATGGCTGAGTTTGTCAGACTGTACCCAGTCTGGAGGTGAACCTCCATTCCTAACCCTTTGTTAGTCAAGGATAGAGAGATCAACAAGATGCCCATCTGCTGCTGTAAAGAGTGTGACCCAGACTGACATAACCCGTGGCAGAAGGCATTGTCAGACTGTGTTGACAGACTGGATTTGGCTTACCAGTTTGACAGCCTTTCTACAGGGAGCAGGGTTGTGTAGTCTGACTGCAATGATCTCCTTAGTACATGCCGGTTTCCTAATTTCAAGGCAGTTTGGAATCCAGGGCATATAATGGTTTTGAGCTGTGTTTCTGGGGTTTGGTTTGGGTTTGTTTGTTTTTTACTGATGCTTATATGAAGCTCATCTCAAACAGAGGGTCTAAATCACTGCTAATCAAATAAGCATTTAGTATTGCTTAAGCAATTTAAAAGTTGTCAGTAGAATGATTTCAAAGAGCAGTAAGAAGTCATGGTGTGTTATGTAACTTTTTCTGCTTCATGTGCTTTTAACAGGAACTGTCAAAAGACACTGGGAGTATTTCTGTCAGCGCAGTAGAACAATGAAAATCTTTGAAAATAAAGAAACTGACCAAAGCAGTACAGAAAGTGAGGCAAAATTTGATTTTACAGTCATGTCCTACAATATCCTCTCACAGAATTTGTTAGAAGATAACTCCCACCTGTACAAACACTGCAGGCAACGCTTGTTGATCTGGACATACAGATTTCCCAACATCCTACAAGAAATCAAACAGCTGGATGCAGATGTGAGTAGATGATGTGCATGTGGATAGTTCTTAAGAACTGATAAACTGGACTAGCAAATTCTTGATGTTCTTTATTTTGATAGGTGGACTGTCTAGTGAATCCAACTGAGCTTTTAGTTATGTCATGCTTAACAGTAGGTTTGATTTTTGCTTATGCAATTAGTGTATTCTGTGCAGCTTGAACTTACAGCAAAGGCAGACTCTGCTGTACGTATCACTCATAGTGCCTTTTTTGTCCATAGCTTCCTGGAATGGTCTTTTTGACATGACTTTGATGTTCTGCTGATACATTGCAATTTTTTTTGTAATTCCTAAGCCTTCTTTCTTCACATAAATCTTTCTCAGTCTGTACCTAAAATGCACTTGAGTAGAGTGCTGTGAATAAGGCATTGAATCTAGGAACAGCTATACTTGCATGGGCCAAAGGTCCACCTAGTTTACTGTCATGTTTGTAACAGTAGCTAATGATAGATGCTCAGGGTAGGAGAACAAGGCACCTTTCTCCAGGATAATTTCAGCTTCTGGGACTGTACAGTTCAGGAAGCTCCAGAGCTGGAGGTGCTCTCTTTAATTATGCCATAAGTTACTTAGTGCAAAGGACGTGCAAGATTGAATAGTTATTTGCAAATGCTTAATCTTGCGCACTAGGCTTTTGTGGAGGAAAAATAGCATGCATGCACACTGGAGGGTCAAATTAAAGCAACCTCCAGGACTGGCATTTTCTAGCTTCAAGATGTGTGACTTTGACTTCCTGTTTGTTTGGGTGCTAGTTACACCAAATGTCTGTATACTCAGTGAATCAGAAGTCCTTTTCTAAAATCTGGATGCTAATCCTTCAGGGCCATTAGTTAGACAAGGTGATAGAAAACTTGCAATCATATCTGAGTCCTTTATTTGGAAGATAGATTAAAGTGGTTTGGTTTTGTTTTTTGTTTTGTTTGTTTTGGGTTTTTTTTATTGTATGAGGACTGGAGTGATGAAACTGCTATGTGGATCTCCATTTTCTTGAGGTTTATGTTCAAGGCTAAGAGAAAGATTCAGGTGTTAGTAGCATTCATGTGAGACCAATTCAAAAGTTTTTCTCTCTTCATCTGGTACTCTGCATCATTTGACTTCTGAACAAGCTTGCTTTTCTCTACTGAGGCATGACTGATCTTCTGCTTATATTGGGGTCTGAAAAAATACCT
Source organism: Tetrax tetrax (assembly GCA_009806455.1). Classification (NCBI taxonomy): domain Eukaryota; kingdom Metazoa; phylum Chordata; class Aves; order Otidiformes; family Otididae; genus Tetrax; species Tetrax tetrax. The sequence goes on from WHYT01016540.1 coordinate 25,337, forward strand.
TCTTGGGTGGTTGTGGGGGTTTTTGTTTGGTTTTGAGGACACTTACCAATTACTGTTAATCTTAATCAGGAAGTCAAGTCAGTAAACTTTTTGCTTGAGTTGTTGTTCAGGCCATTGAAAGTTTGGTGATAGAATCCAACCTGTCCGTGTCAGAAAGCGGTACTGAAAAAATTAAAGTAGTTGTGTAAGAGAAGCCACAGAAAAACTGCCTTGTACCATTTGAAAAATGCAGTTATGTTAGTATGTAGTCAGGAAGCTGGAGATTGAAGTCCCCTTCAAGTTCTTCCTTTCTTCCTAATACACTTATACATACTGTATGTGTGTATCTTTACAGTGAGTTACATTAGTGGGCTTTCTGGGAGGAGCATTGGGCAGAGGGACTCTGGTGAGGATCTGCCTGGTGCTATTAGAGGTAACAGAGTTCTCCAGGATGGACAGGTTGGAGTGAAGCCAGGCCCTCTAGCAAAGGGCACTTCAGTGTAGGGTACTTGCTAAAGTCTGCAGAGCCACGCAATGCAGCACTGGAGTACAGAAGTGATGCCTTGTATTGCGTGAGTTGAGTCATGACAAACAGCTGCTCGCTGACCCCAGTAAGTGCAGGTGCCCTTTGTGCAAAGGAAGTTCTTGCTAATGGATGTAGACTTTTAAATGATTCATTGTTTTGAACTGTGAAGTGAAGCAGAGACTTCAGAATATTGCTTGAGATTTGCTTCTCCTTTGAGACCTTGAATGAGCTAGTGTTAGTTAGCTGGGTAAGTGGAGTCTGGTGCTGCAGTTCAGCAAGCAGTGCTAACTCATTGCTTTTCAGGAACTCAGTCCTTTGTCAGAGTCCCAAGGTGTCTGTAAATCTGTGTGTTACTGCAGTGTGCAGGGAGAAGGCTCCAAGATGCTCAGAACTCTTAATGAAATATTTTGATGTTGATCTTTGGTTCAGGTCGTTATAATATGGAAGCTTTTTGTCCACTATGTAGTTAATGCACTTGGCCTCTTCATCCCACTGCTCTGGCATTTAGCCCTTCCCTAAACTACTGAGAATGTATTAGCAGGTCACTATTTTGGTTAAATTTAATTTTATGTCTGTCTGAGAAAGGGTGGGAGGAATTGGGGCCCTCTTCATAATCTTAAGGAGCATTTTCTATAGAAGAGTGAATCCTTTTGGGGATTATGGAGGCAAAAAGCCTCTGAAATTTTTTTAATACCTGTACATATTGGCCAACTGAGATATGATACAGTAATATTTTGATGTACTTAATAATATCTTTTAATTGTAAACTTTTGCCTTAGGTACTCTGTTTACAAGAAGTCCAAGAAGACCACTATAGAGCAGAGATCAAGTCAAGTTTGGAATCCCTGGGTATGATTAAACTCTTATGATCAATACATTGTCTTCTCTCCCACCTCAGTGCTATTTTCCTAAAAAAACCCCTCTATTAGATTATAGAATTGAGTCTCCTGCCATCACATGCAGCAATGTTGTGTACCTTCTTTTAAAAATTCATCAGGTGCTCTCTTGAAATTACCTTAGTGTTTTCTACCAGTACTCCTGTTGGATAGCTTTTCTAGAGTATGTTTTCCTGGCTTGAAACCTTCCACATATCAGCACTAAATTTTAACCAAGGTCAGTTTATATTCATTAGTTTTTGTACTAGTACTGTCCATCAGCCTAAATAGCACTGTCTTATCTCTCTCCCCTGTGAATTCATGGAAGGAACGTGTTGTTAGGGGTGTGATTCCATGGTGTTTTAAAATGATCTCAATGCTTTGTGCCCTACAGCTCCTTCCAGTCCAAGGGCCCTGCTCTCTTCCTGGCACTGATATTTGTCTGATGCCAGGAGGAGCAGCACGGGACCGACAGTGTTTTCTTTCTTGCTTAGCTGGAGGCAGCCTAGCTCTCAGAACTGAGTGTTGGTAAAGAAGGTAGAGTAATGGCCATGTTGATGTAAGTCCACTTGAAATGTGAAACAACACTTCATGGCCAGGCTCATGTGGACAACTGAGCTTCTTGCTGCTACACATGAGAATTTGGAGCTTGCTGTAGCTCTTCCCCTTGCCCTCCCTAGCTCCCAAATGCATGTCCTGCCCCTTCCCCTGAGCTAGTTCTGGCACTCGCTAGACCTCTGCCCTGCTGAAACCTACCAGTCCAGCAGAATACTATGCAGACTTTATTTTCCTAGATTAGTTTTCTGTTGGTTTACTGAGTAAGTGCCACAACAAGTGGCAGGAGCTCATGGCCTGGAGCTGGGAGAGGGGAGTGAGAATCCCCTGTTGAAGCACTAGTGTGAGCTCAGAGATCGACTCACTCCACTTCATGGGGCTGTATTTCTTGCATTCATATGGCAAGGGCAGGGCAGAGGAGCATTTTCAAGTGACAAAAACTAGATCCTGTTTCAAGATCATTAGGTTTTTCTTACATAGGTAAGTTCTCATTAAAGTCTGTGTTTCACCTCTAAATAAAATAAAGAACTTTGCTATTTACTGCTTCAGTTTTGCTATGAACTGTTTTAAATAGTTTTCAGCTATTTACTGTTTGAACTCTGATACTGTTGTTTGATAAGTGTCTCAGTTTCCCTGTTGAAAGTTTGCCTCTTGCTGCTAACTGGATAATTACATACTTTTGTAAATATGTTTGAGAGCTTTGTTCTATGAATAATTTAGAGAGTGATTTATGACTTACAGTGATTATTGCTTTTGATTGAAATGCTTCACTGGTGGTATTCCTAAATCACAACATCCAGGAAAAAACTTCAATACACAAATCCACCTCTGTGTGACTTGTGGGCTTTTTCTGTTGTTTTGGTTTGGGGTTTTTTCCATGTGAGGAGAGAAGAACATGCCTGCTATCTTAAACTGTGTAGATGCTTAAACATCACAAAAGGTATTAGACCAGGTTTCCTGTAACATCTACACTGAAGCTAGACTGAAAGGACTGAAAGTCTTGTGTGTTCACTTTTCCATGTAAACTTTACATAGTCTTTGGTACTTCAGACTGGGTGATCACTGCCATGTGAGAAAAGTAGCATGAGGCTTTTCTAATTTTTTTAAAAATCTGTTTATACAATGATATTTTATGTTTTTAATTACCTTTCTTGCAGGATATCACTGTGAGTATAAAATGAGGACAGGGAGAAAACCTGATGGCTGTGCTATTTGCTTCAAAACTTCAAAATTTAGCCTGATCTCCTCAAAACCCGTGGAATTTTTTCGCCATGATATTCCACTCTTGGACAGGGACAACGTTGGACTGGTGTTGCTTTTGCAGCCTAGATTTCACTGTAAAACTAATGCTGCAATCTGTATAGCCAATACACATCTGCTGTATAACCCAAGGCGAGGGGACATCAAACTGACCCAGCTTGCAATGCTGCTGGCAGAGATTGCTAGTGTTGCCCCTCGGGAGGATGGAACCTTCTGTCCAGTTGTCATCTGTGGTGACTTCAATTCTGTTCCTGGTTCGCCATTGTACAGATTTATAAAGGAAGGAAAGTTAAATTATGAAGGACTTGCTATAGGGAAGGTAGGCTATGCTTTTTTTCACTTCTCTCTCAAAAATAAAAAAAAAAGTTAATGCTGTTTAAAGAGAAATAATTAATTGAGTGGTGCTAGCATGCCATAGCTGGGCTTGTGATTATTTCCATTGCCATATCTTAGAGCCCTTTATAAGCAGTCTGCAAAGAGAAAGTTATTGTGGAGGTAGTAAAATAAGCTTTTCTATATTAGCTGTGCCTTACAGAATACTGTACCTGCTTCTAGCATTCTGAAATTAAAAACTTGCAAACAAATTAATTGTTCTTGAAAGGCAGTTTTCCACAGGATGATTCTGTGTCTGGGTTTAAGTGTCGCAGTCTTTAAGTAGGGTAGATACTTAATCAAATATGTACTGTGTGCTGTATGGAAAGATGACTTTTATTTTAGATAAACTTTGAATTACAGTGGCTAGAATAATTGTAAAAGCAAAAATGCAATTAGATGCTGAACCGAAACTGTTTGACATTAGATGGTTTTTGTTGTAAGCTTTTGTATGTAGCTATTGGATGTGTCAGATGCTATTTAATAGAAAGTAACTCGAGTACATACAATGAGAAAACACAAAAAATAGCCCCATTGGTGTTTGTTGCAGTGGGTAGTTGTTTCAAGCCTTGCTTTGACTTTATTTGCTCCCAGAAGAATAAGCATCATGAAGATAAAGTAAGTGTCTGCTAGGGAGCTGTATTTACTCAGTCCTGTTATGTTGCTAAAAGTGTTCTTGGTAGTCTTGGTCTCTCCGCTTAGTGTCACAAGAACTATATTGAAAAATTGGGTAGTTGAAAAAAAACTTGGTAAGAGTAAACAAAGGGGGTGTACATTGTTATTATTTTACATAGATTGTTGTTATTTTTACATAGATTGGACAAGCCATTATAAAAAATTTATTCTAGGGGACTGTTGGGGATTTTTTGTTTGTTTGTTTGGGTTTTTTTCCGCTTAAAACCTCACACTTTAAAAAAAAAAAATGCCTGCTCATTTAATTTTTTTTTTTTTTTTTCTTTAAATCAGATTTCTGTCTGAAAAAAAGCTCATGTTGTCTGTCTTAGGTCTCTGGACAAGAACAGTTTCCGAGGGGACAAAGAATCTTATCTATTCCCATTTGGCCAAAAAAATTAGGTATTTCGCAAAACTGTGTATATGAAGTAAAACAGCAACAAAAAGAAGAAAATGCAGGTCAGTTTCTGGGTTGATGAATTTTTGTGGTCCTTTCAAAATATCATTCAGGTAGCACTGAAAAGCAGGTGTTCTGTTCTAGTGAGGGAAAAACAGTGAGTCTTGAGCTTGCAAAACTTAATTGTTGGGCTCATTAGAGTGTGAAGTTATTTGTTCGCATAAGCCTTTGCAAATTTGAATCTTTAGAAGATAATAGTTAGAAATTGCCATTCAGGAGCTGGTGCGTAATATTTAAACTACTGTGTTTGCATCACGCAAGCCAGTTGTGCTGTAACTGGGAAAAGAGATGGAGGAATGCAGCACATGTATGTAGCATGAACCTGCGTTCTGCTTCAGTGTTTATGTATTCCAGTGCAAGCACTTTATGGAGTGAGTGGGAAAAGCAAGTGATTCCTCGCTGAGTATTATTACAGCTTTCATCCACCATTCTTTCTTTAACAGAAAAAAAAAAACCAAAAAAACAGTTTTAGATGAATGGGACATAATTTGAAAGAATCTTTGGAGGGGATCTTACTAATGGAGCAGAAGAACTTAATCCAACTTTGTGAATTGTATCTTGCCTGCTGCAGAAAATAAGTGTATTTAAATATATATTTTTTCTGTAGCTTTTCTTTTCTGTAGCTCTTCAGTATTAGTCTCCCCTACATCCTATTTTTTACACGTAAATTAAACATATTTTTATTTTGCAGGAGGAAAATTGGAAGCAGCAAAACTGGACAACGCTCAGGAGATTGTAATAGCACCTGAAAAGTATGTTGGGGGAAAAAATGGAAGCACCTGACTGGTCCCTAATTTGAGAGGGGGGCGGGGTGGGGTAGTTTTTTGTTTGGGTTTTTTTTTTTTTTTTTTTAGACCAAACTTGTATCTGGTTCCAGACAGGGATACAAGTTGCTCCCCCAACCCAGTCTGCCCATCTGTCAAAAAGTCATTTTCCGTTTAAACATGAAAAGGCTGATCAGACAGAAGAAGACTAGATGTGGAAATAACGAATGAATATGTGTTCATGTGGGAACTTGCAGATATTATTTCAGAATGCAGAGGCAAGGTGTCAGTGCTGTTTAGAAAGTACTTGCTGTCTGCTTATAAAGGAATGCTTTTGACATTTTTTGTCCCTTCTTGACATAAACAGGACGTTTTGCTGTATAGTCATGTTATAGGAAAGCTGTGAACTTCAGTGCAATTGCAGAAACCATGGTTTTAAGAGAAGAAAAAAAAAAATCAACAAAAAAAAACCCCTAGTGTTGTCCAGCTGCTTAAGTATTGGCACTTTTATCTTTACAGTTTTTGAGATACTAGTTTATGGATGCTAACAAAATCCTATAATACAATGTGAAATGGGGATAAAGGAGGGAAAGGAATTGGAATGATATAAAATCTTCCTTATCAAGAGTTCTGAGGGAGAATTTAAGTTCTTTGAGTCCCAGAAACTTGGAGTATTATGGATCTGGTAGTACAACTCTTACTCAAATGAAAACATTTGGTTGTTAAATTGAAGGAGGAAGCCACCACTAGATTGCTGAGAAGGAAAATGTAACTGCTTTTTGAAAGGAAGAATGTATTTGCATTTACCAAACTGGTAAAGGCATATAAAGTAAGGTATAGAAGAAGGAAATTGCCCTAACTGTCTCTATGTGCTGTCAGGCTCCAAGTCAACCATTTCTTACCAGAAGATATCACTGCAGATAGTTATATTAAAACACTTGGTGATAGTTGGTGATCAAAAAGCTAAGTAATGGCGTTTCTGAGAAAAGAAGTTGATAACAAGACAGGAAGCCCTATTCTATGGTGTAAATCCATAGTATGCCACGTGTTGAACGTTGTTTGCAGGGTTTTTATCCTCATCTTAAAAAGGATGTCATGTTCCAAGAGTAAAAATTACTAGTCTTCTGTGTTGTACCAGCTGGCATGTTTGTGTCTCTCTCCTCTAAACCAGGCAGGTGACGTGCTGACTTTTTTGTTTTTAAATTGATTGGTTTTTAACCAGAACGCATTGCAGCTCAAGCTTAAAATGTAGCCGTGCAAGGTGAGGCAGGTACAGCTGAGGGATAGATGATTTGCAGAGCTGATGGGAACAAATAGCTGGGAGGGAGAGAGGGGTTCTTTTGCTGAAAGGTGCAGATTTGCAATTCGCTTTCAAGATTGATAAAATGGGTGAGGCAAGATGAGCTGAACTGAAGAGGAACAGACTGACAGATGATGGGGAGAGATAAAATGGGAGCCTGAGTGAATGAAAGAAGATTAGGCATAGCCTAACTTGAAAACACTTGATAGCTTTAGTTTAGGGGAGGGAAAAAAAAAAAACTTAAAAATCCTAATTTCTCTATATGCTGAAGGGCTTGGTTAGATGAGTTCATAGCTTGTTGCTTTCATATAAGCTGCTCTCCTGGAGACTTTCACCCCTGTGTCAGGCAGAGATTGCTCAATGAGGACATGGGAAACGTTAAAGTGTAGATGAATGTGAAAACTGTATATTGAATGTGTCAGTTAAGCCAGTTTTGATAGGCTCTTAAGTATCTGTCTTTTACCTGAAAAAGCTGCCTGCATTTTGCCTGCAGAGGTTTAGGCTACTAACACAAAATGCTCTGGGACTGATTGCATGAGAGAAATGCTAGTTTGTGTATCCAGATAATTCATTTTGTTCGTAACTAGGAACTATTTGCTATCTTTTCATTGTTCTTTCTTTCTAGGAAAGACAAGAAAATAAAATTATTTTCTTTGATTCCTGTTTAGGTTGTCTTCAAAACTGCAGCACCATTTTAAATTGTCTTCAGTCTACTCTCATTACTTTCCTGAAACTGGGATACCAGAAGTAACAACTTGTCACTCCCGAAGTGCTGTCACTGTGGATTATATTTTCTATTCTGCAGCAAACGATGATACTGCTGCCCAGCCAGGTAAAGAAACTTTAAATTATTTTTCAGAAATGCTAAATGGGAACGTTAGGATGCTATTCTAAGGGAAACGCACTGATAATTTAATCCATATGAAGTACCTCAGAGGTTTGTGGTGGTACCTTGCATGTCAGCTGTTACCTGAGAAAAGCAGCTGGCCTTGTCAACTCACTACCGTTGGACTTGTAGTGCCACAGAGGGCAAACTTTTTCACCTAACTGAACGTTCCTGTAGTGGCTTTCTCAGCATGGAGACAAACTGAGGCTACCAAAAAACAGCAATGTAAGTACCACCTGAGAAATACAGCTGTCAGTAATTCATGCAGGACCTCAGTGGCCAGACCTACAAAAAGGCAGTATTTTCAATCATCTCATCAACAAAATGGTGAGTGGCAATTCATTATGTGGATTAAAACTGATAAAGGAACTGTTTCTTAGAACGTTACTTTTCAGGTAGTCTTGATCTGTCAAGTAAATGGACCTCTGTGGCTTTTGCTCTGAGAGCAGTCACTTGCACATGCCACTCGTCACTCTCTTGATTGCAGTTGCAGCTAAAACTCACCAGATGGTGCAAGAAAGACACGGTACCTCTGCGGGTGTATCTCTTAACGCAGTGCTGTCCTTTACTGCAGTTGTGCTCTTCCCGTGGACACTTCTGAGCAACGCACTTTCCGTGTCATCATTAGTTCTGTGTCTTAGGAGATCGTCAAAGGTGCAGTACAGATGAATGCCTCTGCAGAACTCAGAACTCCACTCCTGCTCCCACAGTAGATTGCAACATTGTTTTCAGTATGTGAAATGAGGAGGGAGGGTGTTGAACTATCAGAGGAGTTTGAGTTGCTGGATAATCCTTTAAAATACCCCTACTGGTAAGCCAGTACCACGTTCAGCCAGGAAGTCTTGAAATTGCTGGTCACTTTCATACAGAAAGTATTTTTATCAAAGTTACAGCAGCTGTTTGTGCTGGTCCTGAAAGCACTCAACCTGCTCTGAATCATCTCTGTGCTCTGAAAGCAATAGCCAGGGCTGCCAGATAGTCATCTCACTCAAGCAGATAGCTCAAGAACTCTAAAAGTTTGACACATCACAGAAGGATCTCATTCTTAATGGAATTTCTTTACTTGAGTTGGAAAAAGCTTGTTACTCTTTGCTGATGATAGTTTTCTGGTTTGGTTTTCTTTAATGAGGACAAAAATCTTTTAAGTATAGTGTAATAATAAGGTGTAATAACAGCACAGCTGTGAGTTATCTTCTCCTCTTCCATGGGCAATGTGGTGCTTCTTGTGTGTCTGGTGGGTGATTTTTTTTTTTTTTTTTTTTTTTTTTTTTTTTTTTTTTTTTTGTGATGTTGTTTTGCGGCGAGGGGTGTTGTTTGTTTTTTAGGTGATAGGAATAGGTAGCAGGAAATAATGGAGGAAGATCCCTTTCTTATGATGAACAGTTAGGAAGGGAAATGCCAGGTGGCTTTTCATCCTTATGAGCAAGAGTTCCTGTATGACTTGCCTGCTGGAGAACTATGTGCTTGAAGATACAGAAATAAAATGTTACGTGAACCAGTAACTCACAAAAGATGCTTAATTTTGCAAGTGTCAGCTCTGTTTGGCAATGCTATTTTGCTAGAGTATAGGACTAGACTGTATGAGTTTTTTTTCAGGGGAGTTATAATGAACAAATAAATGCCTTTCCTTTTCTCCTTCAATTTATCCCTCTGCAAAATGGAGGGGTTGTGTCTTTCTGAGTATTTTGAGCTCTACTGATTATAAGTTCTACTGTGAGAGTGTAATAGTAAACAAGAATTTCTGAACTGTCTTGCTGGTTATTTTGCATGGAGCAATGATGACTTCAGATTATTTCTGCCATACTGTTTTTCTCCTTCTGTGTATGTACGAATGTGTGATTTTTAGCCCACACTGATGAACATTTCCACTTTTTACATTTTTCTTTTTTTAACTAGGCGCAGAGGATTCTCTTCATGGAGGTCTGAAACTTCTTGGCAGGCTGGCGCTTCTAACAGAGAAAGATCTTTGGACAGTTAATGGTCTTCCCAATGAAAATAACTCTTCTGACCACCTGCCACTGCTAGCAGAGTTCAGGCTTATTGAACGGTAATAGCCAAAGGACTTTTTGTGTAGGTAAAGTTACCTTCACTTTCTCTCCTCATGTGATTATTATGGTTTTTTTTTTTTTGTAAAAGGTTAATTCAAGCACTGCTGGTCCGGTTTAAAAAAGTTTGCCTGCATACTGATTTGTTAGTGTTGTGTAAAGTAGACTTTTTAAAGAGACTTTTTAAAAAAAAAAAAAGTTTAAATTACTTCAGTAAATCTTTAAGGCAAAAAGAAAAGATTTTACATTAGCTTCCTCTTTGATAATGGAAAACATCTGTGCCAGTCTCAAGATGGCATTATTTTTCACGGAGATGCTGTAAATGGTTTTTATTGTAAATCATAGTAAAACTGATTATTCTGAGAACTGTGTGCTTCTTCACGTAAAGGGGAGTAAGTTTGTGTGCATGTCACATTTTATGAGCTGAAATAACGTTTTACTACAGAGTTGCTCTCTAGACACTTCTATGTAAATACTTCTGCAAAGGAATTTCCTCAGTTACCTAGAGTGTAGTCAGCACAGAGGCTGCAAGATTTTACTTACTGCAAAGCTATTTTCTTCCTTTGTAAGGCAGATATCTATGTTCTAAAAAGTTACTTGTGCAACTCCTAAAAGCTTAAATATAGGTAGCGTTCATTAGAATCTTTCTAAAAGTATCTGAAATAAAACAAAGTTTAATGAGCATGAAAAAGGAGAGGAAACTTAATTGGTCTACTCTAGGAAGAATAAATAAAATCAGTCCTTGACATGTTGAGGGCTTCATATATATATTGAACTGGAGGAAGTTATTGGTTTGGGTTTTTTTCCATTTAGTTAATAAAAAATTTAGTTAATAAAAACCTGCACCAGTGTTCCTGAAATCACATTCACGTATATTTGTCTCCCAGAAAACCTTGTTTGTTCTTCTCCAACCTCATTTTTTTAAATTTTCATTTGGGTTTCCTTTTCCTGAGTGCAGAATTACAATGGCAATTACTTTGTGCTTTGACAATAATGCAGGAAGTGCAGTGGTAGTAAGCACAAAATCAGTTGAACTGAAATAGTACTTCAGTGTTACCTTACAAAATATGACTACCTACCAAAACATCCAGCTTAAACTGCTTAGAATTTGGAGGGGAGCTCTTTATCTTTTAAGTAACTGTGACTGACACTCTTTCCTTTACTTCTTGTTAACAGTCAAGTTAGTGCTGAAGATAACTAAATCAAACAGCATCCACTATCAAATAGGTAAAGTATCTGAATATTCTCAAAGCTGGAGCTATAGGTGCAAACATACTTAAGTAAATGCAACAACTCTCTGGGTACCTACAGGTTACAGCTAAAAAACTTTGTTCTGGTCTAGCAACCCTTGTAGTTTGCATTAAAGGAGCTTTGGTAGCCTGGGGGAGTGTTGTGTTGTCTGCATTGCAGGCAGAAATGTGAGATCCTAGGTGTCTGCAGGCAGCTGAACAGGGAAAGGTGGGCAATATAGCTGTTCTGCTATTTACAATAAGTCTTAACCTTGAGCATCACTTGTCAGGCTTGTCTAAAACCTCATCTCCTCCAAAAATAGAGGTGTCACATCAGTTCCATTCTCTTTTATGCAGAATGGCACTTATTTAGGCCAGGCCAAACTCCTAATTATTTACAGTGCTGGTTTGAATCTTAAGTTTTGTATTAATTTAAAAGCAAATGCTTGGGACTTGCTGATCAATGGTTTCCATCTGGCTTGTATTCAGATACTGCCTGTTGCTGTGACATTTTAGAATGGCCCAGTTCCTCAAGGTGGTAAAGATAGCCTTCTGAAAAACATACCCCACTTCCCAGTAACCACATGAAACCATTAACACAGTAAGATATTTGTTCTACTTCAGTCAGTGTATGTTGTTATTAAAGGACTGTAATAATTTGCTTTCCTTTACAAAAGGGGAAACTGTCACCTCAAGTTCCAGCCCCTCCCCTCCAGTTTTGATAACAATAACATGAGGAAAAAAAAAAAAAGCAGACAGTGCCTGACATGATGTGCTGCTAGTTCAGGGGTGTTTGTTGTTCCATAACAATATATTCTCAGCGTTTAGAGATTTGGTTCAGTCTTTCTTTGTATAACCCATTAATGGTCAGTTGGAGGGCTATATGTTTAGTGATTCCTTTGTAGAATAATAAATGGGATTTTTTTTTTTATATATATATAGATATAGATAGGTAGGTGTTCAACAAAGCTGCTTCAGTTTGTTCCCATTTTCCCTGTCTTGATTCTAGAAATGACTTAGATCTTTTCTGGAACAGAAACCTGGACAGGACAAAAAATAACCCTAAGTCGTTTAAAAAAAAAAGACTACCATGATACTTTATTGAAGTTTCATGCTGTGTATAAACATACAAGTGATAAAAAAAAAAGTCATGCATGTTTTCTAACTATTTGACCACTTTGGAGTAAGAACAAGAGTCACTAGAACCACACATAAGACAAATGCCATCATCATAAGCAAGTTTCAAGAGAATATTTCAGCTGAACTTCAAAACAAGAACAAAAAGCAATTTGTCACACACTTCTACAGCATTAAGAAGTTTCAATATAAGTCAGAGGTTAAGGGAAAATAACTCAAATTGTGCTGGACAATGGTAAAAACTATATACCAACCACCATTACTTGAGTTTAGTAAACCATGGTTTCATGGGTGGAGAAAAAAACCAAAACTTCCAACCTATCGGATAACCTTGTGCTATAGGATTACAGCTCATCCAAGTAAGTTTTTCCACATCATTTTACCCATGAGAAATGTGAGGAATACATGAAAAAGTTGCTTAGGTCATAAGACACTGAGCAGCACAAAGTTTAAAACTAAAACTTCTGCAGCTGATGTCAAATTACACAAGAGTTTTTCCCTCTCTTCCATTTCACTTCTTACCAAAAAAAAAAATTCCTATTGTGAACACAGAAGAGGAAAAGTTTGCAGAAAGAGGGATAGGAAAGACCTTCCTGTAATTGACAGGGTAGTCTTCTATGAAGAAGTGTAATAAACTTAAAGTATTCTTTTTAGATCTTCTGAAATCTAATTAGTAGGAAGCTTTTCACGGTTTGTAGAAGGTTGCCAGGTCTCGATGTTGTCTTCCTGTCCTAGGTAGGTGAGATTCATTGACTTTTTTGAGCAATGACATCTACGTACAAGCAATCATCTCCTCGTGTATTCATTCAATTGCTGGTTGGTATAAAAGTGTTCTAGGAGGTTAAATGATTTAATTTGAGTAAGCATTATTGTCACTGTGTTACAATGTTCTGTCTTCATCAAGATCACAAAAAAAGGAAGTGCCCAGGAGGGGAGGTACACAAGGCCCATGGCAGTATCATCTATAAGCACAGCACAAAGGGTAGAGGCTGGACTTGTACAATAATCCAGTTTCTATTTAGGCACCTAATGAAATATTTTCAGGAATGCAGCACTTAAATGCTTCCAGAGAACTTCACTAATGCACATGGTGGACCCCAATGAAAGTCTTACCACGGCACTTGAGAACGCTGTCGTCCATCACAGGTCCTTAGCTAAGTCTTGGAACAAAAGGACTGGGCAGGGAGGAAGCAGAGAAGCTTGATTTTCAGTTATTTCAGACATGATTTAATGTATTGCTGAAGTTGTTCTGATACAAGCTTCCTTATTTATGTCTGACTAAGCAGTTGTTTCTACAACACATACAGGAAAAACTCCCTACAGCAGCACAGCAGAAGGCTAACTTCAGCCTGATGTCTGATCTTAATATAAGATGTCAAGGCATCACCATCTGAGACTGCTCAGCCTTTCAAAGACAAGGTTCAAAGTTACACACAAATGTTGAAAGAAAAGCATATAGACTCAGAGTAGCAATTCTGACATTTTTTCTGTTATTCCAGAAACATATATGAGAAACAAACTGACTAGTAAGTGAACACTTGTCTCTACAAAATAGCAATCTCTACATTTTGTGCTTCAGCAGTGTAGTCCAGAAAGACTAAAAGCTTGTGACAAAGTATTAAAAAAATTCTGAAAGTTTAAAAATTCCTTATTCATCAATTATTATTTTTTAAAAAAAACACCTCATATTTTGCCTAATACGATGTCAGTATTTAAGAATACACCTGCATATTATTATTCCGTAACACCTTTCAGCAACGTGCACAAAATAATAGTACAGGTGGCAGTAAAACATCCAGTGCTGTTTTAATGCTACCAGAAGTGCTGGGAAACAGTACAAATTAGTTACAAAACAATAATACTGACAGTTTTGCATATCTGTTAAGTTTAGTGAGGTAATGTTGATACTTTAAAAATTCACACCACTTCTGCACTGCTTGTATTTATTGCTGAATTAAATATTAATACTGAGTATTTTTTTAACTGCACTGCACCCCAGCACATCTTAACACTAAGAATATGATTTCTTAGTTTTCCCAACGCTACTACCCAGCACAATATCCAAATTCAATTAATACTTGTACAGGGAAATTATACTTGAAGAAACTCCCACCACTGGAGTCGCCTGCTACATGATGGAGGAAAAAGAAATCTGACATCCTGGCAAACAATTTTAGCTTCTCTTTGCTGGTGCCTTTTCTATAAATTGAAATAAAATAAATACTGCCACCAAAAAGCAACTTCCCCCATTCTATTTTCTAGGTAAAACTTTTATTGTAAGAGTCCACAAGTTAATAAATAGTCCCGTTCCTTTTTCCATCCAACGGAGTGCAGGTAAAGTGCAGCAGGAAGCACCACGGAAGCCCTCTGTCCGGCGTATGGCTTTGTTAGATGCGGAGCTGGTAGCCTACCTCGCTGAGCGTAGCCAGGTCTCCTTTCTTGTCCACCACTGCAGGCCTGCAAGCAAAGGAGGGAAGAGGGCGCTGCTCACCAGCAATCCCACACTGCCACACGGGAGCAGAGACAGCAGTTATCAAATCAGGAATGGTTTACTTCAAACTAGGACTGACTAGAACTGATTTTCTCATCAGAAGCACAATCCTGCTGAATTTGTCACATAAACTGGTGACTGAGCTACTAATGCGGGTTGCCTCTGAAGCCAAGCACAAAGCGTCCCATCCAGGGATCCGTGATCTAAGCCTGGGAGCACCCCTCTCCTCTGACTTGAGAGAGGGCCTGAATGAGTAGCTAAGACTAGACACATCCCACCCATGATCTACCCAGAGCAGGACTCTGGCTTTTAGAATAAAGTGGAAACTGCTGAGAGCAAACAGGCAAGGCCTCTCACATGGCCACCACTTGTTGTGTCCCTGAACTTGCCCTTTCCTCTTGGCTACATCTGTGTGAAGGGCTGGAGCCCACCAAAGATACAACACAAAATGAACTTGCTTCTGTCTCCAGGCATCTTATATTCTGATACAGTCCAGCCATTCACTTGAGTGATCACACACAACCTGTGCTGTTAAGTCATTTAAGTATATCAACAACTGGAACCAAACGAAACCTTGAGACAGAGCAGTCTCTCCTATTTCACAAGCAATGGAAAAGCTCCTCAAACCAAAACAGTCCTGCTGATTTACAGTCTATGGAAGTGTCTGATCTGACAGCTTAATTCCAGGCTCTTAGCTATTTTCACACTAAGCCGTATGTTTGCTTTTCTGAAGACAGACATTGTTTAAAATACACATTTCTCCTAGTAGACTCTGCAGCGCATCACTTCACTGCAAAAACACAGCCAAAGCCCGAGTAGTGCAACGTGAAGCTAGTAAGGGCTCCAGTGCTTTTCCACCGCTCCTCAGACCTGGTTTCCAGCTCTTTGCTCATTAGGCAGCAGATGTGACCCATGATTTTGCTGACGCTTACCTCCTCGTTACATGGTGCCTGCCCATTTCTGCTGAAGTCCCTCGGGGCAGCCAGCGTGGCCACAAGAGAGGCAGCACGCAGGCCGTCAGGCCAGGGAAGCCCTGCACATTCTGTGGCACACTGCTGGGCTGCTAGGTGCATGCACCAATCTAAAACCTGTACTGCTGCAGCCCTAAGAGATGGGGATGTATAGCTTACAGATACACACACATATATGTGTGGCAGAGCCTCAGAAATATTTTTTAACTCTTTGATTCAGTAAGTGAATTTTAATTAAGAGCAGAGCTGCTAACACCACATCTCTGCTGAGAATTTGCACAGCATTTGAGAGTTGGGGTCATATCCATGGACAACTAATGCTCTTCTGCCTAGTCACACATGGAATGCAATCTGTTTTTTACCACTCATCCAAGCTCCTCTATTAATAACCCCATCATCCTTTTTGCAGTACTGCCCTGCACCCTCCCTCACGTTTTTCTCAGTTTAAGTACTTCACAGAAGGAAAGGTGTCTTCACTGGTCTCTGTCACTTCCAGAGAAGGATTGCACGTGCAGAAATCATTGTAAGATAGTTTGGATTTTTCCACTTAATTCCTTCAAAGCAGATGGGATTTGACTAGCCAGAAAACATGCTACAAGCTGCATCCCTCAGAGCTTGCACAGGAGTCAGAGACCAGTGAGGGATGCACTGTATGAAATTTCCAAAGTCTCCTTCCTTCCTCCTTCCCTCAAATTGAGGGATCCTCTTTCCTTCCCATCCTTTTTCCCTCCCTCCCTTTAATTAGAGGCAGAATATGGTTTTAATTAAAGCATGCCTGGATTAGGCTCTACCTTCCCCAATTATCAAAGAGAGATGGGGAGTCACTGCACACCCATAGCGACATGCCCATTTCCACTCCACGACAATTCTCTAGCTTGTAGCTACAGACCGTCCTCCATAAGGTTTCGGGAAAAGACAAGGATTCGTTGGAGTGGAGGGACCACAGTCCCTATTCTCCTTGGCTGGCGAATGACCTGGTGTCAAACATCCCCTCTGAAGCAAGGCATGTTGCTATGACACTCCCCCAGCATGCACACGTTAAGCCTCAGTATGAAATTAAAAGGGAACAGATCTGGTGAACGGACATTCAGGAGCAGAAATTGCTTCAGGCTGCCACATGATGCTGCCTTCCAAGTTCATATCAACTCCCCCAAACCCCTCCAGCTCCAAGCACTTCCGTTGAGGGCGAAACACTGCTTTGCCTGTTCCAGCACAGTGGCTTGGAATTTACTGCACCTTCCTGCTTTGAGACTTCAGAGGAGACACAAGCGGACGCAGCACAGCTTCAGAGTTACCAGACGGATTCACACCACTGTATGTGCTCTTTATTCGTCCTGTCTGCTGGCCACCCTTAGCAGGATCACATCACCTGCGGGCTGGCAGCACGTGGACTGTTTCATAGTCAGTTAATGAGCTGCAATTTGCCTACAAATCTCCTAGATGGGCACATACTGCTTATTGCATTGCCACTCATGTCCTGTAATATACCCGCTCTGCCTTGCAGCTGGATTTCCAGGCTAAAACACCATCATGGGCTTTCTCGTGGCCACCACCGGCATTTACCTAACAAACTAGTAAGGAACCAGGATAAGAAGTTAAAGGGCTGAGGCTGTAAAATCCATTTCTATCCTTAAGCACCACTTCAGCCTTTGTCCTTCAGAAACAATCCAAAGACATTCCAGTTCACCATTCCCGTTCACATATTTTTCACTGGGAGACTTCTCCCAGCAGGCCCGCATAATTTTATTGTTGACAAAAAAAAGGCTGCAATAACAGCTTGTCATCAGCAGGTGAAGCCTGTCAAATGAATGTGTTATCCAGCCCCTGCCAGCTCACACTAGAGCAAAACACTTCTCTCCCTCTCCCCCTCCCCTGGAAGCTCAAAAAAGCTGTAATTACAGCATGTGGGAGATCCACAAAGAAAAAAAACACAGTGTTGATAAGCACGGCCGTTCTTTAGCTAGGATGCCAGCCTAAAGCCTAGCAAGCCTAAAAGTCAGTCCTCTTCTGTGCGTAACAAAGGCCTCTCACTGCAACTAGGTTCTCAGAGATGCATTATTATGCAGAATAAAGTACTGAATTTCCCCTCTTGCATTTCTCACCCCGCATCAACCGCTGTACATGCTGGTATGTGTCACTCAGCTCATCCCCGATGAGGGGATGCCATTCCCCCTTCAGATCTCTTCCATTGCAGAAACCAGCAGATCTCTATTTTGGAAATGAAAGGGTTTTATCACCAGCAGGGAATTCCCTACAGCAGCACACTCTGCAGCATCACTCCCACTGGGGCAAAAAGCACAGTCAGCCTTCAGGTCACCAGCAGCACTGCACAGAAGCAGCATTTTAACATCAAGAACCCAGGGTTTTTTTTCCCTGGGATCACTTTTCTAACAGAGAGCAGCCTCCTGAGTCTGCTCAAGGGCCCCGGACCTGCTAAAAGCTCCTTCACTCCCCTTTTCCTTCCAAGTGTACTGGTCAGGTTTGCGAGGGGACTGTGCAGGACCCGCAGGGCTGTCACTCAGCCACAAAACACACGTTGAAAGTGCTCGCACCTGCTCTGAATCTCTTCAACGCCTTCCGCCAGAGCAGAGATGGTCTCGTGTGGAGTCTGCTCTCTGTCTCCTGCTCCCTGCATCATGCTATAGCTGGGTCCTGGATCTCCTATCGTGGTGACCCAGGGTTTATTTCAGAATAACATTTAATTTGCTCTAGATACAGAGCAACACAGCAGATCCACTGAGCAGGTAACAGGCGCTGAAGCCACTGTAAGGCCACCAGTACTTCATTTGTCTTTCTGTCCTGGAAAAGCAAAACTGCTAGGGAGGAACCAGCCACTACAGAGCAGCCACGTGCCCAGCAGCACTCTCAGGAATCCAACCCAACTGGCAAGTCTCCAGGTCCTGCAAGCCACACTCTTCTCTCCAGACATATGTGATCCACTCCAGCCACTACAGAAGCACTATCAGAAAACCAAAAAGGAAACCATCCCTCAAAGTGAATCTAAGAGGTGAAGAAGCCTGGAGTAGCCAAGCCCATTACAACTATAATTATCCATGCACTAAACAAGGAGCTCTCGGTGATGAAGTCCTAAGTACAGCATTGTGGACTGAGTGTGAATTCACATGCAAAAATAAAAGCCTACTGTGAAATCATCTGCTGCTAAAGTATCTTGGAGTTATCTTTAGAAGGTTAGTCTAATGTCTTTGTTAGCTGCTTTAAAATAAATAAATAAGTGCTGAGACAGTAGTCTGGGAGCCTATTTAAAAAGTGATGATCATAAATATGTGACTAATCTGGGTTACGTATAGGCTTTCACAGTTGTCAGCTTTCTGGCATGAAGCAGTACAGCTAAAACTCAACTCTTCCACATCTAAGGGATGGGAGTCTGAGCTGCCAGTGGCTGTAAAAGGCCTGTGATCTGGAAGCTCAGTTTTATCCATTTAGAGGTATCGCGTAGTTAGTCCATCCTTCCCTGAGCAGTTAAGAAAAACTATTAGCTACAACACACGAGAGAAGTGGTCTGTTTTTTTTTTAAGCCAATTATAATCAAAGAATACAATGCAAGTCATGTTTCTGCTTTGGCAAGAAAAGCAGAAGTTTATTTTTTCACCCTCCCTGTAAGTCAGGCAGTCCTCAGCGAGAACCACTCCATCGGAACAGCTCTGTACGAAGGCTCGACACAGGAAATTAATTTCTGTCTCAATAACCATGACAGCAGGGCACCCTAACACCGCTAGCAGATACATCCTCCTGTTTTTAATACCTATGTCTGAACAGCCTTAAATGTGATCAAACTAATTTCCCTCTTGCACAGGTCCCCCGCGTGCCAGGCTAGGTTCATTTCTCCAGGAAGCGGACTGTATAAAGACTGAAAAAAGACAAGGCAAAACCCACACTTCCACTTTCACAGTCACCCACCACCCCATAGAACTGAACAAAGCAAAGGCCATCAGGGCCTCCAGGGACACCACACAGAGGGGCCACTGGGCAGCAGTAAGCACAGCAATACCAGGACATCAGTAGTACCGGCAGCTTCTGGAGCCTCTCGGGCAACTAAGATACCTGATGCAGTTTCCCTCCATGTGCCAGTGTGTGCCTATAGGTTTTGTACAGCAAAATAAGTCATCACCCTCATTTCTGACCCACCAGTGACAGCAGCAGGAATACTCACGATTTGTCTCTTCTGCATGCACGTCTCTGAGGGCTGGCTTGCCTTCGGCGAGGGGACAACGACTTACCCCGTGATCTCTCTTTCATCGGAGAATGGGCACTTGAGGGTTTCAGAATCTGCAAGAGATGGGGGAGGGAAGGAAAAGGCGTTCAATAAAGGCAATGATTCACTGAAAATAAAAAATAAAGGTCCTTACACAGTAGCAGAGATGGCACACAAAGAGCCTTCAGTCTCTTGGGGCTTACTCAAACTCTGCCCAGGTTAAAAGGAACTCAAAGCTGTTACCATGGGATAGCTGTTCAGGGGCCCCCTGCAAAAATTATTTGGTGTCACCAATTCAGTTTCCAGCTAAATAGTGAAAAATAAGCTCTCATCCACAGCTTTCTTCAGAGTTGGCAACAGCAAGGGATAAGAAAAACGGCTTTGCGCCTCAGCTGAAGGAAACTCACACAGTCAAACTGCCCTCTCCAGCTTTCCCCTCCACAGAGGCGATCGTCTCCCCAACAGCCAGTCCAACTCTGTGACAGTGGGACATTTCAGTAGGTCTCCAACTTGCCCGCATCCCCTGGGCCTTCCAACCTCAGAAGTCCATCAGCACAACACTCACACTCTGGGCTGTTTTTAAGATCTGATCCTCCCAAGTCATCCCCCTCCCCACAGGAGCCCTCTGAGTCAAGTGGCTCAAATTCTGCATTAACCCAAGGGAAGAGTCAAAATGTAGGGCCTTCAGCCTTCAAGGGTTCACGGCTGTGGTCCTGGCCTTGAGGCGCTTACAAGAACTGGACCCAGTGTCACAGCTCAGCACACACAGAGCTGGTCCCTCCATCAAAAGAAAGTGCTAAGTTCAGTAAGTCATCCACCCATATGGACTTCTTCAACTACAGCCTGCTTCAGCTGTTTGCTCTCTTAGATGGTATTAGAAGTACAGAAATAGAGAAGACAAGGAAAAAAACTTCACTACATCTGTAATCAAGCACATCTGCTTATGGTGACAGTATGGTACAAATTGCCCCTCAAAAATCCTTGGCGGGGCCGGAGAGGTGGAAGCAGGACATAGGGGCTATGATGCCATTGGCAACACTCACCTCAAGGTCAGGGCGAGGGGCAGATGCTTCAGCCAAAAAGGCACGTGGCTGCTACGTCAGAGCCATTCCTCAGCAGGGCAGGGGACGGGAACCCAGAATAACTTGGACGCGATGCCGCATGCCTCTCCACGAGAGCCAGCCCCATACTTAGCAACACACCTGCTCTGCTCCTGCTGCCAGCAGCAGGCTGGAAAGGCACCAAATCCCTGTCCACCACGAGCACAACCAGCTCCTTGCTGACACCAGCCCCAGAGGCAGGGTCAGGGACACCCCTCATCCCCAAGGGCAGCCAAACCCTTCAGCTCCCTGGCAGGCTTCCCTGTCTCCCTGTCATTTCCCTCTGGGCTCTTCAGTCCTACCAGCCAGCAGGGAAGCACCAGTCTGTCACGTAACCTACTGTGTGATTTAGCAGAGGGTGGTGGGCTTCAGGTGGCACAGGGCAAGCCCACTAGCATGCCCTGCGAGGAGAAGCAACCACTGACACAGCTGTCCCATGGCACCTCTTGCAGCTCAGGTTCAAAGAACAGAGATCCCTACCTATGACCAGGCCACCCACCCCACCAGCTCCAGTCCCAGGCACACTGGTTCCTCCCAGCCACCTTCTTCCAGAGTCGGTAAGAAAAGCAAACTGGGCTACAGCTCCTGGGATGAGTACGGGTTCAAGTGTTCCCCAGGCTGAAGGGGAGATCTTTAAACTAAAAAAGGGCTTGAAAACATGCCAAATCCCATGGGGGAACCACTGAGACAGATGTAAGCACACCCCCAGCCCACTTGATACCACCTTAATCTCAGGCCAGGGTCAGTCTGCTGACATGGAGCAAGACCAGCCTCTGCAGGATGGGACTAGGCACATCCACCTCCAAGACTACCACCCAGGTGCATGGACCTACCTTCATCCTCATATCTCTGGCAAACTTCTCCAGCTCCTTCCTGACTTCTGTGCGCATCATTTTGGATACATTGAGGACCAGCTGTTTCCACTCGATGGGCTGAAAGCTGTGCGGCTCATGCGGAACGTATAATCCGATTTTTACTTTTTTGACTGAATGCAAGTACTTTTTATAGGAGTCTTCAAATTCAAATATGAGGTCGCTCAGAGTTCGGTAAGTTAGAGGTTTGTCCATCAGATCTGATCGTCTGCTCATGCCCAGTGAGCCGTACCGGCCGTTGCAATAAATCCCGAGCACCACATGGTGAAAATAGTTCCCTGAGAAGTGGGTTTTAAAGCTGATGGGGAATCGTTCCACGGAGGGCTGCCCGTTCGTTAAGTATCTGGTGTGCACTGCATCAAGGCAACAACGGCGCTGGGAAGGGAGCACGCACAATTACACCTGTAAGACATCTTTAGCAGGTTTTTTAACTGTCAGGACAAATGCTTTCTTGCAAACATAAATTTATTCTCACTGTGCCCCAGAAACAGTCAATGCTGCCAAAGCCCATTTCACTGCTTGGAGAATAAGATGCAATGGTTCAGGCAGGGAAGGGCCTGACTCTTAACCATGCTTTGGAGGAAGGAAAAAACCACAACAGTGTTTGGCTCAGCATGCCACAAGAGAGATTACCCTCCCCAGATCTGTGGGAACTCCCCCATTTGATACTAACATCAAACTCCCACGCTCCCAAAATGGAACAGGGTGTCCCTCCATTTCATGCTGGAGCTTGGTACGACTCAGGTTACTGATCCTCATTTTTCCACATCTTCAACCAGTATAAAAAAATCTGGATTTATTCCCCTCCAGGGTGACAGTCTGCCTTTCCATCTCCAAACTGGCCCTCAGTATGGCCACTCCTCATACAAGAGTTTTTACCTGTTACCCTTGTCACACACTGCTGAGACAAACAAAGTAAGGGTCCCAGGCAGATAATTAATTAGATAAGCACAGAAACATGGTCAAGAAAAAACACTTTTATAAAAATCAAAACATGTCTCCTGAATCACTGGCTGGCTACTTCAAGCGCACCACGTGCAGAGGCTGGGGCCAAGCTCCCTAACGGCGTAGTAGGTGATCTCAGAGGAGAACCACGCGCGGGTCCCAGTCATCTCCTCAGGAGGCTGCTGGCCTGTGCCAGTGGGAGGAGAGACTGAGATTCCCTCACGCACGGGCGTTTGCGTCAGCACCTACGTTGCACGCGGCTCCCTGCTGCTAATCCCCAGACAGCTGAAACTCACTCTGGCTCCACGCCTGACACCCAGCACCCGGGACAGCAGGCACCCATCCCCTCTGCAGCTGAGCACTCCACCCATGCCTGGGGAACGGAGGAGGGATGACCAGAAAAGGTTGCAGCAAGACACTCCAGCCTGGGGTTACTCCAGCCAGAGGCACCTGCTATAACCTTGGAGCCATGCCAAGGGGCAGACATGGCCAAGGCGGTCAGTCAGGGCGGTGCAATTACAAAATACACCAGCCCCAGGGGCAGCACTGTCCGAATAGTGCCAGGGCAGCCTGAAGAACGGAGAAGCGGGGTCAGTCCCTGCTGGAGCTGAGGGAACTGGTACAGACAAGGGTTCTGCTCTGGACATCTCCAGCATCCCCTCCTCCTCCTCCCCCGTGCCCACAGAGGAGGTCTTTAGCAGCAGTGAAACAAGAGCCACTGCACAGCTGAGATGCCCTGGGATGTTACCGCAGCCGGCCTTCCTTCCCTGCCTGCATAGCATAGTGGCCTAACAGCTGCTAGAAAACTGAGAACACAAAAAGTCTTTGTACTTTTTACAAAAAAAAAAAAAAAAAATGTCTTTATACTTTGTATATCGCAAAACACAATCTGGGCTCGGTCCTGGTTCGGCCCAGCCTGACACCCCACCTCACCACCAGTGCAAGTCCCCAGGATGCTGACCCCCTCCTGCACCCTACATTTCACCTCTCTACAGGGACACAGGAAAAGCTCTCATCTGTCTCTAAAGCATTTTCTCAAGGGGATATTTCACCCACCTGACACTTACTGAATTTCACATATTCAAACTTTTGCCCTCCAGGTGAACACTGAAACCAACTAGTAGGAGATTCATGAACTGCCCAGAATCTGAGGAGTTAAACCTCCATATAGAAAAATGCAAGAAAAACACACTGGCAAAAACCTTTCAGAACAGCCATGGGGAAGCTGTTCAGTTCCATGTCAAACATATTTAATTGTGTTCAGTGCTAGATGTCATTGGCTTTAGCAGTCTGGAGAAAACGCATTAGAGGGTATAGGAACGGACACCACTGGGGCCCAGCTCCTGGGGCACTTCAGTATCGGTACGACAGTA
Source organism: Tetrax tetrax (assembly GCA_009806455.1). NCBI lineage: Eukaryota > Metazoa > Chordata > Aves > Otidiformes > Otididae > Tetrax > Tetrax tetrax. The sequence continues at coordinate 49,359 of WHYT01016540.1, forward strand.
ACTCTGGACGAGCGTGAAACGCAGAGCGCGGACCTCCCCATCACACGTACAACCCCTCGTCCAGCCAAGGCTATGTCCCCCTCTGCTCATCTGCTGCCCCACCTACGTCAAACACAAACACCCTGCAGCAACTGTCAGAGCTCACCCCGGTATCAACTACACTGACACGGGACAGAAATAGCTCCATTGCCTTCGGTGGTCTTGCAACATCACTGCTGCATTAGAACTAGCTTCTCCAAGAAAAAAATCCCACACTGTCAGGAGAATTAAAGATTATAAATACACTGCAAGATCAGAATGTGGCCCAGCGCAGTTATATCAACTGGAAAACACAGCCCACAGTCACCTCATTTGAAAGGTCACCTTGCTCCAGGCCTTAAAAGGAGCATCCTGCATACATCAAAGGCACGTTACAATAATTTGTGTCCTACAGATTCTTGCAGAAGCCCATTGTATTTATCATTCTGTGTAACTGAAAAAGCAGTATCTTTTATTAACACCTATGAAGCTTTCACACATCGTCACTATTTTTCCCCATCATTATGAAAGGGTTTTCTCTCTGCTCCCTGAGAGCCTTTCTACCACATCCACACAAAGCTTTGGTGGCCACCTGCCACACATACACACTTCTGCAACAGGATCTCAAAGAAGTTGCAATTTAATCTCATTAAATACTAGGTAGGAGTAAAAGAATCTTTTGAGGATAGAAATTACCCACCATCAAATAACCCAGCAACAACCACTGTGGAAATTAACCTTTAGGTACAGGTTGCTTCTGCTGAGTGACTAGTTAATGAGAGTCCCCACCCGAGATGAAATACACAGCAAAAGGGTTGGGAAAAGCATGTTAGATCTTCTCTGTCCATGCATCATTATTATTTCTTTTCCTTTCTGCTCTGCCCAAGAAGAGCTGTATTGTGGCAAACAAAAGGTAATGACACAGCAATTCTGCAGCTGTAATCACACTTTTGAGCCAGGACTGTAACTGCAGGATGGAGAGTCAGGGAGTAAATTACGTGCCACAATACAGAAGCTGCGCAGAGCAGGAGAGGGCAAAAGCAGCTGTAATGACAACTCAGTGGCCTCCTGATTCTGGGTCTTTGTGTAATCAAAGCAGGAAAAAAACCAGCACTGAGGGATGCTGGTCTCCCTGGATATCACACAAGAGGGACACTAATCTTCTGGCTGACCACCTTTTGCCCTAATATCCTTTCTCTTCCCCCATACCCAGGAAATGCACAAAAACAACACCTGGAGCTCCACCAGGGTCTCATGGGAATGGCTTGGTATGGTATATCCCTATCCCCTGGAGACTCCCAAACCTTGCCCGCCCTGACTCTCAGCTCTTCTGCAGCTTCATATTAGTCCTTCAACCTCTATTGTTTCCACCCCACAGAGACACTAACGCCTGCTGGTCAGGGCTGTGTCTATAAAGCAGCTGATGAATTCTGCTCTCTTACTGCAGGATGCTGATTTTGAAATAATCAGTTCTGGGTCAAAGGAATGTGAGAATAATTGGGCCCAAAGCATACAACATGCCTTGGGGGTGACAGACCATTGGGGTAAGCCAGCATAGCTCTATTAACAAGTAGGCTTCCTTGAGCACACCAGTACTGCTAGCAGCCTGCAGAAAGGGACAGATTTCCCACGCCAGCCTGCAGCTCCTACAGATCTGCAAGTCAATGCAAGCACACCATCCTCTGAGCCACAGGTTATGTTTCCTGTAGTCCCATCGCCTTCACCACCCAGGCTCACACACAACCTTGGATACTTGGGAGACACTCAGATCCCAGACTCAAACACAAGCAAGACTTTGGACACAAAACCTATGAGGAGTGGCATTCTTAGCTCAAAAGAAACAGGGAGAATTAGTTAAGGTGTTAGCTGAGTCAACCCCTCCGTTTGAAAACTCTGGAGCAGAAAGCACCTGGATGGGTTTTCTTTAAATCTGCACACTCACACAATGACTCAACCAATGCCCTTCTGTGGTTTGGTTGTTTGGGTTTTTTTTCCACCTCCCAGTGAACCGTAATATCAAAAAGTCTCACAGAGAAGTCCCAGCATCTTTCCCCTCAGAACAGACCCTTCCATACACGATTGCCCCGACTGCAGAGCACAAAGCAGTTCCCAGCCAGAAGAGACACTTGAAGACCTTCGCCTTGTTTATTTGCCAGCAGTAACTTTTAGAAAAAAATATTCTCTCTCTCTTTTTTTTTTTTGTTTAAATTATTAACAAATAATCAGAGCAGGATCTCTCTATGTGCCAGCACTGTGGCTCTGGTCTTCAAGTATTTCTGGAAATAGGTCTTAGCAACTGATAGCACCCACCAAGACAGCAGCTGCCTCCCCATGGCTAAGTGAGCTTGGGTTACTTGCTCACCAACAGTTTTCTCACCACCACTAAGAACCACAGCCAGCTGAACAGGAGGCGAGGGGACACACTGCAAGGACCTCAGCCCACCTGCATCTAAACCAGCTTCAACCGGAGTTTAGCTAGGGGGGGGGAGCGGGGGGGGAACCAAGCTGACAGAGAGTGACTATGCAAGGGGTGTGCTAGCAGCAGGTGAGGAGATCAGTGCCGTCCCTGCACTGTGCCGTCTCCCTGAAGCACCAACAGGGTCCCAGACCCATAGAGACCCCCTGGGGCAGGGGACGTGGGGAGACCCTCCTCCTCAGAGCCCAAAAGGAAAAGAAGTCCAAATGTAAGTCAGTGCAGCGAGGCCCTGCAGGGCCCACAGCCGCTTGAAACAAACCAAGACATGCTCTGGTTTCAGAGAAGTGCCAGCATCAACTGTTTGACCAGACCAGCCCACCAACACTGATGCCCAAGCAGGTCTAAGCACTCAGCTGTCCCAGTGTTCACACTGGCAAGCGCTTCTGCTCGTCTGCAGGAAGATCTAGCATCATGCCTGACACCTGGTTTCTCTGCTACAAGTCCACTTTGCAAACCAAAGACAAAAAGAGGGAGAGCCAGATGATCTTGAGCAAATGAGTGCCCATTGCACTGCTTCTGCTAATCAATTTGTTATTTCTTTTAAATTCTCTCTTCCTCAGCTCAGACAAGATGACATTGCAGTGCTTCACGTCTTAGAGCCCAGCAAGGGTGTTTTTTGATGAAGTCTGATCGAGATGAGCACAGAAAACCAGAGGGTGTCTGGTCCCCTCCTTTTCTGCTTCTCGCAAGGGCTGGGGAAGCGTGAGCAGCTGGAACAGCTCTATTTATGCTACCAATGCTGAAGCCGCTAGCTCAAAGTGAGGAGGTGGAGCAGGAGGAAAATAAACCTCACACTTAAACTGTCAGATAAGGCTTCAGTAAAAACAGAAGAGCTATTTTTCTGAGCAACCAAGCAACTACTTGCTATGTCACAGGGCCTCCAACCACCAGCAGTAAACATTCAGAGAAGTTTCCAACCACAGCCTGGAGTCAGACTGCATTTCCCACAGGCTCCAGGAATGCCAAGATCCCAAGTTTGGGTTTGCATACTGCGAGGCAGAGTACTACCAAGCCCACATCTGGATATCATCTGCACAGAGAGACCAGCTTCCCCCCAGCAGCTCCAGTGCCCACAAAGGAACAGCTCAAGCAGCTGGCTCAGCCTCCCAAAGCAGGACTGCCAGGCCAGGAACACTCATTGTGTTCTCTAGCGTTCAGCTGCAGTCTGAGGTGACTAGCTTAAGATTAGACTGTGACAACAGAAGTGATTTAAAGCTCTCTCCCAGCTTTTCCCAGTGACCAGAGGGGCTGTAGACATTCAGCAGGGTCCATTCAGCGAGCAGGTCGAGCTGTGGACAAGCATGCAGGAGGCAAAGAGGGGCACTGCAGGGACATGAATATCCTGCAATGACTGCAGCAAGAAACTCTCCCCACTACTGAAAACACTGGCTCCTAAGATGTCTCTGTTAGGCAGGAGTAGCAGGATGAGCCCAGGTCTCCAGCAGTGATAAACATCATCTATGGACTAAACACACAGAAGGCATACTGCAGAACCTATTAGATCATTTCTCCCTCCTGAGGCACTTCTGCTCTTCTCTTCCTCATTTAATTATATTATTGGACAGGGGGGAGGTCTAATACACTGCACGGGTCTGACCGTCACCTCACATGAACTGGGAGAGGCAAACTGATGGCAACAGGAGTGAGTTATGTTCACCCCACACAGACATGCTCTGCGAGACTCCCTGAGGATGGATGCGCCGCGCTGCTTCCCTCTTCCCCTCTGACATTTTGCTCTTTACATTTTAATAAAGTGAATACAACACGGATAAAATTCCCTTGTCACTTTCTGGTTTACTACTCCCTTTCTTGAGCATAAGTCATTTTGATGCTCCCTCAGAAAGAGTGGGATGAATGCAGCATTACTCAGCTGATTAACAGCTGAACTGAGAAATGCCCTGGGGAAGACAGCAGGAAGAATGCCTCAGGTTAGGCACTGAGGAGCAAACCGTGTAAGCGGAGAAATACAAAGCCAGTTCAGACAGCTACAGAGGGAAGAGGAGCGATGCAGATTGCTGCAAAATAATACTGGAAGATCTGTATGAGCTTTCAGTCATCTCACAGCAGTTGCTTCCTTGGTGCATGCAGACAGGGTAGCTCAGTATTTTAACTCATTGCCCTATAAAAATGCTTCAAGATCTAGTGCAAAGGTAATTATGCAAAACTTAAATCTGTACCAAGAGGGCTTACAGAAACATTCTGTAAGAAGTCACATAGTAAAAGGCAATTGCACGAGCCAGCAAGCACCTCAATTAAAATGACATCTCGCTAAGCTGCTCTGCGCGAGTCAGCCATTGAATGAAGGCTCACACCAAGGGTCTGCTGTAGTGGGCTTTGCTCTTGTCAGTATCCAAGCAACACGGCAAAGCCTGCCAGCACACAAATTACAAGCAGTACCTTATTTCCAGAGACAGGAGCCAGAGGTTAACACACTCACGCAGGGATGCTCAGCTCAGGTGTATGTGAAGACATTGGTTTGACAGTCCAGAGAGGGTCAGCGCATCTCTTATCTGGTAAGTGCCTGACCTTGGAGAGTGAGTCACAGCTGCTGGCTTCACCGTGTCCACATCCAGAGGGCAATGCTGAAGATCAAAATCTCACAGCTGAGAAAAAGCAGCAAACTTCCACACATGCTGTTACAAAGATGCCTCCCAAAAACCCGCATGGTGCACACACAGCACAGCATCAACAAGGCTCTGCACGGACACAGACTTTGTACTGGCCACTTTCAAAGCACACATATTCAGACAGCCCATCCACTCACCACTGCTATACTCTTTGTGTACCCACACCTCAAGCAAAATACTTAGGATTTATACTGCATGGATCTTTTAAACTTTAATGTATCTGTTACTGGACCACCACCCCTACAGATAGCCTTCATTCTCACACAGGAGACTTCCAAGACAGCAAGCAGAAGTTATAGGAAGATAGGCCTGTCCCCTGCCTAAGCCTTCTCACAAGGCAATCTCAATTTGAAAAAAGTTTTCCATAAACATTTTTTAAAGTAATATCTAGAGACAAAGATTCATCCAAATCTTAAAAATCCAAAGAAACTTCAGATGGCACCAAAGAGTATGAACCATACCTTTCAACTATTTTGCTTCCTCAATTGCTAAAAAAAAAAAATAAAATAAAATAAAATAAAAAACCCACACAAAAATTTGAACAAAAGTCAGGTTTGAGGTGAGCAGAAAAAACTGCTTCCCAAATGAAAACAAAATGGTCAAAACTTTTAGATCATCAAGAATACTTTCAGGTTATCGTGGTCACCTGTATGCCACTAATCACCCTCTGCTCACCTGGTACATGGAATAATTGGTTCAGTGCTAGAAATACAGCACTAGAAGCCACACTGACACTTGACAGTACTGCAGAGCAGCATCAACTCCCCCTGGGGACTGTTTCCCCCGTCCCTTTGGCCCCCAAATAGTTTGGGACATAACCCTGACACAAGGGCAAGCACAACAGATCCACTGACACAATTTCTGTTTCTGCACACAGATCCCGCCAGCATTTTGCAGGAAAAGCCCCATCAGCCAGAGCCACCCTTCAGACTCAGACCCAAAGCTGATCCCTGGCACACGGGGAGCCGAGCCACCGGCAGCCGTGAGCAGCACCCGGTGCACACCACAGACCTCCTAGCACAGCAGGGGCCGCATCCAGCATCGAGTCTCCCACACCATACATGACACCTGCTCAGCCCACGTCCCCTTCCCAAGCCCCACAGCAGCCGCCCCTTCTCCTGAGCCAACAGTGGGCACTGCCTGCCAGATGGCACTGCCAGATGCTTCTCCCACGAGAGGGGGCAGCAGCAGCAAGCAAAACGCCGCAGAGATGCCAGAAGCTGGTTTGCTTCGGGGTTTACTTTGGGTTGGGTGTCTGTTTTCTTTTCAAACTTGATCAGCTGTGGTAAGACATATCCAGCATATAATTATTCCTGTAAGACCCTTTGATTCCTGTAAGCCTGCCCTCCTCTAGCGTTTTAGGGTGACGGGAGGTTAGTTTACCAGTGAGAGCGCAAGAGGGTCTAGAAGCAAGTCAGTCTCTAAATTAAAATATTCTTGGGGTTTTGTCCTGAGCTGGGTGGAGAACTGGAGCTGGTGGCCCCTCTGGCTGGGGCACCCAGCTGGGATAGTTAACTAATTAGCTAACAGCTGGAGTTAATTTACCCAAATTAGCCAAAGGGCTATTCCATCCCATCTGACACCATGCTCAGTATATAAGTGAGGAGGGTGCTGAGGGGAGCCTCCTGCGACTTGAAAGAAACTAGGTGTGTAAGCCATTATACTGTATTTGTATTCCAGCACTGTTTTGTTTTCTTCTGTTATTGCTGTTATATTTACTTTTCGTTCAATTTCAACCCACTTGTTTTTGCTGCTTTTTTTTTTGTTTACCAGTTCTCCCTTCTGTCCCACTGGAGGGTGGAGGGAGTGAGAGAGAGACTGTGTAGTCTGGTCCTGATCTGGGCTGAACTACAACAGGTTTTTTCCTGAGACTGAACAGGAAGCAAGCATTATGTTAAGGTAAAGCTTAAATGTTTAACTATAATACACATAGGCTTCTGCACAAAGCACAGCTGTGGGCTGAGACACTAACTAACATGACTTTGCTGTGTAAACATTAGACAAACATAGTACAGAACCTGTGTTCCTCAGGTGTTACCAAGCTCTGACAGTAACTAGCAGATAAATACTCACAAAGAAAACAGGGATTGTGTAGACAGATACTTATCTGGGCACTTTGGGTCAGATCCTAACATTATGCAGATTACCGGGGCAGGAGGCAAAGTCAGCACAGCCGGAGCATGACACTTGTGAAGTGGGCACACAGCATCCCAGCTCCTCACTGACAAGCCTAGGCAATTTGGCAACTTGTTGATCAACACCACAGCAGTTCCCTGAGCTGTTGGCACTCACCTTTGCTTGTGACTGTCTCAAACACCATCCAGGAAGGGCAATACATTAAATGGCACCGCAGTGGAAAAAGCTACAGGCATGTGAAAGGATACATCCCCAGGATAACTGCTTCAAGGCATTTGATAGGTAAAGACTCCCTGGTCATTTCTTTTGCTGTCTCCATTAACCTAGGACAGAAACAAAAAGGTTTTCAGTCCATTCAGTTCAAGCAGTTGACAGGAATCAAAGGGTCCTCTCATACATTGAGAGCCAGGCACCTCCAGTTCTTATCTTAGCAAGTGCTGGTGAACTTGATTCTCTTCTTCAGCAACTTGCCAGAGTCCTTCTGACTTCTGTAGGGGGAAAAGGGGAAAAAAAGAAAAAAAAAAAAAAGAGGGTGTTTGGCATCCTAGCACCTTCCAGCCTCTGAAGATGGACTGAAGGAATTCAATCTTCTCTGTCTCTCCCAGCAACAACATGGGCATCACTTCAGACCGTAACACAAAGCCCCACTGAGCTGCAAAAGCTGGCAATCATGCAAACTCTCACAGCAGGACCAAATGTAGCTTATTTTCAAAATAGCCTTGGCTCCTCTGGAATAAAAATAGGAGAGAGAGAATGTCTACATGATGGCCACCTGAAAGCTAGAAATTCCTCTGTGAGCCCATAGCTATAGATGCAGACAAGAATGTAATGCCTTTCTACTGAACTCTACTCTGCAGAAAGCTCTACCAACACAGATACTACCAACACATCACTGCAAGCTAAGCTATCATCTCACTGCTGTTCCCCACCTCCTGCAGACTGGGAAAGTGGTAAAAAAAAAAAAAAAAAAAAAAGATTTCCTGCAAGATTGCAGGATAGCAAGATTGCAAGATTCCTGCAAGATTGCAAGATTGCAGGAAATCGTGTGTGCTCAGGGTCTCACAAGTTCACAAAGCTTAGTTACTATCTGGACTCTATCTTTGGAGTAGAGTTATCCGACAGGGACAACACTGTGAAGAGAAACAAGCACCTAATCTGAGCTCAGATGAGAAAGCTGTCATGCCAGACTGACACCACACCATCAACCAACTATATTGGTTGATATTCTATTCCCTTCCACAAGCAGATCCTGACATCCTGGAGAGTTAAAAAAATACTGGAAGAATATAAAAAAGTCCAGAAGAGCCAGATTCAATGAAATTAAAAAAAAAAAAAAAAGAAAAAGAAAAAGCTAAAAAAACAAACTAAAGGATAACTTCTACTTTGAAGTCTTCTCTATCCGTATCCTTTTCCTGAGAAGAGCTTTGTAAACAGATCCCTACTCTAAGGAAACATGACATTCAATAATAAAAATATTTGTATTGGAGAAGACAATGAAAATATGTATCTGAAACCATTAGTCTGTTTTCCCACTTTATAATTCACCCACCTCATGCATTTTAAACCTTGTATTGCGTGCAAGTGGCAATACAGCTTCCACTGCTATTGCAGCCTGTCACAGCCATTCCGTGCCCCATTTATCCAAGTTAGAAATTATCTTTTCATTTGTAAACAACTACCCTTTACACTCTGCCTGCAGTACAGAAGACAGATTAGAGTTAGCCTGCCTCCTACCCGCTCACAATCGGCCACAGAAACCCCGCTCCTGGAAGCAGGGAGCGGCTCCAGCAAGGGCACACAATGGGGCCCCTTCATGCCCCACAGTGGCTCCTCAGAGCTGGTCACAGTAGTAGCCACCGCAAAGCCTCGTCTCCGTCTGGAGAAGTATTGTATGAGGGCGATGCATGGGATCCACTGAATTTCCTATCTTCTAACTGCAGAGGGGGTGGGGGGGGAGGTCACAGTTGATTATGAATGTTTGATCAGAGGCAAGAAAAAGCTCAAGCCGTAAAGCTATTTAGCTTCAAGCCATTTAGTGCTGTGTATACCTGGAACATGGTCCGAGGGACAGGGACAACATCTCCTCCTCAGATCTACACCTACGCTGACCCTACTGCTGGCAGGCAAACAGAGTAACTGCAACTGGAGTTGCCTCATCACCACGTGCAGCATCAGGTCTCCTAACACCTGCTTTTATAAGGTCACTACTGTCATGACTTCAAGGTGTTGTCAGCATGGAGATAACAGCAATGACTCCACAGCCAGGGAGGGAGTCTTCGAAGTAATTGGCCTAAATGAGCAGTCAAATTACTACTGACTTACATGTCACAGCAACACTCACACTATTTAAATACTACGTTGTATTTAATATGCACTCTGCAAGCTACACGCTTGCTGCTTCTGAAGCACAGCTCTCCAGGGTGCGATATGGTTATTAAGTCAGATTTAAATAAAATGTTAGAGGCATTTTGCTTGCTTAAAAACACACTGTTACCGCACAGGGATCTCAGCTGTCCCTTCTGAGGCTAGCGGCAGCCCTCCCTTCCCTTTGCGCAGCATCATCAAGTAGCTGGCCTTAGAAGCTCAGAAGCCCTCCTATCCCACCTCCTGCTTAAAGTGCCTGAGTCCAGGAGCTGCAGCAGGTGCTCAGCAGCCACCTGAGACCTCAGGTGGTCAGCTCAGAGACTGCTACAGCCTCCAAACCATGACAGTGATGAGGATCTGTGCAAGGGAAGCATTGGTCAAGAGGCATCACCAATGGTCGGCGAACAGGCATCCACCTGCATCCACAGGGCTGGTCGCACCCTCACGCACACCCATCCCAGAGTCCTGGGGAATACTCCGCAAACAGTTTCCTTTTTCCTCCAAGTTTCCAACACAGACCACAGTGTTTATGTGGATGACCCAGTTCAATAACCACTAAGAGAGTCATTCTTCCACTTTTAACAAGCTTGAGATGAAGCATGGCCTTAAACTTCATATTTGCATTGGAAGCAAAGCCTCTGGAGAATCCCCAAGCCACTGCTCTGCCCTAGGTGGCATAAGCCAAATCTAAATCACTCCTCACAGATAATTTTTGAACCTACTTTTAACTGGGTTCTCAAAGGCTCGGGAACCCAATAGTTAATCTGTCCTATACTTAACCCTGCAGCTAAGAACGTCTCCTAATGCTTAAACTAAATCTTTCCTTTTTTTTTTTTTGCAATTTAAATCAGAAGCTATTTCTGCTATCCACAGTGAGCACAGAGACCATTTATTATATCTTCTCTTGCAACTAATATTTGTATACACAACAGGCTGTAATGGACCCTCTCCTCCATAAATCTGAGAAAGCAGACACAGGTTTGTATTTCTTTTTTCTTTTCTCTTTAATCCTCCCTTTTCTTTCATGATCCCTTAGGCAATGTTTGTTGCTTTCCTTTTGGATTCTCTTCAGCTGACTTGCATCTCCTGGCCCTTCAGCTGAGCCCACCACACCAATACCAACAGATCAATTTCCCTCTGAACTCAACTCTCAGTATATTTTTGCTATCAACTCAGTGCTTTTTTAAGATCAGCTCCATCTGTGCAAGACTAGCCTTTTGTTCTCCATTGTGCATTCCCACAGCTGGCTATTCCCAAATCCCTTCTCTGTATTTCCCCTTACAAATTCACCTTCTGTTTGTTCCAGGCCAGCTCTCTCTTACCCTTCAAGATCACTCCAAATCCCAATTCCACTTTGCAATGCCTTAGCACCGTGTCCAGGCTGGACCACAAAGCGCATCTATTAGCCAACAATTAGTCTTATCTATATCATTAATGAAAAAACATTGACCTGGGACAGAGATTGCACACCTCAACTGAAAAACTCTGCTAGGCAAGAGCAAGCTATTGGTTAAGCACCACTTTGTAAGTGCTGCTTTTCACCAGGTTGGGTCCTTATGTCAGAACAGTTTAATTTAGACTGCAGGTCTCTGCCTTATCTGGGGCTGCCAAAAGCCATATGAAAGCAAAGAATTATCACAGCCACAACTTCTCCCTGATTACAAAAGCTCTTGCGCTTTCATAGAAAAAAATTATCAGAATTAAACCACGCCCAACTAAATTCATGTTGTCTATCACTTAGCACCTTGTTATGTTCCAGACACTTGATTATTTACCCTAGCATTTTTCCTGAAACTGCAGATAAACTCAAATAGTTCCTAGACTCAACTTTTCCCTTATTTTTTAATAAGGGTGGTATCTTTGCCTGCTCCAGTTTCCAATAAGAACATCCACCCTCCCCACACCCTCTAACAGAAGTATTAATGGTTTGGAGGTTGTTTGTCAGTTCTCTAAAAGAACATCCAGCTCATTTTAAAACAACTAATTACAAGTGCTCTTTAATTTGTCCTTTCCCTATTTTCTGTCACTCCTGAATGCTTACTATGCTGTCTCAGATGTTAATCATGTCCAGAAAGGCTGCACCATTAAACTTAGAATTGTTTTATAGTTTGGGTTGGAAGGGACCTTTAAAGGCCATCTAGTCCAACCCCCCAGCAAGGAGCAGGGACATCTCCAACCAGATCAGGTTGCTCAGCTCCGTCCAACCTGACCTTGAATGTTTCCTAGAATAGGACATCTACCACTTCTCTGGGCAATCTGTTCCAGTGTTCCACCACCCTTATTGTCAAAAATTCCTTCCTTCTGTCCATTCTGAATCTACCCTCTTTTAGTTTAAAACCATTACCCCTTGTCCTATTGCAACAGGCTCCGCTAAAGAGTTTGTTTCCATCTTTCCTACAAGCCTCCTTTAAGTCAGGTCTCTCCGTCTCTTCTCCAGGCTGAACAGCCCCAGCTCTCTCAGCCTGTCCTCATAGGAGAGGTGCTCCAGCCCTCTGATCATCTTTGTGGCCTCCTCTGGACCCGCTCCAACAGGTCCACATCCTTCTTGTGCTGGGTCTCCAGAGCCAAGTACTGCAGGTGGGGTCTCACCAGAGTGGAGCAGAGGGGCAGAATCATATCCCTGGACCTGCTGGCCACAATTCTTTTTATGCAGCCCCGGATATGGTTGGTCTTCTGAGTTGTGAGTGCAACACTGTCAGCTCACATCCAACATTTTATCCACCAGTACCCTCAGTCCTTCTTGGCAGGGCTGCTCTCAATCCCTTCAACACCCAGCCTGTATTGATACTGGGGGTTGCCCCAATCCATATGCAGGACCTTGCACTTGGCCTTGTTGAACTTCATGAGGTTGGAATGGCCCCACCTCTAAAGCCTGTCAGGTCCCTGTGGATAGCATCCCTTCCCTCCAGCGTGTTGACTGCACCACATGGCTTAGTGTCTTCAGTGAACTTGGTGAGGGTGCACTCAGTCCCACTGTCCATGTCTCCAAAGATGTTAAACAGTGCTGGACCCAATACTGACCCCTGAGGAACACCACTTGTCACTGATCTCCACTTAGACATTGAGTTGTTGACAGCAACTCTGAATGTGACCATCCAGCCAAATCCTTATCCACAGAATGGTCCATCTCTCAAATCCATGTCTCTCCAACTCAGACAAGGATGTTGTGCAGGACAATGTCAAATGCTTTGCACAAGTCCAGGTAGATGACATCAGTTGCTCTTCCCTTATCCACCAGTGCTGTAACAGTGTTGTAGAAGGCCACCAAATTGGTCAGGCACGATTTGCCCTTAGTAAAATTGTCAATCACCTCCTTGCTCTCCATGTGCCTTAGCATGGTATCCAGGAGAATCAGCTCCATGAGTAGAACTTGTGAATGAGTCTTTAAGGAAGAGGGGAAGAATTAAAAAACAGCATCAAGTATTTCAATTCCCTCCCGGAGCAGGGTTTGTTTCTGGGATTTTATTTAAATCTTTCTAGTTATCTGAACAGACTCCATGTATATAATACTCTAAGGCAGTACTTTTCCACCTCATATCATAGTTAGCTGGGAGCTAGCCCAAAGCCACCCTCTCCACAGAACCCAGTGAGCAAAGGGGCAGCCCATCTCTCCCAGTAATTTGGGGGAGACTGCTACAGCCAAAAATAAGCATCACACAGCTTCCCTCTTCGTGGCATTTACAGCACTGTCTAAAGTCTGCCACGCAGATCTCTTGCAGAGTACAGTGAACATTTCTGCCTCTAACAAACAGGTTGCACACTCCTCCCTTGAGATCTAGTCCTTGGCAGATGGTGATATTTCACTGGAAACGGACTCAGATTTCTTTCAATGTTTTCAGAAGCCCACCTGGAGTATCTCCCTTGCTTACTGCACTAAGAGAAGGTCCATAGAGGAGATGGGTTTGCAGCTTTTGGATCCTTTCTGTTTAAAATGGCAGAGACTGCTGCAATCTCAGGGGGACCATGAATTCCTTCTGCTCCTAGATTTTTCCCTAAGGCATCTGATCTCATATACACGTTAGAAAAATCTTCAAACCTTTCAGCATGCCCCAACTGGAGGATCTCACCAGCCGGCACCCATCACACTAGAGTCACTTCGGAGATGACCATGCTTAGGAGGAGAGGTTGCCCATACCTTCACCAGAAGGACTCCTACAGACTTCAGTAAACTTTGAATTAATGAGATCCTCCAGCACATTTTCCACTAAGTTCTCCTTCTCATGCAAGGCCTCAGTACTTGCACGAGGTGTGTAAAATCTCCCTCTCCCAAGTTTTTCCAAGGCTCCTCATAGTTTTATTCTTCCCAATGAAGTAAAGAGATAAGTAAAAGGCATCTTATGAATCTTCTCAAAACCGGTTTGTTTCGATGGCAAAAGCACTTCTACCACATGCTGAACATAGCACTGTAGCTGTAACATTCTCTCTTCATGCGAGACAGCAGCAGATGTTCAAAATCCTTCTGCAGTCTATTGTCTGGAAATGGTATGAACCCATTTTTCTTTACAGCCCTATCAGGGTTCCTTATTAACAGTGTGTTGAAGCAGTGTTATTCCCCACCCCCTCCACTTCGCTGTTATTTGGTTGTATCGTTCCCACGTGACTGCTGCTATCACACTCTCTTATTGCAATTGATTACCCATTATATCTGCAGTCACTGAATGGCTCTCCATCCTAACCGAGCAGCTTCTGACCTGTAATTTCTCAAAGTCCCCAGAACCTATCCAAGGAGAAGCTTATTGCTTCTTGTAAAGCCAGTAATAAAAGTTCGCACAGTTACAGATATTACTAGATATCCAGAAATACTTTTTTTTTTCCCCCTAAAGCTTGTACATGACCTAGGCTTGGGAGTTTTAAGGAATGACTCTTTCAATTAACAGTGCTATTTTTTATCAGAATGGTTGTACCAGCAAAAGCTGTAAGGTAGATTTTGCCAGCATAATCCTGTATGGGAAAAGGAAAACCAGCTCAGCTGGTGTCTGAAATACTTGTACCGCATGTGTACACACATCGCACACATACCATGCATCAGTAAAGCTGAACTCCACGGGGTGCCCTTTACCTACCTAATACGAAAGGATACATCACAAACCTTACATGAAAAACACCATCCCAGGTCCAGATACCTTGCATACTCTATTAGCAAAGCACTCCTACGGTGAATGTAGCTACACCTGTAAATCTGGATTTTGTGCAAATACAGCAAACTCAGGCCTGGTAAGATGCATTTTCAACATAGTTTACCAGTTCAACAGGAACACCACACACAGTTTGTGGGATCGCATCTCTACCACCCTGACTCACACAGCTACGTCAACAGAAATCTAACATTTTTAAAAGTGTTATCTGTAGTCTAGACAAATCCACAGGGTGTCTGGCAGTCTAGAAGCAAGTTGATAGCTTTTCTTAAGAGAGATTGTAAATACTGAATTATAGCAAGCCTGTGTCCCTTAACATTATGACTTCCTATAGATAATTTATGCTTCTTCCTAAGTGCAGCCAGGCATTTTTTCACATGCATCACACTGATGCTGACAGTAAATCTCTAATATCTAGTCCTCCCTCCATAATAGAAAAACTCATTAATATGCCCCAGCTGCTTTACAAAGCTTTCACATGAATTTATGAATATTCAATTTCCAACTAGTGCTCAGCTTCTTTGTGTTTGGCCACTGCTCTCTTGAAGAGAGGCTGCCAAAGATCTCATAACGCTGTCATTAGCTTTGAGCCCTCATATTATGAAATACGTTTAATATCAATAAATCACAGCTCTGGGAACAGCCTCAACTTCCAATTGGAGATGCTCAACATCTTGCAGGTACAAACTTTGTCTTGCAGCAAGGGAAACCTTTCACACCACAGAAGCTTGCTCAGGGCAGCACTTGTCACCTCAGCACAAGACGCGTGTTGTCGCCATGCAAAGTGGAACACACCTCCCAGGAAAAAAAACCTGTAGGTGTGGGCAATTTTTTAGCTCTGATGAAGTCATCAAGGACAACTGCAAGAGAAGATACACTCAGCTGGTATGAACAGCCACGCATCCCAGATGAAGGAAAGGAAAGCCTTTAGAGACACCTCAACGTTACAGGGTGATTATTTCCCTTCTCAAAGTTGTAGAAACCAAGTCATGGCAAGCGCTTGAGCCTCACTGCAGTATAACAGCATCTGGGCAGTTAAGTGTGCTCCCAACAGCTTCACTACTCCTAGCACTCCTGTCCATCAGGTCAAGGGGCAAAGCAGCACAGGTCTTAGAACTTAACACAGTGCAAGTCCAGCGTACACCAGGTGCAGGCAACTGTGCCTGGCAAGCTGGCAGCAGCTGCCCCCAGGGGCACTCTCCTTAACTCTGCAGAAGTTCTGCCACCAGGTACCAAGACACTCATAGAAGTCCTAACAGCAACAGGACAAGGAGAGAAGTCAGACAGGAGTCCCCAGGCAAACACTAAGGCAGCTAAACAGAGGAAATGGCACTACTTAAGAGAGGATCCAAAACCATGGGTGCATCTCCAGCTGTGAGCACTATATTGGTTCCCTTCCAGGAAAGAGTACTATCCTCCTAAGCCAGGCTTTCATCCAGCCCAGGAGGATGCCAGCCTTTCAAGCGATGTGTGCTGAGCACAATTCCTTTTCATCCTCCACTTCCTTGGACAAAAGTAATGGGACAAATTTAAAAATGAGTGACCAGCCTGAAAATGGTTTAGGCTTCTATAAACCCATCTGTTATTCAAGGCACAGGGTTTCTTCTAAACTCGTTCCACCAGTGCAGCAAACATTACATAGAGAATGGAAGTGGGAAAGACTGCTGTCAGCAAGACAAAAACATGAAACACAGAGCTGGGATGAGAACTGGAATTTGCAGTGGCAGACCATTAGATTAATGACAGATGGTCAGGGAGAGCTAGAGACAGGCTAGTCTACAGGAGTAATTATATTCTACTTATCTAAATTTCACCCTAAAATAAAAGCATAATGTTGTCAACATCACTTCCCGCCCTAACCTGACAAGTTACTGTGTCCTTCTAAAGAGCTGTGCTAAGTATGATGCAGTTCTTACATGCAAGGGATCCTAGCTCTGTCGCCAGGCTGCCTGCACACATGTTCGTACTTGTATTGCACAGCTCATCACCAACCAGCACGAGTCCATCATGTGGAAGGAACAGCAAGATGAGCAGCAATGGGAGAAGCAAGGCCATGACTTAAATGGTCCGTTGCAACACTCCAGGGAAAAGGACTGCGCCTGTGATGAAGTCAAAACTCCTGCAACGTTTTGCACAGTTGATCTCTTCCTACCATCAAAGAGCATTACAGTCCAACCAGAATATCAGGACTTACATAGTTTCCATAAAAGCAGCCCAGCGCTCCCAACCCCACACCAACAAGTGAGAACTGAGGAGTTCTCAACTCTATGCATTCAGCTTTGACCTGCAGCTATGCAGCTCCCACACAGCTGCTGAGCAAGACCAGCCCTTCCTCTCATTCGCTCTCGATGGGTCCATTTGCCACCCTGCAGCAAGCTGGGACCCACATAGTTTCGTCACTGCCAGAGAAGCCGTGGCATGGAGGAGACAGCGCTCCCATGCCATGGTCCTACACCGTGCTTCAATGCCCAAGGTGATCAGCTGGCATGATGTACAAGGACACTAGACCACTTCCAGAGACACTTACCCACTTAGAGGTCTGGTTTTTCTAATCTCGAAGAACTGTGTTCCTGTGTGATTGTATCTGAG
>WHYT01016540.1:77940-138104 GCA_009806455.1 Tetrax tetrax
TCCACCAGTGCAGCAAACATTACATAGAGAATGGAAGTGGGAAAGACTGCTGTCAGCAAGACAAAAACATGAAACACAGAGCTGGGATGAGAACTGGAATTTGCAGTGGCAGACCATTAGATTAATAACAGATGGTCAGGGAGAGCTAGAGACAGGCTAGTCTACAGGAGTAATTATATTCTACTTATCTAAATTTCACCCTAAAATAAAAGCATAATGTTGTCAACATCACTTCCTGCCCTAACCTGACAAGTTACTGTGTCCTTCTAAAGAGCTGTGCTAAGTATGATGCAGTTCTTACATGCAAGGGATCCTAGCTCTGTCGCCAGGCTGCCTGCACACATGTTCGTACTTGTATTGCACAGCTCATCGCCAACCAGCACGAGTCCATCATGTGGAAGGAACAGCAAGATGAGAAGCAAGGCCATGACTTAAATGGTCCATTGCAACACTCCAGGGAAAAGGACTGAGCCTGTGATGAAGTCAAAACTCCTGCAACATTTTGCACAGTTGATCTCTTCCTACCATCAGCAAAGGGCATTACAGTCCAACCAGAATATCAGGACTTGCATAGCTTCCAGCAGCCCAGTGCTTCCAACCCCACACCAACAAGTGAGAACTGAGGAGTTCTCAACTCTATGCATTCAGCTTTGACCTGCAGCTATGCAGCTCCCACACAGCTGCTGAGCAAGACCAGCCCTTCCTCTCATTCGCTCTCGATGGGTCCATTTGCCACCCTGCAGCAAGCTGGGACCCACATAGTTTTGTCACTGCCAGAGAAGCCGTGGCATGGAGGAGACAGCGCTCCCATGCCATGGTCCTACACCGTGCTTAAATGCCCAAGGTGATCAGCTGGCATGATGTACAAGGACACTAGACCACTTCCAGAGACACTTACCCACTTAGAGGTCTGGTTTTTCTAATCTCGAAGAACTGTGTTCCTGTGTGATTGTATCTGAGTTTTCTCAGTTAAAGAAAAGTAACTTGAACAGTCAACCAATGAAATAACAATGCTCAAAAGGTGAATTTCAGTTCTGATTTCCTGTTGAAATATAAAACAAGAGCAAAAGCCATTGACTCTCAGAGATTAAACTCTGGCATGTTAAAGCAATTTTTTTCACTTGTCCTTTTATATGACATATTAACCAGCATTAGGTGGAGAGTCAAGCAAAAGAGTCGTTTGTCTAAAACGACACTTAAATTCAGCATTGAAGGTTATGAATTCACTTTTCCTCTAGGTCCCCCTCGCTACTACGTTACAAGTTTGAAAAAAAAAAATTTAAAAAAGTCTCCTACTTGGCAAGAGAAAGCTTTTATAGTCTAGCCAAACCAATCAACATCATTCATAGTCTGAAAGAACTTATTTCTTTTATAAGTTTTTAACTCAGCCAGCCACACAGCTCATGTATGACCTGTTAACCAGGTGTATCCATTTACATCTACAAACCAAAAATCATTCCCTAAAAAATACAATGCACTTGAAATGGAATAACCAGCTAAGTGCAACTCAAGAACATTAGTTAACACTACAAGCATAGAAGAAAAGTTAATCACAAAGGATGCCAGCAAAGGTCACCCATCAACCAAACCTCAGCACCACTTGCCTAGGAGTGCAAGCTACCATGCAGAGGCTGCATCACCAAAAGCAGCTTCTGCCTTGCTCCTATTAACTGCAGAGCTGTTCAAGCAGTAATGCAGCAAATCAGATCAGGAAACCAATCTGTCCAGTAAAAACAAAAAGCAAACAAAAAAAAAAAACCCACAAACCACAAACCCACCCAACAACAGAAATAAAACCCTCACACCATCCACTTACTTTTGATAGGTTATTTTTCCAGTTAAATCTGTTCCCCACCTAGTTCCCAGTACAGCCACAATAACATTCACACCAGCAAAATTGTGGTGGTGACAGCAGGGCAGAAATGGGTCACTCCATGGAGGCAAAGGGTACCTTGCGAGGCATAAATAGCACAGCTGCTGGCTGTATAACCATGGTCTAAATAAAAACTCCACCTCGCACCAGGATGCTCTGAACTGACTTCAAGTAGAGTTCAGAGTTCTCTGGAAACAAGGCTTTGCGTCCCTCCTGCCTTCAAATCCTAATTCATGAGACCCTTTCAGCATGCTCTGAACAAAGCCTAACAGCCTCTTTTAGCCCCCAAAGGAAGCCCAGACCCTGTTCCCCAGCCCACGTTAAAGCTTTTCTGAACACAGATCCAAACTCTGTGCCTGAGACCTGCTCCTACTACATAGCAGAGTACAGGATTTCAAGTCCGCTGTGGAAAGAAAAAAAGCCAACAGAATATAGTTTTGGGAGCTCTGGCCAAGCGGCCAATATGCAGAAGAGAAACGTGCCATTCCCCTACAGCGCAGGCTGGCCCCGGCCTCCCTCCTCACAGCAGCTGCTGCAGCTCCAACCCCTGCTGCCACCTTGATCCCAGCCACTACTCCCCAGCATGCTAACCGCGCCTGCTATTTTTAGATGCTCTTCCAGCTGCCACCCGTATCCTTTCTTAATCCTTACCAGGACTTTACATTCACTTCTCATCCCCACCGCTTTCCCCTACACAATGTACACACACAAAAAGGGAGAGTTTAGAAAAAAGGAAAACAGAGAGAAGAGCAGCATGCGGGCCAGCAACCGTCTCCTCCGACATTACCTGTCAGCAATGGAAATGGTCAGGTATTAGACACGGGGCAGCGACAGGGAGGCTGGACAGATGTGTACATCTCTGATGAGCCCCCCATAAGCAAGGGACATCTGGAAGGGGGAATTCCTTTGGTCAATTCCTGTGCCATGGGCAAGCTCGCCCACCTCTGAGTGAGGACAGCTGCTTGTGCCCCAACGCCAATGACAAGCGTCCCCTGCAAGCTGAGCACATAGGCGGTGCTCAGGGAGTCCACAGGGGACGTCAGGGCAGAGGGAGAAAAGGTTCGCCACAAGACCAGCTCTCCGTTAGTCAGTTTACAATGAGATGCATCCAGATTTCTCCAGGCATCATGATCCGATCATAATATCCTCATAAACCAACTTCAAAAATAAGCATTTCTACTCCCATCAATGTCACTTCAGTTAAATTCTTCAGTATCATTTAAAGTTAATTATATCTCCCAGAGGATTGCTGTGACAAGCTCAGTGCTGCAGGTGCTATCACAAATCCTTAGAGGCGTCCTCTCACCCCTGAATAATTCCAAGCACTCACAACCAGCTAGTGCTTCGCTAAAGCCCCCGTTAACTCATGACAGGCACAAGCCAGCCTTCTCTCTGAAGACTGTGCACTGGAGAAGGATACTGCAGCATCTTCATGTAGGTCTGTATTGCCTGGAGCCATTCTGGGATCGACATGGAGAGCTTGTAGTTTGGCACTGGCGGCACTGAGGGCTGGACACAAAAAAAAAAAAAACATAAAGAGGTTAGACAGTTACCATTCCCTGCAGAGCAGATAAGTGATTTACTTGGGCAGTGGCATGTGCTTAGTGCAACACAACATGGCAGCACAGATGGCTCAAACTCCATGTGAACTCAAGCATCAGGTAAAGTCATCCTGCTGACAACAGGGGCTGCCCATGCACTGGAGCTGGCCCCATCCCTGCCAGCATGGAGATGCCAGGACAGGCCTCCGCTATGGCAGGCTGCTCATCACGGTCACCACCATCCCTCAAACACTGCCCTATGTGGTCAGGTAGTCCAGCGTAGAAGGCAAACACTTCCCATTTTTCCACTTTAGCACAGGGTAGTTTGGATGAGCAGAGTCCCAGCACTGCGCCTGCTGTCCTACCTCCCATGCGAAGCAACTTCAAGTATCATTTTTGGTTTCCTGTACCACAAGAGAAAGATAAAAGGAGACAAGGATCTCGGGCTGTGTAATTTCCCATCTGCTGCGTATCAGCAGCACACGTGCTGGGCAGGGAGCACGGGATACCTAGAAGACCACCTGGGACCCAGATATTTAATGATATTAAGACACTTAAAGATATAGATTGGCACCATAATGGGATTTTTCCAAAATCCCATAAGACATCTGCTTGTGCCTAAGCACTTTAAGAAACTGGGCCCTCAATCCATATTTAATCCCCACAGCTACGTGGCTCCTGAGCCTGTAACCACACAGGAAAGGGGGCAGGGCACTGTCCCAAGCTGCCTTATTTTAGGGGTGAGACTGCAAAATACAGGGTCACCATGTGTTAAAATGGGCAGTGTGTCTAGAAAAACAAGTGAATACAATTCTCACAAACATAATCGAGGAGACAGTTTATTTAAATATAAATGCAGACTCAAGTTCAGGAACTAGAAACTTGGGCAGCCGTGACACAAGGTGCAAAGGAAAGCATGAGGCATCTGCGGGCCTGTAGTATTGTTACAATAGTTTGAAGATTATAAAGTGAAATATCACTGCTCTAAAGACACTTCAAGTCAGCAATTACAGATAAGAGAAACAAGTTCAAGTGGTATGGGGCCACCTCTGCCATGCAGACTTCCGTCTCCGGTTCCCACCTCCAACGAAGGGATTGTGTATTTGCTTTCAGACAGCAAGCATCAATAATCCCAAGACAACCAAAAGCATTTACTACACGAAGCTAGTTAGTACAGTAAAATAGTAAATACACCTTGGAGAAGGTAGAAAACCCAAAATAGAGATTCCTACAGTACTGGCACACAGAAACGTATTTTAAGGGGCAAGGAGACAGACAGCCAGACCTCCAGCAGACTGCTGCCATCCCCAGCGCCACACAGGAGACAACCACACACACACAGGTTTTCTCTTGGAATAAATCAGAGTTATGAGCAAGGTTCATTAACACTTCTTAATCATAATTTCAACACCTAACCTCTTCATTAGAGGTAATTTTTCGGTTTCACAAGTTCCTTCCATCCCCAGCCCCTTTGGTCTGGATGAATTATTCACCTGTCCCTCTTGGCATTACGGCAGGCCTGGACTCAACACACCAGATAGGGCTTGAGTTTCAGGAACAGCAAGCAGCTGAAAGAGGGAATTAAGTCAAACCTTTCCAGATGTAGTCATTCCTGCTCCAGTATAAGCATTCTTTGTCTTCAAAGATAAAGAAACCCTAGGCGCACACATTGCACATACACAATACGAGATGTCAAGGCAAGGGGAGACCCAGCCAGCAAGAGGCCTGGCTGCTGCAGAGCTGCCAAGGGGACAGCACGCCTTGCCCAGCCCTCCATAAAATTGAGGTTCCTGCCCTCGCCTAGCTGTGGGGTGGGACAGAATCCCACAGGGACTGCACCAGAGTGGAGGGACGCAGCTCTTGCTGTAACCCACAGTGGCCACCCTCACCACAGTGGCCAAGTTTGGACCTCCAGGCGAGGTGGTTTCCTGTCTCCAAGGTGAAGGACAAGCATGTCAGCCACCACAGCATGCTTGGGTAAAGAGAACCATGATTTTCCCAAGGGCTGACACCTATCCCGTTTCCTGTCAAAGTTACCTCAGCAGGGTTGCCAAGCCAGGAAGCACAAATCCCTCCAGATCTCAGGCAAGGAGGGAGAAGTGGCCATTGGTCTTTCCCTGCACAAGACAGTGCGCTGCTCTCCTCTTTCCAGTGTTGGGTGGACAGTCCACAACATCATGCCGCCAGCCAGGCCAGGCAGCGGACAGCCACTTGCCACTCCCACTCCCTCCAAAATAAACTCATTTTTTCCCCCCTAAATTCCTTCCCCAGCTGCAGGAGCACTGATCCTGGGTGTCCAGCCAGCACGGAGCAGAAGCCAGGGTTGCACAATTCCACAAGCAAAGGAAAGCACAACATTGTTGTGGTTGAGGCTGCAGCCCTCCAGCTACCAGTGCACATCCCAGTGCAGCAGCCAGGAGCCAGCGAGGGTTTCCAGCAGGAGCCTAGAGCCGCTGAGGGGAAACGCAGACGCAGCACTGCAGACCATGAATTTATAAAGCGAGTGAGATTCAGAGACCAGGCAGAAGAAAGGGCCTTGACCCAGTACCAGTATTTCCAAGCAGCGGCAGCTCCAGAGACAGCAGAGCTGCTGCAGTGCAAAACCTTGTGGCAGAGCTGGAGTCTGTCATCCTGTGGCTGAAAACACTGTAGTCTCAATTCACCGCAGACATCCTGTGTGAAACTTGTCTTGCCTGACTCCACTGTGTCTCATTTAATGACCAGAAAGTCATTTTCTGCTAGCTCATCCTGCAAGCATGCTGTTACTTAGCACAGATGCAGCTGCAAGGCTAGAGCCCTAAAAGTTGGTGAGAGGTTTAATGAATTAAGATCTGCAAGTATCTCCAAGATCATAACATAAAAGATTGCACAGACCTTCCAAACCAGGAGCCCATGCCCTTCCCAGACCTCAAGCCAAATGCCAGGACAGGAGGGCGTGCAACCAAGGGACCCCTCAGGTTCCGAAATTGCCCCCCTTGCTGACAAGCTGGCTTTTTATGAGGACTCTTCCTCCTGGGAGAGATGCAGTCCTGCACCCCTGCAGTTTGCATTTTTTCCAGTAAGGTCAACCTCGCCGATACAGCAAGAAGCTACTGACTGCCCTCCATGTATGATCGCTGAGACTAATACCAAAATGATTAGAGCAATCAAGTGGAGCTCCTTGGGGATGGGATGAAAACTCTCTCCCATCACTAGGGATTAAGAACAGATCAGATGCAAAAATGGAGCAGCTGCTCACACCACTTGCTCAGCCTCCACCAGCTATCAAATGAAGCAGATTACAAATAATCATCTCAGAGACACAAGTTTATCTCATCACTCCCAGTCAGCACTACCTGGTCTTTTACAAGTTGGCAGATACCCAGCAAGACAAGCCAACTAAAAAAGCTGTACTATCACTTAAGGAACAACTCTCCCCTCACATTTCTACTCTGACCCAGAAGTTACCATCACAACTTTAACAACACACTACCACGTTGTAGCAAAGAAACCTACTCCTACCCTTCATATGCTCACCTGAGGTCCATTGACCTTAATAAGGGCCAGGTGGTCCTTAAACTACCCTCTTACTCCAGAGGTCACTTAGCCAGCAAGAGCTAATTAGTCACAAGGGACACTAGGCCCTCTTGCCCTTGAAGACATGAATCACTGTAATAGGGAGTTTGCTGCCCAATAGTGCTGGAGAAACTCAATAAAACTCTTCTACAGCACCCTCCACTGATCAGGAACCAAATAACTAACTATTTATCCAAACAGATTTCAGAACATTTTTCCTCCTACCCAGCTTCAGCACATGCCGCACTGAGTCAGCTTCATGCTTTAGCACCAATGAAGAAGCCAGGGGTGATGCTGGCTCTGAGCAACCTGATCTGGTTGGAGATGTCCTTGCTCCTTACAGTGGGTTGGACTAGATGACCTTTAAAAGTCCCTTCCAACCCAAACTCTTCTATGATTCAGTGCTCTCCAGGGTACTCCAGCAAGGCACCATGCCGGCACCTTGGAGCCACTGGCATGTTTCTCAGCAGATCTGTGTCAGTCACTATGGGTATCACCAGTAAAAGTCACGTGCTTTGGAGCTGGGAAGCAAGGGAAGGAAATAAAGTACAGCATGTGCTTTGCCATCTCATAACACCAAACAGATCTGCAGGGCATTTAGACTGGAGTAAGCTGGGCATGCTGCTAAAATGAGAAGTTCTGTCCTCTCCCTGCCCCTGTCCATTCATTTCTACCTCAAGCACTTGTGCAAGTATGAGATGAACCACACCAGGGAACCGCAAACAAGCCCAGCAAAACCAGATTATTCTTTAGCTGGATCTGCTCCCCCATCCAAACAAAGGCTACTGCCAGCACAAGGCGAGGAGGGGAATGGAGAGAACAGAGATTGCTCCTTTTGCACTTACGCTGAACTAAACGTCGCAGAAGAGAGATGAAAGGCCTTTTCAGTTTGCATCTTACTTGACAAGCACCCTTGCAAGACAGCCCTACTCCGTATGCTTTCAACTTCTCCATGCACTTAATTTTTCCTATCTACCCCATGTAAAGAATGAGCGTACATATCACTGACAACCACGACTGTGACAACAGCAGCTCAACCATCTCACCCCAGTGTGCAGAGGAGTACGAATCAATGCCAACTTCAGCGGTCAGCTCAGATGAATGCTGCTTGATGGAAGGAGCAAATCAAGCTCAAAGTCTGCCAAAGCCGACAGTGTTAAAGACATTGTGATCAATAATGCAGCTCAGTGGCAAGAAGCCTTGGAACATCAGCAAACAACAACATTTTATTTGCTGGCTAGAGGAAAAAGAAAAGATTCAGGTCAGGCAGAGCTGTTTGGAGCTTGTACCAAGGAACGTCCAAGACAAAAGTGTCTGGAATCCTTCCAGGTACTGGAAATGAAATGTCTGAGTTTTAAATCCCTTGTTACATCTCAGGAGCAAGGCTGTGTTTTAGGAAATGCCTGCGTTCCAAAGAGCTCAGCAAAATGTGCTTTAAACTGCACAAAGCACTTCATTCAGTCCCTGGAGATTTCTTTTAATTTCTTGTTTTCCGCTTTTTCCTCCCAAAGACAAAGGAAACAAAAAATATTATTCCTACTTTTTTCCCAAGACACCAACTCCATGTCCCGAGCACCCCACGGCACACGCCCCCACGCCCCGTTTTGTGTATTTTTCACACGCAGACGCTCCCGCTTGCCCCTCGCTGCCGCTGGCAGCGTGGCAGGGGCCGAGAGCATCCTCGGAGCTGAGGCCCGACCCCCTCCTGCCCAGCCCTTGTGCCTCCCCGTCCCCTCGACGCCCACAAAACTCGGCAGCCGCCCGAGGTCCGGCTTCGGGCTTTGTGGCATCCTCTCGGGTTTTTAAGGGGGGGGAAGGGGGGGCTTCGCCTTACCCGGGCCAGGCGGGCGGCGCTCCGGATGGCCGCCGCCACGGCACTGCCGTCGGGGTGCACCCGCTCCACGTGGCCCCACATCCGCTCCCAGGTCTGCCCGTCCATCGGGAAGCCGCTCTTGTTCACCAGGAAGAGGGACCCGCCGTCCCGCTGCTGCTCCTCCTCCTCCGAGCCGCCGCCGCTGCCGCCGCTCCCGCCGCCGCCGCCCGCCCGCGGCTGGGCGCTCCGCGACCGGCCCCCCGCCTTGCCCCCCGCCGTCGCCCGGCGGCTGCTCCCGGGGCCGCCGCCCGCCGCCGCCGTGCCCGTCATGGCCCCGCGGCCATGCCCGAGCCCGGGGGGCTCCGCAGGGACCGCTGTCGGGAAGCGCCCCGCGGTCTCGCTGCCGCCCGGGCCCTTTCTATATATAAAAAAAATATATATAATATATATGTGTGTGTGTGCGTTACGTGCGGGGGGCGGAGGCTGGGCGCGGGAACGGCCCCCTCCCTAGCGGCGGGCACCCGCCCGCCCCGCAGCACGGCAGCCCGCTCGTCCCGGGAGCCCCGGCCCGGCCCCGGCCCCGCTGGGGGCGCGCCCCGCGCCGCACTCCATGCCGCCGCGTTACCACGCTACCAGCGGCCCGCCCGCCCTCGGCCCGCTCCCATTGGCGGCCGCAACAAAGAGGGGCGGGGCCCGGGTGGGAGGGACGAGCCGTGACTGGCGGAGGCGCTGGCCGGAGGCGCCCCCTGCCGGGCGGCTCGAGTCACCGGAGCCAGGCGGCGCAGCCCGAGCCCTTTCGCTCGCAGCCGGCCGGCGTGGGACTGCGGCTCCGGGCCCGCCGTGCCGTGCCGTGCCGTGCCGTGCCGTGCCGTGCCGTGCGTCCGGGCACCCGCTGCGTGAGAGGCGCCTGAAGATCAAAGTCTTCTTGGAAGAGAGCTGGGCTGTTCCATTGTTCCTAACAGAGCTGGAAAATTCATCGTTAACCGTTGGGTGTTACACCAATGGCAGGGAGATCACAGCTGGACAGCGAGGGCTGATGACAAAGGCTACAGGGTGCTTCTGTCCCGTGGGCAAAGGAGCACCCCAGACCTGGGGGAGTCCCACCTCAGGGATGAGTGGCTGCGTTCTTCTCACACCCTGTGGTCTCCCTTTGCCACGGGCGGCTCCCGAGGTGGTGCTGGTCCTCCAAGGGAATATTTCTGGCTCTACTTGGTGGAGGGAGGGTGGTCACAGTGCAGCCTTTCTCCGAGTGTTTTGCTGCCACACAGACGGGCAGCAGGCTGGGTGAGTGGTCCATGACTCAGAGCACAGCCCCACTACTCAGAGGAAGGCACAGCAGTGATGCCCTGCCTCAATCCCCCGCAGCAGTCAAAGGGGCCTGCCCCACACATCTGCACGCGCTGCTGACACCACAGAAACAACGGTGTCAGGGCTTCCTCTGCTGTGCCTGGTGTGATGGAGCTGTGGAGGACAGCAACAAGGAAGCCATCTCTCCCCCATGGCTTTGCCCAGCCACGTCAGTGGCCTTGCAGCACCTCCGGGGCAGACGACTCCGTCGCCGCTGCTACCATCTCCACCCCTCGACTCAGTTCCCTGATGCTTATTTTCATGCTTAGAGAGGTTTTTTTAGCTCTTTATATCAAGCACAACATTGTCAACCTAATACAGCTCCTAGAGCTCGAGGTGACTCCCCATCAGAAATAAATAATAGTCTGCAAAAAGTTGTTCCCATCCTATGCGCTTGGGTACCACCGCCACTCTGATCTCCCCTGCTCCCAGCCAGGCTGGGCGCACACCTGGGCATCTCCTCGGCACCTGCAAGTACTGATTTTAATCTCCTGCCATAAATACATCCCTCCAGTGCCCTAATCAGCTTCCTGAAGGCTCTCCAGGGCCATGGGTGTATGTTGAATTGCCGATTGCTCTCTGTGGGAGCTGATGTCTCTGTGAGTCCTATCAGTAGTCTTCCCTGCTGCCTCCTGGCCGCGTGGTATGCCTGAATCCCATCATTCAACATAAGGGAGGCTGGAGAAAGGGTGTTCCATCAGCTAAAGCAAAACAAGGGCTTTGGCTTGCACAGCTTGCCCCAGTGTCAGCTTTCAGCCCAGGAGACTTTGGTCTAGGGAGCCCTCCAAGCTGAATGTGGTGGCTCAGCGTGTGAATGGTGATGCAGTCTGGGGAAGAGGAGAAAAGGTCAGAGTGGGTTTAGAGCTGCAAGTCTTCACCCTTCACTATGCCCTGCACTTCCCTAACGATCAGGCAAATGCTGCAAGTGGAGGGCAAATGTGTCCCCATGCTGGCCAGAGGTGATCCGCACCCTCTCACTGGGTTTTGGAGCAGGATCCCAGGGGAAGCACAGTCCCTTCTCTCCTTCTGGAGCACAGACAAGGCTGCACGTTAGCAAGATCTGAGAGCACCAAGATGAGATCCAGATGGGAGCTGATGAAGCACGGAGACCAGGAGAGGCTGCAGATGGCTGCAGCCATGAAGGAGAGGGCTCTCGAGGAGCAGAGGGAGGCTCAGGCAAGGCAGCGTGACGAAAGGGAGGCTGAGAAAGTCTGCAAGTTTGCTGGAGCAGAGCCAGTGGAAAGCTTGAAAATAATTCAGACCTGGATCTTGGGACCAATGGAATTGTGCAGGCAGTGGCAGCTCTGTGTGAGCAGCCCAGGGCACGCTGCGTGTGACAGAGCCCTGACTGCTGGGATTGCGCAGCAGAAAGTCATCATCAAGGAAGCGGATATACAAGCTGGCAGTCACATATGTCACACAGCCATGTTCACTGTCAGAACAGGCAACCATGGCGAGGCTACCACAGCCTCGCTCAGTGCTGCTGCACTGCACAGGGCAGCCAGGAGCCCTCAGCTCATGCTTCCCTACACCCACCCTCTTCTTAGCCACCCTGAAGGGTGAAGACCAGAGTAATTCTACATGCTTTGCAGTTCAAAGCTTTCTGTATCCACCATACCAGGGCATACTCTGCTCCAGCGGGAAGGACTTTCCCTGGCCAGGCAGGTAAGGGGCACGGCAAGGTTGGGACACCACAGCCCTGTCCACCACAGCCCTTTGAAGTGCCACATCCCCTCTGATAAGGACCAAAAGAAAAAAAAAATCCTACCAGCTCCTCCTTGATGCTCAGGCTGAAGAGGTTCAAGCTGAACTTCCCAGAGGTCAGCCAGTGCACCCAAGGCTGTCTGTGGGCTGGACAGGGAGGGCAGAAGTCAGCTGAGGTCCTGAAGCTAACAGCAACTTTGAAACAGTCTAGGGGGATAAAAACAGAGTCCCCAAGTCCCCACAGCTAAGGGAAAGCTCTAATTATCCTCTTCTCAGCTACGAATTAAGAGTAAACATAGAAAAATGCTGCCTTGGTTTAGCCCAAGGCCTCCCCAGTATCAGTTATGAACAGACATTCAAAGTGAGTAAGAGCAGGGTGGGATACGTGGCATGTTCCCCTGTATCCCTCCAGTATCCAATGGCTTTCCCCTTGTGAGACCACCTAATTTTGGTATTGTAGCTCTCAGCAGAGCCGCCTTGCTCCTCACTGTGTTCGCAGCTCTTCCTCTGCCCTGCCAGTGCTGCCCTTCCACTCACACCCAGGCTCTGCCCAGCCTCTGCCCCGGGGTGCCAGAGCTTTTTAATTTTGAAATCCAGGCACTTTGCGTGGAGGTCCCTTTCTAAAGCCAGCTCTGGATAACACCTCAAACCTGCTGTCTTGTTCCTAAGGTGGCGCTTGTTGCTACCACAGCTGCTTTCTGGGTCAAAGGAACTAATTTGATCATAAAATGATGTGAGAGGGTTTTAACCTTCATTATTTCCAATTGCAGACTAATTTAAATGCAGCATTCAAAAGGTCCTGCAGCGCAATTATGCAACCGACTGCAGGGAAAATTAATAGCTCTTAATTGTACCATGGCAGTAAGGTGATACCAGCATCAGCACTTTTTCCAAGAAAATTTCTTCTCCCAAAGTGTCACTTCCCCACCCCCCAAAGGAGTCCCACTAGCCCCTTCCCCAGCAAGTACCTTCTTGCACACAGCAACAAATTCAGCCCTGCCACGTAGCAAACCCTTGCTGCCTGTGATATTCCGCACGTGCAGGGGTAATTTATGTATTTATTTGGGTTTATTTGGGAAAACCTCTATTACCCTATTTCCAAGCAGCCCTTCTTGTTGGCTTGGTGCAGGTGCTAGGAGCTAGGTTAATCCCACAAAGGCGCTTCAGCTTTGCAGAAGGGAAGAAGGAAAACACAGGTCGAAAAAGTTTGCCTGCCATAAATGAATTGCATTACTGCTATGCAAACATTGGCCTGTTTCCTGAAAAGACCATAGTAACCTCATTTGATCCTTGAAAAGGAAAATAAAACTTGTTTATTTGGGGCTTTTTCCTAAACTAGAAGTTATGCTGGAATGGGATTTGTTAGTAAAGAAGTGCAAGGTTAAACTGTGATAAGGCTGTAACCATGGTAATATGGGAACAGCTGTTGATCCAAGTTTGCAGGAGTGATTTGCGTAACCTCTGATGAATACATAAAGTTGTCGTTCTTAATGTGATCACTGGGAAAATAAATATGTAAAGCAGACTTTAAAAAAAAAGAAAGCTATAAAAGGAATGCTTGAGAGTGTGCTTCCTTGGAGCTTTCCTCAAGGTAGCCCGTTCTGGAAACTCTTAACACACTATTTATTTTGCAAAGGTCTAGCAGAAAAAACAGCCATCAGCTGCTTTGGCTTTACCAATGAAGAACATCAGCAATATCTTTTAATTTCTGCCTGACCAAGTCCAGGACCCCTGCAGTAATTCTACTGCAGCAAGTCATTACAGTGTTTATTTTAGATGAGTTTGTTTAACTGGGCTCCAGTGGATCTCAGCCTAATCCAACAGGCAAGATTTCCAACTTTAAAAAAAAACTTAAGTGGCAGGAAAAAGAAATATAAAAAATAATATAAATCAGGCCTTCCCCAAAACTGGTTTGCAAGCTTTCTCTTTCCACCCCCATTGCAGGTCAGCATGTCCTACTTGGCCTGAACCTTTGCCGAGAGTGAAATAGCCCTTCCTCTTCCGTGCTTATTGTAGTCACCTCACTCCAATCTACAACTGGTAGCATCAGATAACAGAGGAAACTCTTGTTTCTGAATGGTACAACATCAGCATCCCTATTAGCCTGCCTTACTCTTTCTGTCTTATTCTGAAGTTTCAAGCTCAAATATTAACTGTAGCTTGGGAAAAGAATTACGTCAATACAGTTTGCTGTGAAGCTCTTACTTCCTGGCACATCACATGATTTGGTCTCCACAGCAAGCTCTGCCTAGAAAAACAAGGAAACACTAATGTAACTTTCCATAAATCTCAGCAACCCATCTTTTTTTTTTTGACTAATTACTTCTTCTTTAAACTTTAGCCAGAGGGTAAACTACCCAGTGCAATCACTTTTTTTTTCAGATGAATTGCATAATAAAAGTTTAGGTAGTAAAGAAAGATAGTTGCTAAGAAAAGTCTGCTTACTAGAAACAAGATCTCTTTTCAGCCATCGTCAGCACCTGCAGCCCTTGTCATGGGAGCTGCCAGTGGTGGCACCAAAGGTGAGAGTCCAGGCTTACGTCCACTGCCAAGTGAGCACCTGAATCATCCCCCCCTGCATGGAAAGAGGAGTGTACTGCAATAAAACCCCTGCCTGCTTAAGATTACAGGCACAATTTTTGGTGCTGTTTAGGAATTGATTAAGCAACATAGTTCTGTGCCCTCTAGCAGTAGTATGATGCTGGTTAGGAAACGCTCTGAAAAAATGTCATCCTTATGTATTAAAGCTCCTTAAATGCATTGTCTTTCCAGGCACTACTTGAAAGTAGTGGACTGAAAAAGCTATTAAGTTTGACAATAGAATATGTCACAAGCCCAGAAACCACAAGCCCTTGCATTTGGGTGCCGCGTGAAACCTGCAAAGAGAGAAATGCACAATACACTGTTCTCAATGCCATGGTACAAGATATCATCACAACACTGATGATCTCATCAAACAGATTTTGATCTGCAGCATCACTTCAAGCATCTCTGGAAGGCAGTGCTCGGCAGATTAAGATTCCCTCTGTCTAGCGAACAATAACTGGACAGAAGTCAAAACACTGCAGAAGCACCCGAAGGCAAGAGCGAAGTTCAAATATTGTGGTCATTTAAAAAACTTAAAGCTCTTAAAGGAATTACAGTTATCTGGAGCAATTTTTTTTTCCATCATCTTCATTATTTGCCATCACATTAATGATATTCATTTTCAGAGGTAACTAGCAAACTCAAGAAGCCTACACAGCATTTTCTGACTTTGGAATCAAAACTAGGAATGTCCTAAGTGCAATTAACCAAGCTGCAGACTTCAAGAGGGAGCCATAATGCTCTGTGTCCTCTTCCTGCACACGGACATTTCAACCCTCGTGAGTCTCACAGATCAAGGCTGAGCAGATGGAGTAGGTCAGAGGAAAACTACACTGAGCACAGGGCTCTCTCTGCTCCCCAAAACCCGATGGACCTCCATATCTCCCCTAGCAAGACTTTGGTTTGGGTAACTTTGTCAAGCTTCTGAGTTTCTCAGGGCTCCTCTACCCTTTTGATGCCTCTGCGGAGCAGTGACAAGATGAGAAAGCATGAGAGTTTTAGGTTTTAGTCATTAACTTCTAAGTGAGTTTTAGGCTTTTAGCATTAGGTCCCTAAGTGAATTTAACTTGTTCTCCCAGAGCACAAGATACACAAATTCAAGTTCTGTGGAGCCAGTTAATGATCCAAGGGTGAGTCATTATCACCCCAGCAGGACAATGCCTCTTCATTCAGCACAGGATGTAGGTTTTGGCTAACACCTGTAGGGATGTTCAGAATTAGCTGATGAATTGTTCTGAAGAAATCAAGTTACCTTCCAGGAATTAATGGAGAAAACAGTACGTACAGGCTTAGAAACTGCACTGTTATATTTTGATTTCTGTTTCCCTTGGCAGCAGCTGGACAAATTAATTTCCAAAAGAATAAGTAACTTTGCAGTCATTTGCAGTCCCTCTTCTGCCTTACCCAAACTAGTGATCAGCATCTGAGAAACCTTATGACTGCCGGATTCTGAAAAAAAGAAATTGGGAAGTTTTTGGTTCAGCCCAGCACAGAAAACTTCTGAAGCCTCAAATGCTTCCCTGTGATTTTTCTCAGCAGTTTTCCCAGTGCTCTAAGAATCAGCCCCTGACGTCCCTAAGCTATGCTGCTCACCAAGAAGCTGGGTTTAGTACATGCTACATAACTTTTGAAAGCAGGATTATGAAGCTAAAATTCAATTTTACTCCTATAAGTCAGTTGAAGAAAAAAAACTTTCATAATAATTTCCTATAGTAAAAGTCAATTTCTCCATTAAGGAACACCTAGATGGATAACTAATTCTCTGGAGAACTATCACCCAGAGATCCCATTCTCTCTCAGTAGGTTTACTCTTCTTACTTGGGCAAAGCATTTCTTTCCAGTTTCTACATCCAATAATGCCAATGATATTTTACTCAACTGAGTCAGTCTCATCTGAGATTCTTTTTCACATGGCTTTTGCATGACATTTTTTCAGGATGCACACACAAGTAGAGATAGAATACAAAGTGAGTCAAAACAGTAAGAAATTGCTATTACAGTGATAAAACAGACATGAAAACCCAGTCACGTGGGCACAGAAAAAGATGGCTTCTGATTACACCTTCCCATTTTCCAAAATCAGCTCACTAGGATGCACATTCACTGCCTCTTCTACAAAGCTGATAAACTCCAACCTTCAGAGCTACGGCCACAGCGACAGCGCTTCTGGGCTCGTGTGAGGCATCTTCATAACCAGATTTTTTCAAAAGAGCTGCCTTCATGTTTTCCATCTGCATGGGGTTTACAGCTTTTGCAGGTTATTGTCTCTGTTTCTAGAGCTCATAACACAAGGCCACAATTCTGACAATGCCCCTTAGTTATTATCTACAACTTTTTTTTTAATGGCCTAAGCATTGTTACAGGCAGAAGCAGTTTATGGAGAAAAGACTGGAAATCAGCATCCTAGAGACTGAATTTTGAGAACACCTGATATGAAGCAGGTATTAGCCAGCCTCACAAATCAGTAACTATGCCTAAGCGCTGCCAGTACTTAGCCTTTTTTTTTTTTAAACTGTGACATACCTGCTGAAATCCTTTCTACAAAGTTCAAGAGATTATTGTTTTGTCTTCTGAAAGACGTTGTTTAATTGAACATAAAAATATCAATTTAGAACATGGTCAGATAAGGACAGCTCATTGTGAAGCACAGTCAGAAGGAAATCCAGCAGGCTTCTAAGAAACGTGTCCAGCTTAGGAAGCAGCTGGACTGTTAGGCACATGTGTATTCTAGCCATGCACAAACTGCATCACTTTCTGGAAGGGGTAACACTCATTAGCTTTGGATAATAGAGCCTCTTCCC
Organism: Tetrax tetrax; assembly: GCA_009806455.1. Lineage (NCBI taxonomy): Eukaryota > Metazoa > Chordata > Aves > Otidiformes > Otididae > Tetrax > Tetrax tetrax. The sequence continues at coordinate 95,161 of WHYT01016540.1, forward strand.
AACTACAGAAACAAACACGCAACAACAACAAAAAAACAATAAAAAAGGATTTTCCTTCAAGAATGGCTTTAACTAATCGCAGTCAAGATGGCTTTGCATCTCCCACTTACTTGATGAGGTTTCCTGTGTCTTCTTTCAAGAAAGAACGAGTATCTGCCAAAAAAATAAACTTCAAGGCAATAATAATTTGCTGCGATTCTTCCTGTCCAACTGTGGTAATGTTTAAATTGCAATGCTAAATGAGGATATAGCCTGCAGCTTTAGTAGAGACACGGAAATGAAGAGCCCATCTGAAGGGTCATTCCACTGTTGAACTGGCTGCTGGCGTTGTTTTACAACAGAAGGCTTTGTGCTTCCTGTGCTCTGTAGCACCTGCAGCCTCCTGTGAAGAATGTCATACAAAAATAGCTCAGAGGTAATCCCAGTTTTGTGGAGAAAACCCAGAACTTTTTCTTAGTGACTCCACTTTCTTTGAAGCAGGTTCCTCAAACCTGGCGCACAGCTGATGTGCTGGAGATCAACACTAAACACCTGAAGTTAAGCATCAGAACCCTTGCAGCGCGTTCACAATGGTCCTACTGTGCTCCCACTGAAGACAAGTCTGGTTTTAGAAGCAGAAGTTGGGCCATAACTTATGTAATGCCTCAATATAGCTTAAGAAGTTATTCTACCCTTTCTCCCCAGATAACCTCTCTACAGCTGGGTGTTTTAGTAATAATACTTGCACTACCCTTAAGGAGATGACTTTGGATTGCTCTGCTTCAGGGGTTAACTGCACTATTTTCCCCACAGACCTTTTCCAAAGCAAAGGAGGAGAAATCACTGCGCTAGAGCAGTGCAACTCAACTACTGATGCTAATACTTTAATTCCATAACCTAAGAAAATTTATCTGTAAGCCAATACTCTTGTGTAGAATACATTTACATACCCTGCATATACATGTGCATGCGTGTTTATTAATGACATAGTATATCATTCACTTATTAAATTTTCCTACATTAAATAGCAGCTTTTAAGGAAAAAAAATGAATAATTTTTAGACCAGCAGCTGTCAAAAATAGTAATCTTGGCTCCAGTCAAGTTACACATTACACACTTTATTAATAACATGTAATGGCAAGGAATGATGCCACCCTCATATACACACACATACAGCAATCAGAGAATATTCATACGGAATTTTTAATTTTCTCTTGAAACAAAGAATAGGACACTAACAAAACCAAAATATTACAGCAAAAATATTTGCTATCTTCAGGAGAAGAACAAAGACAAAAGCAGTAAATAACATGGGTCTCACATGGAAATACATTTCTCTTAAGAATATTTTTTGCTTAATTCATTCTAGTTCATGTATTAACATCACTTCTCCCTCTTCATAGACTTCAGACTGAATGATGGTGGTGGGGAAATCACATGGGATACAATAACTTAGCTTGTGGTCTATGAATCATTAGTAGCCTATAACACTTAAGAAGGTGGTACATACACACACTGAAAGACAGCAACGGAAAAGGTCACATTTTCCCATTCACACAGGAAAACTGATGAGTTCACAGAATGGAAAATGAAAGCAACAAATGCTTATAGGTTAACCCAATTTCACGTTGTAGACGCACAAGATAGATAGTCTAAAGATTTCTCAAAAAGCATTTTTTCATTAGGCAACGTGTGCTGGCAGCTCTAATTACACACTCCAGTGACTGTCTCTGAAACAACAGACTGTCTGAACAGAAGAGATGATCAAGAGGATGACGTTAGGAAAGCCCTATTAACCTGAAATAATTAATATTTATTCTTCCCACTTCTTCCCCTGGTCTTTCTTCCTCATAGAACATGAGCGTTCAGCAACTAAAAAAGATATTATTAAAGACAAGCACTTATCTACAAAATAAATGCTCTGAAGGACTTATTTACCAAGCTGAAGAAGAACGCTCTTGATTGCAGTAATTCCAGACTATGTCTTACAGGACTGGTATTTTCACACCCAGCCAACAGAAACGAGACTTTTGAGGCCATGTTAGGAATCCTAAATAAAAACGAGTCAATGTTCTCTGGGTCTCTCCCACTGAAGTTAGCAAAAGTTTAACATGGTCTGTAAGAAATGAAGAAAGATACTTATTTTAAAGGCTAATCTCTAAATCTTGTAGCTGAAAGTTGGCAACTACACACCCTGGTTGGCTCCTGGGAACTTGGGGGGCAGCCCCCTTGCTTACGCTTACCATTACAGGAGTTCTCTTGCATCCTCTAAAGTTCTCTTGAGCCACTGAACACAACGCATATCAAAAAGCAACAGCTGATGCATGAGATTGGGATGCCTCTCCTCACTTGGTTTCCCACTCCATCCTCTCATAGTTGACATACAATTCTATTCATTAAATGATTACCTCTTTAAGCAGTTCTGACTTTTACCCTCTACTTCTACTCTTACTGGAGGGCTGAGCCAGAATCTCAAGGCTAAAAGTCAGAAACTTTATTTCCAATTCCAGGTGGGTGTTTGACTAGGTGGATGTTGTTTAAAAATAAAAATTAAAAGCAAAAAACTGCAAGCCCCAACTACCCCAAATTTACTTTTGTCATGGGCTAGAACTTCAGTTTCTTGACAGACAGATGATAAGATTATTGTATAAAATACTGGTTTGTTCTTTATTTGCTTTTTAGTTTGCTGCTGAGCCTTTTATTTAAATACTTTATCGTTGCCTGGAAATAGCTCACAGGTTTCCAACTTCCAACGTCCTTTCAGAGGGGGAGTATTAAATCCAGGACGTAATTAAGCCTTCATTATTAGGAATATTTACTTTTAAGGGACCCAGCAGGGTTTCCAGCATGCCAAAATCTTGTTTGGACCTTTTCAGAGGGTAGCCAAGTAATTTGGCAGAAGATAAAAAACACAAGGAGCCAGCAGGGCTGGAATATTATTTCAATAATAAGCTGAACATAACTAAAGAAACTGGAAACTAGTAGTGAGGAAAGGAATTTAAAAATAAATTTTAAAAAGGAAGAAAAAAGCTCAATCTTTGAATTTGGACAGCGTGTACTGGACATTTCAGAAAGCATTCAGGATACTACCAAAGACTTTCTACTGGATGTTTGAAAACACTTCCCCCAAACTGCAAAGATATTATCTTGTTAAGATTTTGCAACAGCAGAAGTACAAAGCAGCCACGGGCCATGAACACAAATATTTACTGGATCTGTATCTTGCAGGAGAATGTATATATTTTGGCACACATTATTATCATTTTTCCAAAGGGAAAAGCCCCCCCACAGATATCAAAAGGCAGGAACTTTCACTTTGCTCATTCAGGTTGAAAACGTGTACATTCCTTGATGGGGCAGCTTATATCACAGTAAGTCATTAAAAGGAAAGAACTGCCATAATGAAAGCATCTCTGCTTCCATTCCTATACTCTTGCCTGCCATTTGAATATCTCTGAGTTACTCTTCCTATATTCAGCTACCTCACCAGGACTCTTCTTGTAGAGGTCGCCCCTCCGGGAGCAGCAAGGCGTGCCTGTTTTCTCTCTAGCATTGGACCCAGCAAAGAGACATGGACCCTTTTTGGAAAGGTGGGTGTTCCAAGCACGTCTATCTTATTCTGATATGTATACTGCCATTCAGTCTTCCCATGTCTGAAGCATTTATCATACAAGACGTTAAATCAAGATAATCAAGTTTAGAGGCTAAGTTTAGTAAGCTAAGATTACGGGGTCCTTTTTATACAAGAGGAATCTCTAAATCTACAGTGAAACAAGAAAAAGAAAAGCATTTAACGATACTTATCGTGCTGAAAGACTACCTTGGAGTTAAAAAATTTCCCACATCCAACTGTAACAATCCATGGAAAAATTTTAGTAGGATTCCACCTTCTGAATGGCACTACGTCTGTGGGAACTCAAAGAGATAGCATCGTTGAAGGTACTGAACGTGCAGGCTCAACTTAAAGGCTGCTAAAGCTTAAATGTTTGCAAAAAGTCCACTAACTTAGGTCTGACTTTTTCAGTAATAGTACGGCCTCAGTATTTCTGTAGTGCTATCAATTCTGTAGGTGTGTAGATAGAGCACAAGGTAAAGGAGAGTATTTTCACAAGCACTGCAGTGAGAAAACCACATCCCAAATTCAGATAAATGTAATAACACAAGGTAAATGTAAATGAAATCCACTCCTTTTGTAGCTAAGATGCATGATATAAACAGCAAACATTTAATCAAAGTCAAATATCACTATTTTCCTTTCCGTCATCCTTACAGCTTTTAACAAGCTGCAAAAGACATGATTTAAGTTATACGAGCACAGAAATGTCACATGAGACAAATGATACAATTTCTCACAGAGAGAAATAAATGCAAAAAAAAAAAAAAAAAGGATAGAACACATTTCCTGATATTCCACAAATATTCAGAGGAGGTTTAACACACAAAATGGAATTTCTTCAGCAGCACTGATTAAACTCAAAATGAGGCAAGGATCTTCTTTACAAAGTAAAGGCACCAGCTCTTTGTAAACATGTACTCCTCTCAGTTTAACTGAGAAAGCACTCAAAATATTCCATGGAGGCAACCTGTGTGGTAGCATTCCATAGCCTATACCTACTTCACAGTAGAGATATCAAAGGCCTTCCTCCTCTTTTTTACTGTATTTAATAAGAAATGTTTTTTCTTCAATTTATCTAGTGAGAAATTCTTCAAATCTCCCCAGAAATGTTAAAATGAATCTATAAGACAGTGTTTTCTCCTATCTGCCTTCTGATATCTATCAAGAAGTTTCAAGGCAAAAGAAATATCAGATGCCAGTATGAAACACGTTTGTAGTCATCTCTTGTTTTCAGTATTGTGCTATAGACAGTTTCCCAGAAGGAACCGTTGGCTTGTATTAAAAATACAGATACATTTTAAAAAAAAGGAACTTGTGAACATCCTCCAGCTGTGCAGCTACCTACTCTCCAACTTTTCAAATGCACTAGCAAAGACTGAATAAGAAATTAACTACCTCTCAAGTCTTTGGGGAAAGGAAGATTGGATACTTCTGATCATGAAGACTGTACTTCAGGATTCCAGACTTTTTCAAGTATGCATCCTGAATGCAAATGCCTCTCTAGCATGGAGAGTATTCACACAGTTCTTTTCTAATGAAACTGCAAAACTTGAAAACTGCTAAAATAAATATTCCACACAAAGGTGAATTGTTTGCATCTTGAGCAAAACGAACTGTGCATCTTCATAGCTTCCACTGCACAACTACCACCAATATCACCAAACACATTTTACTACTCATAAACACAAATCCAGTGATTAGACTAAATAATATTGTCCAGTATCCAAACTTGTGCGTTTCTATGTCACCTTTTTTCAGTTTTATAAAGCCGACTGAGTTTTTAATGTAGTACTTTCAGGTTCTACAGGACTGTCAACTGGTACCTGGAGAGGGGGGAAAAAAAAAACAAAACACAAATGAAGCTGTTATACAGAAGAAGCTATTCCTAACCTCAGTATTCTTGGGTAATTATTAGGTTAGACTCCAATAGTATATGTAGTTAATTAGCCAAATTAGAAATTTTTAGAAAGCTCTATTTTCCCTTCTCTCCGTAATAAAAAAAAACCAAAACTATAGAATTGAGTATCTTAAAATAACTCTAAAGTATATATTTACTGCATATAAATATATATCACATGGAGATTAACTCTGAGGTTTTTTTCTCCATTACATTTAAATACAGTAGAATCTTGAAGATCAAGGTTTGGAATCAAAGTGCTATTGTACCTTATTTACACAGGCAGCTCTCAATTATTTATGGTAATATTGGGGTGAAGACTCCAGGCTTCTGTTATATCCTGGCTAGTATAAATGAAGCTGTGTGGCAATCTAGGCTAATTAACAAGGTGATAACAGAAAACAGAACAATCACGGACCATTGCCTGTAGCCAGCACGCACACCGCCAAGACAGCCCCAACCCAGGCTGGTAAACCCACAGGATGCCATACTGTGCACACACAGCTGCACAGGTTTCAGGTTCATGTTAGCTCATAAGCACCAGCCTGGAAGTTTCTGAACCTTAGAGAGATGCTAAGAGTGTGCACCTGACTGCAGATGATCAAAAGCTGCTATATATGCAAGACATCTACACATAAAAAGAGGCAGGACAGAGGATCTTCCAATACCTGACTCTAGAAAGCTATTTCATTGTCTTGCTCTAAACAATCATAAATCCCACAGCAGTGAAAAAAGTTTCAAATGTCAGCCTTATTTCTAATAGTGACTGTTATAATTCGGAAAAGTTGCTGAAATATGGTCTTGGGACTATATATGACAGCAAAAAGTGCTGTGCTCGCTTTTCATTTAAACTGAGGTGCTCAGCAGAAGAACAGACCCAGCTCTTCATGCAGCACAGTATAGAAACTTCAGACACTGACTTCACTTAAAGGGACTGCAGGTATTTTAATAAAATATGTAGTCTATAGCACAGCCTCCTAACCCAACACACAAAAAGGTTTCACAATTTACAATGCTACCTGCAAATATGAAAAAGCAAGATTCAAGCAATAAAAGCAGAGATTAATACTACCCACTTAAAATTCAGGAAAATCTGAGAGTGGAAGGTCTTTTCGTTTTTTTTTTAATGGGAGCTACGGGGAGAAACATAAATTGGAGGGCAGCATTCCATGCAGCTCTGTTGTTCCAAAACAGCAGTCAATTACTCTTTTGCTGTTAGTATTATTTATGCCAGTAGAAGCCAAGCATTCAAGTACAGTAATACAATCATAGGAAGAGAGTCACCACTTACAGCTTTAACATCCAAATTCATAATCCCTGAATTAACATTATGTCTTCGCAAATCTGATTTTATTAAGGCTGGGGAAAAAAAAGAAAAAAGAGAAAGCTGGTTCACAACTTTGCAATGACATGCATTTTGAGGGAAATGTTTGTACAATGCAAGCACATGGAAGCTACTTTCAGCACATATTCAAAATATCTGTATTTACTCTTTGTGATTTGGACTTACTGACAATTTGAACCTGCTCCTCACAAAGCACACACAGAAAATGATGATAGAAGCTTTTAAACCATGAGTACTATGAGTACTTAAAGCAAAGGTTGATGTCTTTGGCACTTTCAGCATATTTGTAAGTACCAGCATGTGTAAGTCACTGGTATAGTTTAGGAATACATCAGTAGTTTCTTGCACTTGGAAAACTGCAAACTGTCTCCGCTTATGTATTTGTTTACATTTACTGTCCTACTCTGGAGATAGACATCTGCCTCAAATTCAAGACATGACTCAAGAAATCAGTGACAGATGTCTGTCCATATATTAGCAACATCGTTCTTAAAACAAAGGGTGTGCGCATAGCAAGTATTTAAAAGTGAAAAGCAAAGCAAAAAAAAACCCCTCAAACCCTGCTCTTAAAACTTCTGTCAGCCCAGACAGGAAGCCACATATTTAAATCCTAGTTGTCTGAGACAATTAAAAACTACCCAGAAATCACTGTAAAAAAATCACACGGAAAAAAAAAACCCTCCACATTTTTACATTAAAGAGAAATCAATACTTACACATCTGATTAATTACCTGTTAAGATAATGCCCACAAAAATCCAAGCACAAAGGAAGAGGTTTCCTGCACGAGGACTGTAGTCTGTTGTGAGTTTTCCTTGAACAAGTGTAAACAAAATTCCAAATATCTAAAAATAAACAAGTCACTTCATCAGGCTTACACCGAAAAGAGTCATCACTTACACTGCAAAGTTTCAGGTCACATCTTATAGAAACTAAATTGAAAAAATAAGACTACAGTAACACAACAGAGACTTGGCAGCTGAGTCTAAGAATGGTTTCTTAGATTCGAGCAGAGTGGCCTTCCTGAACATGACTTCACTTGAAGAAATAAAATGATATAACCTGTGCTGATGCATTAAGGAGACCCGAGGAAGTGCCTTCAGACTCTGGGTATGTAATTTCCACAGCAAATTCAAACCCAAGTGGGAGATAGCCAGTCATGAAGAACCTGTTGAAAAGGTGGGTAAGAGGATGACAGGTGTGGCCTTCATCTATTATTGCAGCTAAGAAAATCAAATATAAACACATGGTATTATGAATTAGCTGGTATTCTGAAATGTCTGTTTTCAAGACCTAACATGATTCAAAACTTGCTTTGCCTGCTTCATTCCCCTGACCTGGCCATCTATCTCTCTGTTTAGGAACGACATTTTAACATATTTGTCCTGTTTCTCATAACCACCTGCACCCCACTCCATACATACGAAACAACCTTCTCTGACCAGCCCACAAGCCACTCCATAATTGAAGACAATTACTTTCAAATTAAAGACATACACAAACATCATTATTTGAACAGCCCAAACATCCATGCTGGAGGACAAAAAGAGACCATCAGTAGGGAGGGAGGGTGGACACTGGAATGTCTGCTAGAAGCTGCTGTGGAAGGTCATGGGACCAATGGGTGACAGGAAGAGCAGGGGCTTAGTGCAGTTGAGGTTGGCTGATTGGGTTTTAAACTGAAACTCTCAGGACATTTCTGGCTCTCCCTTGACTGTCACGTCTGGATACAGCACTATTCCCTCAGCACTTTTTGGGCCTTTTAGATTATATATCTATGAGAAATGCTGATGCTCTTCTGAGTGAGCAAAGCACCAAGCACATTGCTTGGGCTACCAAAATATAGATTAATGAAAGTGCACAGAAACCAGTCTTCCTATATTTGCTCAGTTAAACTCCAATCACTCACCCACTGGTCAACAGAAAGATTCAGCTTTGCTGCAGATAGCTTTCTGAACCAGAACAGAACAAAATGACCACATACAGACTTCTGTTAAGTCCATAAAAACATTAAATGAAATTCTCTGAAAAGTGAGTTACTTTAGATTTATTCTGATATAATAGAAGGTGAAATTTTAGTAAACCCTATCTGTACTATGAGCTATAGGCATAGGCTGAGAGCACAGTGACAGAATACACGGTACAATCATTTAGTTAAGAAAGATATGGAGAAACTCTTTAGCAGGCCCTGTTGTGATAGGACAAGAGGTAATGGGTTTAAAACAGAAGGAGCTAGGTTTAGATTAGATATTAGAAAAAAATGTTTTACAGTGAGGGTGGTAGAACACTGGAACAGGTGGTCCAGAGAGGTGGTGGATGCCCCATCCCTTGAAACATTCAAGGCCAGGCTGGACAGGGCTCTGAGCAACCTGATCTGGTTGGAGACATCCCTGCTTCTTGCAGGGAGGGGGCTGGATTAGATGACCCTTAAAGGTCCCTTCCAACCCAAACTATTCTATGATTCTATAAATATTGCTCCTGAACAGAACTGCAGCAAGTCTTCTAGTCCTCTTTAATTGCTTACCCAAGCACTCCTCCAGTCACGAACACGACTATAAGGTATCCGAGGTCCAGGGTGAAAGTAAATACCAGCAACCCAATGAAAGAGAGAATGTAAACAATCAAAGTAGTTTGCCTGCAACCCAAGAACAACAAAAAATTAACACTGTTAACATAAGGTCATAGCACATTACTGAAGCATAGAATGTAACGTAAACATTACTTACTCTCTAACAACTGACATTCTACAGCTGTAAAACTTGTTTCATGTAATTCTGACTCTAACGTATCATGCAATGAGAATGTATCCCTTCCCAAACTCTTTATTGCCTCGTTTATATGTCTGCTTCACTCAAAGCTAAAGAGACTTACTCAGACTCTCAAAGAGTAGATAATCACAGCAGATACTACTACCTTAAGACTATTTTAGTTCTCCGCTATGTTATACCCCTTGGCCATTCTGCAGTTCTGCCCATTATACAATACATCAATACACGAGCAGCCAAATCGAATGCCATTAGCAATAAAAGTAAGCCTAAGAGGCAAGCCAAACAAATCACATTACAATGGTCTCTTTATTTTAAATCTGGAATAAGGGATGCCATCCAAAATATTAAAGCACATATCACTTATAAGCCAAAACATATGCAGAAACAAAGCCAATCTACAGCATTAACACCCATTAGGTTTCTAGAGCTCGTGCACGTAATGTACTAAGAGTCACAGGGGAGAACTACTCCACCGCAAGCAGTGTTCCAGGGCACTGCTCATTCCAGGGGAGCACCACACCATGGGTGATGGACCCAGGAGTTCCTACCCTAGAACAGAGTTCTGCTCCATGGTCATCCCCTGAATTAAAGCAAATGTTATCCTTACTAATAGGACCAGGAGTAGTATAAAAAAAAATGAGAATCCATTAACTGTCTATTTTACAAAACAATGCAGAGTAGGTTTTGAGCCTTCATGCTTTCCCAGGAGAAAGAGCCCACTGGGCCACCTGGCCATTGTATGTAGGACATACATAGCCTTCCTTGTTAGTCTTACACTCCTGAAGAGACAGGAGCAGCTGGAAAACCCCTTCGTATTTTTCCATTCTCCTCTCATTTCTTTTGGCCAGGAACCAGTAAGCGTCTCAAGGTTATGCTGTAGCCTCAGAAACTAGCCTCCATCAAGGCCGGCAAAAGATCAGGGATGAACTGCATTTTGTCATCAGTTCACTTCAGCCCTTACGTGGCAGTATTTTTCTAATGCAATTGCACTGCTTTCCTACCCCTAACCCCATACATGCCTACCCACACTTACTTGTATGTTTTAGTGTAATCCAGCCACAAACCACAAATAATCGAACCCACCATTCCTGCCACCACCAGTGTCAAGCCAATTCTCCCAGCGTTCACTTCTTCTCCCTTTCAACAAATATTTATATGGTGCTCATTAATAACTTGCTTCCACTCAGAGTCAAGTTCAGACCTCTTGGCAGTCATAAGCGCAAACAAACATTCCTATGACTCTCAAAGCTGTATGGTGCAACAAACTGTAGGAGGGGTATAAAGCAAACCAAATGTCTGAGCACACATAGCGCTACATAATAATAAACATCACCTCTGCAAATGTATAGTAAAAATATATATATACATAGAAGATCCAAGAAACTTACCTCATAATGAGTTACTATCATCTGGTTTAATAATGTGGAGACAGAATAAAATGCCCCAGTCATAATACCTGCAGTAACAAAAGAAAAGCTTCAGTCATTCCAAATGTAGCCATGCAGATCTGCTACCCTAAAGAGCTAATCTTCTGATATTTATGACTCACATCAGAGGTAAAACCTTTTATCTGCCAGCTAAAATCTCTTCACCAGACCTACAAATGGTATTTTGAATCCTGTCGGATCTTCCAGCACTGGCTGCTGAGTAAATAAGAAGTTTGACGCTCCCTCCCCCATAAAAAAACACCACAACTAAAACCTGATGTGCTTTCAGCACACTTTTGAACTGTTCTGCCAGACTACAGACAGATAGCACCGCTTACCGTAACTGATCAGCAAAAGTACAAATGGAGTGTTTTTGAACAAGTTAATAATAGATTGCTTGTAGGAGTATTCCTCAGGAGGCATAGCTTGCAGGGCTGCTTGAGAGTGACTAGGAGGGTATTTGGGCTTTTCTTCAAACACTGGGGAAGAAGAAGAAGGAACAATTTTGATTTGTCTTTACCAGACTAATGCTTTTTCTTTTTGAAGTGTTTCAGTTTGATGAATTTCAGAGGACTAACTTGCGGTTTTTCACACTTCCATGGAAAAAAATTCTAGGTTTTCTCATGGAAGAATCAAGTCACAGCCACAAAGGATGTGCTAATTACTTGGTCACATCTGATCGCTACGAACATATGGTCAAAGACAGACTTCATCTCCAACGTGTCTAGACCTTTGAATCAGAGTTGTAAGATTAACAGAGAGAATTCACATTATATCATAATGTCCTTGTAGCAAAAAGCCTAAGTGAACTAAATATTCTGAGAGAGGTCACCCCATGTAAAGCATGACATGTGGTAAACTGGTTGTCGCTTAACCCTGGTGCAACAGGTAAGTGAACACAAATAAACTGGAGAAAATGTAACCTTAAATATTTTGAGCAAAGGCAGATGCTTTACAAACACTCCCTATGGTCACCATTTAAATTACAAGAACGGAACACTTACCAACTCCTGTTAAGAAGAACAGAAGTGTGGACACTATCGCTGTTCCATAGAACATGATGCTGATGTTATGTGCCATTAGATCGATATCGTTAGGTGTATTTGGAACCAAAACAGGTGGCAACAAAAAGCCAATAGCAGTTCCAAGCTGTAAAGCAAGAAAAGAAAACCTAAAATAATATCCCCGTGAACATAAAAATTAACAGAAGTGAAAAGCCTTACCAGGTAGAATTCAGAATTTATATCATAACAAGTATCAAAAATACTATGACAGAAAAGTGTTCCCTTAGTATCATACTTCTGAGCCATTTGCTCCCAATGACATTTCACAATCAGGTCTTCAGTAACTCCGGTTTTAACCTTCTCACTTCTAAATCAAACTACAATACTACAAGTATATAGCACATTTAACAACCAAGCATTAAGAAAGTCTTTTTGCAGAAGAATCTTTCACAGGAAAATACTGTGCAAGCACAGAAATTTGTACGGGTCATCCTGTAATAGAAGGACTAGAGATGACAAAAGCCTTCAGCTACCTCCTGTAGAAGCACGGTTCTCTTTCTTGATCAAAATTCTGCATTTAATGACATGATCCTGCCACTAGAGAAATAAAGACTGACACGCAAGGTTTGGGTATATGTATAAAGCGTTTGAGAACATGAAGGAACAACAGTCTTAGACTACTCTCCAATTTATCTCTGCTCCTCCTCCAAAACTAAAATGCCTTCTTAAGTGTTCAAACAATTTTGGGGTTGGTTTTTTTTCTAAAAAAAAAAAAAACTTGGTCTATTTCAGATTAAAAAAAAATATAAGAGCACGAAGAGTAGCAAGTTCAACACTGAGCAAGTACTCTAATTAGAGGTATGCCAATGTGCTTACAAAGCAGTATTCGTGCACATGCCTGATGAGGGTTTTGTTCTTTTTTTTTTTCCCAGAGATCATCAGATTTACACAGTACTCAGTGCTCACCTGAAGATTTTGTTTCTTTTCATCTTCACTCTTCAGTATATGAACCCTGCAATCATGAACTAAGTACATAATTACTCTTTTTCTTAAGGTACATTTTTTCCTCCCCCAATGTAAGCAATACAGTAGCCACAATATTCCAAGAAAGTCAGGTGATACTGTTTTACACCTTTTAAATCTAGAGAGGCTAAGGTCAGAAGGACTGAGAGTTCCAGTGAGTCTGGTGTGCCCCGTTTGAGATGCTAAATACTTGTGGCAATCCGGCACTCCTAACATCTCTTGACAGGTACATCCCTCCATCCCAGGTCGTTTGTTTTTCAACTGCAAATGATCAGCATCTCAAGAGATTGTGGGTGCAATCTCATTCCTGATAACTACTCTGTCCCTCCTCTGCCTGCAGTCCCCAGCCCCGTTTGCTGTAGCTCTGAAGTTATGCAAAATAACTGAGAATTGGATGACTGACAGCCCAGTTCATTATAGCAACCCGATTCCGTTACATGGTTCACCTGTGTAATTAAACAAGTGCAGTGAAACTATATTGTAACACGTATGAGGAAGTGAACTGCACTGGGATATACATACAACATTATTTCTAACTTCCAAGTGTCTAATTTGTCACTTCACTGCTCTTTCAATCTAGCTTTTGAGAAGTTTTAAGAAAGCAAAAATTGGAACAAATAAAATCTATTGTTTGACACCATATCAGTCGTCACCGGTCACAAGCAGGACTGCGATCCTAAAACCTTCAGAGCACACAGCTCTGAGCTGGAAGGGTACAGCACAGCTGCAGGACAAGCTATTATCCTCTGTGCAGGATTGCCAGAGGGAGACGAAACACACTTTCAGTGCATTTCACACGTATTTCCCTGGCAGAGGACCACCAAGCACATCAGCACACTAAGATCAGTCCTAGCTTCTGGAGGGGAATACACTCCAGAAATAACTGTGGTTTATTTCGTTCACATCTCTGCTCCCATTTTTTTGGTCCATCTTTCTCGTGGTTCCTATCTGCACAGTCCCTGCACTCCTGCTCCTGTCCTTCCCCACTTCAACCCGGACATCTCAGCATCTGAGGAAAGCATCCATTTCAGACTCCCAGTTGGATCCTTGGCACTGTACTGCAGAACTGAAACTCCAGTAACTCCTTGCTACTGGGACGACTGGGGCACATCAGGAAGAGTGGAAATTCAACTGCCAAGGAAACCTTTAACCTGATTCCAGGATGCAGATGCAAAATTTTTGTTCAACTGCTAAAAGAGCCAAAAAGCAACCTCCAAAGTCTTCAGTCCAAAAGGGACAGCTAAGTTGTCCACTGGAAGACTTAAATGAAAAAAAAAAATTGTTTTGGAATAGCATTGGGAAAACTGTAAATAGCCAGGTATGAGATAATGAGCAACCCTAACTGTAAACATGTAACACTAATATTACTCCTGTAATAATCCAAAGGGCACAAACATAAAATCATTAGACTCACATGAGGAAAAACAAAACCCCTGTTACCTTAATCAAACTGCACCTATGACCTCAGCCTGTGCCAGTGACATTGATGGGAATCTTAACATTTTGTTAACACAGAAAAGCAGGGACAGTGGCAAGGGGTGAGAACAAGGCTATGGAAGGTAAAAAAATAACCTATCAGCATCATGCTTTCAGATATGACTGTTCCAGTTCTCTGAAATTAGCCAGGACCAGGGAGCTCGAAGAAATCCATGCCTCAGTTGTCATCTCCCCACAGTGACGTGAACCATCACAGCATTACAGAAAACTTCACAAGCCACCAGGGCATTGACAACTGGCACTTAGTGATATGAGGCCATATTTTAGACAGCAGGAACTAATACATGTTGGCATTGGAGCTCTCTGTGAAAGTTCACACACTTCACTCCCCTCCAGCTGGGGGTGCATTCAGTCAGATGGATGATGCCAAACGCAAGAGACAAGATGCTGAACAGAAAAGGAATAGAAAGTGGAGCAGGACAACTTTCTGAAAAAGGTCTCAACTGATGTATCCTTAGCAGCTGACAGAAGTGTGCAAGCTGCTATACGCTGCTACATGGCCAGGGCCCTGAAAAGCAAGGCTGGCTGGGGAGGGTGGGACATAACATCACCTCTGTACTTGCCCCTGCTCCATCACTTCTCCTCTCTCCAATGCTGCCCCGTAACCATTTCCTGGAGGATGCTCTTTCCCCCACTTAAACGTCATATTTTTAAATCAACCCCATGCCAAACTCCCACTTCTCCAAGGCCTCCCTTTCCGGCCTCCGCCCCTACCTGGTTGCCCAGCACGGCCACGGCGCAGGCGGTGGAGACCTCGGTGGGGCCGAACCAAACGGAGGCGATGCGTGAGGGCAGCCCCAGGATGAAGACCTGGGCGACGGCGCAGACGGCCTGGGCCGCCAAGGTGAGAGGGTAGCGGCCGGGGGCCAGGCTGCCACACTTCAGCCAGGCGCCCAGGCCGTTGAGGCCGGAGCCCAGCAGGGCGGTGAGGCGCAGGCCACGGATGTCCAGCAGCCAGGTGGCGGGCAGGATCAGCGGCACGTAGGCCACCATGTAGACCATGGAGAGCCAGTCTATCTGCGTGAAGGAGACGCCGTAGAAGGCGGCGAAGACGTTGCTGAGGATGCTGTACTGGATCCATTGGAAAGCGTTCACCAGCGAGTAGCAGCTGAAGACGGCCAGCACCGCCAGCCGCCGCCGTGATAGGCGCGTCTCTACGCGGCCGCCGCCCGCCGACAGCATGGCCTCGGCCTCGGCCTCCCCCGCCCGCTCCCCGCCGCCCGCCTGGGCCGCCCGCTCCCCGCCGCCCTCCTCCGCCTCCTTGCCGGGGAGGAAGCCGTTGCAGGGCTGCAGGGGGGGCACGGCAGCGGCCGCCGGCATCTTCCCGCTCTCCCCCTCCGCCTCCTCCTCGCCGCCGTCCTCCACCATCTCGGCCGTCTCCCCGCCCAGCTTCCTCGGTGGCGGCGGCAGGCGCAGCCCGGCTTTGCCTGCCAAGGTCACCCGTGTGCGGCTCCCCGCTCCCGCTCCGCTGCCGAGACCACGCCGCTCGCCCACATCCCGCTGGCCCAGCCCGGCGGGGTGGAGCAGAGCGGGAGACGGCAGCGGAGGGGGCGTGGCGGCGCTCTCGCTGGGCAGGAAAGCCCTGAAATGGCCGAGGGTGGTTTTACAAAGCTGCTGCTGCAGCCCTGGTTGTCAGGAAGCCGTTGACTCTGTGTATGTGCGTATATATTGATGTGTGTATATGTATATATACTTCTTACAGTCTTTTAATTGGAACCCATAAAGGCCGTCCATGCAGATGACTGAGAACCATATGGAGATGGGAATGATGTATGTAATCCCCACGAGGAAGGAGCAGCATAATCTCATTCCTGTAATCACTTTTCTTGGCCGGTGAGTCCTGCGCAGGCAAGGCTGAGCCGTCACAGACCTGCGCTTGGCAGCTCGTCCCTCGCCCACCTCCCTCCGGCACAGCACAGGCCACATCCACGGACACACAGGCCGCACCATTCCCACTCAGCGCGTTCAGGGAAAATGACTAGCCTTCCCCTGCAACAATAGGTTTGTCTCTTAGCAGCAGTAGTGCAGAGCAATGCACTGAAGTGATAAGAGATAGATGGGCAGAGACGGAGGCCCGAATTGTGGCAAAGGGTGGCAAAGGCATGTGCATCCACCTCAGCCCTTCATTGCTTCCAGAGCCGCAGGCAAAACATTCCTTGTTTCCACTCAAGCGCTGAAACGTGATTTGACACATACCCCAGAAAACTGGCCGTCTGGCTCACGTGCAGAGGAGGTTAGATATGTTAGATATCACTTCAGCAAGCAATCTTCCCACAAACCCTGCTCGGTACGTGTCTGCACAGGAGCAGTGTCTGGCAGCCCCTGTCACGGTTTGTAATGCTGCTGCTGCTGCAGACACCGTACCCTTATAAAAAGACAGATTGTTCTCCAAAGAGCATTAGGAAAATACAGAAATGTTTGTTAACCACGTTAGAAATATTTTACTGGCTTCCGTGGGAAATCATTTGGCCTGTGCTCAGCAAATAACACACTACACATTGTTCACGGATATGTCAGAGCCTAATCAGATCTGTGTCTGTGTGGTAGACGCGCTTAGCCACCAGTCTTAACTTCCCTCACTAATTATAAGTTGGTATTTTACTCAAGATCAGGTGATCTATGTAAACCACAGTTCCTGATCTTATTTACAGCATGAATAATAATATGAACACATGCTTCAAAATATAAATGTGGCTATGTTTGCTTTCCCTGAGCACTTACCTGAGCAACAGTAGTGATTACAGGCATCATGGATTTTTAGAGACTACTGGAAAGGAATCCTGAACTTGCAGATCACAGATGTGTGTTAGAAACCTGCTTTTTAAAAATAAGGTTCCCTATGTCAGATTCAGGTGCTTCTTGCCTCTTTCATTCATACCAAGAAAAAGCTTAATTTATTTTTACTTTTCCTGTGTCAGATCAGACACTGGGTAAATTCTTCTGAATTCCTCTGCCTGACATCACAGTTCAAGTGCTGCATCCTGTAGCAACTTAGCCTTTTCAAAATCAGAACTTCAGGAGGAAGCAGTGTAGCAGGAACTGAAACAAACATTATCAAAGCAACCGAATAGCTGGCTTTCACTTTAGGGAAGTATGTCCATGTTACACATTGGTAGAAATAAGCTGAAAACACACCTGAGACTACATCTATGCTAGTACTTCCAGCAGTGCCAGTTCATGGTCACCGGGGCCCAGTCATCCACACTGCTGACCTGCTACAGCAATCCCTGGTATAGGCTGAGCGTTGGCCTTGGGGTCAGGGAAAGGACCACGACATTTCAGTTGGGTTGTATAGACAACATTCACATGATAAACAACTTCGGGTTTTTTGAAAGAAGGTGTAAACTTTGATTTACCGCTGATTTCATTTAACATTTTTTTCTGTTGAATTTTGGATTACCTCAAAGTCCATCCAAATATACATTTACTCCTTAAAGACAGAGAAAAATAGGCTTTGCTATTCTCTCATTCTTCCTTTTCCCACTACTACACCCTTGGCTCTGTACAGCAGGCAGAGCTGCTGCCAGATAACACATTCAGCCTAAGATCTGAATTCAGCTAGCTCTAGAATGGCCAGCACGTCTTGGGTGTCGCTGCCGCAGCGCCTGCAGAATGTTGCCTCCTCTATCCGCCTGACAGTTCAGCGCACGGAGCATCATCTGCTTCCTGCACAGGGCTCCTGCACAGAATAAATAACTAGACATCAGAGAACTGTACAGAAAAAGAGGCTAAGCCTGGCAGCAGAAGTAGCACCTGCATGAAAACTACCTCCCATAAGGAGAGGAGACTTTTTTCCAGAAAGAAGTAAGTTTATTTACAACAGATCAACACAAAGCCAAATCCACCTTTGCTACAGCTGCACTGATCTTGGTGAAATAAAACTAGGTTGATTTTGATGAGGTATGGTCAATACAATTCCATCTTTGGGGATGTTTATTTCCAAAAGTACTTTCCCGAACAAGAAAGGAAAACAACTGACAGCTTCAAGACAAAGCTTTGATACTTAATCTCGTGACTTTTTATACCACCGTATTTCATAGGCTTCACAACCATTACTTCTGATTTATATATCTTTATATCTTCATATGAGAGGCAGGGCCAAGGGCATAGTTGCCTAGCAAGGTAAAGCTATCCCATGAGAAAAACATCCATTGCAGGAGTTCAGTTAAAATCCATGTCCTTGGGTTTCTACAATTCATGAACAATTTATTAAGCTAAAAACAGGACACTGATGTCAAGGTTTACAGCACAAGCTTAGCTTCAAGCTGCTGCTATCCTTTTTCAGTCTATCCTCTAACTAAAAGTTTAGGCTCTCCCTGAATATTCTTATTAGTGATAGAACCAGCAATTGCTCCTGTATACCCAAACATGAACAAAACTGTTTTCCTGAATGCAGTGAAAAGGCTAAAATATGTCTTGCGTATCAGGTGGTCACTGGGAAGTAGCTGATACTAATTTACTCCACAGCAATTATTTCCTTGTGCTCAAGTAGCAGATTTACTTGGACTGTGATTGTAGAAAGTTTCCAAAATACCACACTTCTTTTAAAATAAACCAGAATTTTTATGTACAGCAGGCACACAGTTAAGATGTCCAGGATTTTTTTTTTTTTTAATGTTGCAAACCATATATTTCAGCCCCTACAGACAAAATCTAAACATTATTTTATAATGCATTTAACTCTCAGTTACAGCTTTCAGTGCAAAAGTGCAGGGAAAACCTACATGGAAGGAATGCATCAGGTATTTGTCTTCCAGACGAGTTGTTTAAACAAGAAAAGTACGGCAGCTTAAGAAAGGGACTCCAGAACAAAAGAACTGAAGTTCCAGCTGAGCTAGAAATTAACTATTTTAGCAGGACTTGAAAGAAAGCTGGACTTGAAAGAAAGCTAGACTTGAAAGAAAGTAATTAGAGAGTCACATGTTTAAATTTCTTGATTGAAAGCTATTAGAGAATACAGGGGAAAATGTAAACATCCTCTTCCTCCTATGCAGTCCTCATTCCAGCAACGTTTGCCCACTGTCCACACAAGATAAAGCCATAATCCCACCTGGAGAATGAGCGCTTGCAACAAAAGGCACTTAACTGAAATTTGTTTGTGGCCACCTCAATTTTGGACTATGACTGCCCACGGTAGCCATGCTTGCCGATGACCTGGACTGAATTTCAGATGTACTGACAGTAATATAGAAGTATAGTCTTAAGTATCAGAGAAAAGTTCTGAATTTTAAAATACAGGTAACTAATTCCTCTCCTGTATACAACAGAAATTTGCATTTCTGTGTGTCTCCATCCACATAAAAGATGCAGAAATGTACATCTGGTACTTCTGTTGGGCTGCCATCTGGTTTTTCTTTTGCAGTTAGCTATCAATTTCATATACGTAATGGAATTTTACCCTTGAGTTTCTTACCAAAGCAAGTGTGGGGAAAAAATATGTACACAGAATAAGTTTTGTGTACAAAAACCTAAGCATGTGAACAAATACGGTAGCTAAAATTTATGGGATTAACAGGCTCTTCATGTGTTACAAAAAGTAACCTCCATCCGAATCCTTTATACACAGTAAGGAAGGTGTATATGTAACGAAAAATTAATCTGCAGAAGGGTTATCTTGGATGACCATTCTCCTTTTTGACAAGCACTCATTCACTCAAACATTGGTTAACTTTCAGGAAAAGCTTCGAGGCATTTCTTTCACAAACGCCTACCAATACTTGCCTTTCACCACAGCTGGTAGACAATCCTGATCTTCTCTGGTTCATTATTTTCCTAAAAGATGATCAACAAAGCTCTTTTGTGAGAGAGATCAAGTGACATCAACCTGACCTATCAAAGAACCATAGGACAGAAGTGATTAGAGAAGCCATGCAGATGCAGCTAGTTGTGTCTGTGCAGGTTGGCTTGGTTCACCTATAGCCCAAGGAACAGCTAGGCTGCAGTTCACCCCATCCTAAATACTACAGTGGGGAGATCTTGCAGGTTGCTGCTAATGCAAGCCATTTATCAACTCAGCATATAAGAATTCAGTAACGTGAGAGGAATTGCTCCCTAAAAGTTTTCCCTACTGACTATAGCGGGATCCCAAGAGACTCACTCAGATGTAGGCTTCTGTGGATGCAGAACATCCTCTGAGAGCTCCTGCTCCCTGCCCCATCTACGTAGGAATATATAGCAATGTTGAGGAATTAGCTGGTAAAACCACCATTCAGAGCCACAAGGATAAAATGTCCTCTCTGCTTCTAGGAGGTCTCAGATAACTTAAGAGTTAAAACAGTTCAAAGCACTATACTCATGAAAAAACACCATAACGTAACTTAAATTTTCCAACTCTCTTTCACTAATTGATTCATTGCAACTTACCTGGTCCATGCACACACATCTTTTGAAAATTCAATGGAAGGAACACATGAATTTGGAGCCTAGTATGAAAGTGTGCTTGTATCTTAGAGACAGATTGCTCACCCAAGCTTGAGAAATGTTGCTACTTTTACTGTTGAGGGAAAACAAATATTTAGTAACAGCTTGAAGTTCCCAGTTTCTCTCAGAAGAAGTTATCAGCAGGAAGAGAGCCATATTCTTTAAAGGTCTACATCCATTTGATGGAGAAGCTGGCTGACCTCAGCTTAACTAAAAATCAGCAGGCATTTTTCTTTTAGATTGAATAACAATAAAAGATGCCTGCCTAAGGCCCTGGCTGCGCCAGTACATTATGGAAAATGCATTAACATTCCAGCTGTGTTAATTATTTTAACAGGAACTCAGCCAGACAGACACCAAAAGGGACTGTTGTTGGAGCTCCTGCGTTGGGAAAGCACTTCAAGCATTCTCCAAAGACCCTTTTGAACAGTTGTCTCTTGCAACAGACCTAGCGAGATATAAACTATTTCAGTTTAGCTGCAAACCCAAAATCTCTCACAGAAAATTCCCTCCCTTTTGTTATGGGACAGACAAGCCCAGTGCCACTATCAGCCACGCTGTTAATGCCACAGCCACCAACCAGCGGGCAGCTTCTCTGACAGGACCATCCCAGACCATCTTTTTCCATGTGAGTGACATCTAGTTCATCCAGATGTTTAAAGAGCAGGGGAGGGCCTGGCCTTCTGCTTCCACCTCCTGCCTGTGCAGTGACCCACTCAACACTACTCCCAGCTCCTGAAGGCACTGCTGGGAATGGAGGGCACTCACCTCCAGCACTCACCCAGCACCTGACATCCCTGAGGTATCCACAAAAACATTCATCACTGTGTTTTACTGGAGCAGCAGTCACATAATGTCAGCCCAACAGCTGAAGTGTTGATTTACAAATTGTTTCTTTATCTTATGAGATTACCGTGGCTTTTAGGAATATATAGAATCATAGAATCATGTAGGTTGGAAAAGACCTCTAAGATCATAAAGTCCAACTGTTAACCTAACACTGCCAAGTCCACCACTAAACCTTGTCCCTAAGTACCACATCTACACATCTTTTAAACACCTCCAGGAATGGTCCTCAACGACTTCCCTGGGCAGCCTTCCAGTTCCAATGCTTGATAACCATTTCACTTAGGAAATTTTTCCTAATATCCAATCTGAACCTCCTCTGGCACAACTTGAGGTCGTTCACTTACATCCTATCACTTGTTACTTGGGAAAAGAGACCAATACCTGTGACACCCACCCATATACATGTATGTATATTAGGTTTTTTTAAAATAATAAGATCAGGCCAGTAAAAAAAAGAACATATGGAAATGTTACATAGCACTAAGGGTCTTAAAGTGCATGAACTTTAGAGAGAATATAGGAAAAGGATTTTAGAGAAGCATAAATGCAGGGACTAATCTATGTGGTTTTTACTATATCTCTTTGTTTTGACCAAGAAAAGGGGTATAGGTCTCTGTTCTGGTTTTGTTTAGTGAGGGGGGGCCTAAGGTGGTAGCTTCTGTAGGAAACTGCTAGAAGTCGCTCCCCTTTGTTCAGTGGACTCGGCCGGGCCTAGGGCGGACCCGCTGCTGGCCAAGGCCAAGCTGATTGGTAGCAGAATGTTCCGTGATAACGCCTCTGCGATAATGTATTTAAGAATGGGAAAACAGAAAAAAAAGGAGAGAAGATGTGAAGCAGCTGAGCGGGGGCAGAGAGGGGGAGGCGCGAGCCTTGTGGGCCTTGCAGGCCTCACCCTCTGGCCTCCTGCCGGGCAGCTGACTGGGCCCAACTCGGCCCGGCCTGGCTGCAAGAAGTGGAGAGGAGATGAGAGGTGAATAAGATGTAAAAGGAATCCTGAGAGGCGTCTGCCAGCCTGT
Source organism: Tetrax tetrax (assembly GCA_009806455.1). Lineage (NCBI taxonomy): Eukaryota > Metazoa > Chordata > Aves > Otidiformes > Otididae > Tetrax > Tetrax tetrax. The sequence goes on from WHYT01016540.1 coordinate 118,002, forward strand.
TGTGAGGAATGGCTGCAGATGCCGAGGTCAGTGAAGGAGGGGGAGAAGTAATGCAGCTCCTGGCCAAGATTTCCCCGCAGCCCGTGGTGATGACCATGGTGGAGCAGGTTGTCCCCTTGCAGCCCATGGAGGTCCACGGAGGAGCAGAGATTCACCTGCAGCCCTTGGAGGAGCCCACGCTGGAGCAGGTGGAAGCCTGAAGGAGGCTGTGGCCCACGGAGTGCCCTCTGGGGCAGCTATTCTGGAGGGACAGCACTCTGTGGAAGTGATGACCCACGACGGAGCAGTTTCACAAAGGACTGTGGCATATGGGTGGGACCCCATGATGAAGCAGGGGAGGCACGCGAGTATTTCTTCCCCTGACAATGAAGCAGCGGCGTAAAACAAAGCGCGATGAACTGACTGCGACCCCCATTCCCTTTTCCCCCGTGCCGCTCAGGAGGGGAAGGTAGTAGAGATAATGTTAAGCCCGGGAAGAGGGAGGGGTGGGGGGAGGTTATCTTGTTTCCCTGTCTCATTCTTCTGCTAGTTTTAGAAATAAATGAATAGTTTTCCCCAAGTCGAGTCTGTTTTGCCCATGGCAGTAACTTTAAGGATATCTCCCCATCCTCATCTCAAACCTCGAGATGTTTTTCCTTATACCATTCTCTTGGAGGGTGGGGGGAGTGGGAGAGAGACTGCATAGTCTGGTCCCGATCGGGGCTGAACTACGACAGTCTCCAAGCAAATATTCTCCAGTGGAATCTGTTTAATTAACTTCTCTTGCCAGTGCAGCCAGGAAAATAAACAGGACAGAATAGCCCATGAGAAAGTCAGTCTCACCACAGCAATCTATATAGCAATATACAAAGTAAGTACCAGATCTGCCAGAATGGCATTCAGACTGTTTAAGCCTTTGGAGATAATCTTGTATTTCCAATGAACTGCAAACACAGGCTGAACAGAGCATTTATGTCCCTTAAGACCTCAGACAGTACCAACGGCTTATAGCTTTTAGAAACCTCAGGAGGGGAATGAAGAAGAAATAACTTGGGTCCTGAGAATAACTCTGCTTTGGGTGCCTACTTGTCTCCGCTGGCTGTACAACCACCTTGGGCTCCCAGGAGCTACGCACAGCACAAAAGCGATGCCAGAAAGCAGACTCACAAAGCTGCTGAAAAAACACGGCTCCGTTTAACACACTGGTGAAAGAACAGCAGAGCCACAACTCGGCTGGCAGCTTGGGAGCACCGTGCTCAGAAACATCACAGCATCCCTCCTCCCAGCCTAAGTGAACGGATAGGGAAAGCTCGTTATTGCCTCCTTTTACCTAGGCTGATTTAGTACTCTCAGCGACTCTCCTGTCAGCTCAGCTCTTCCCAGGGTAAATGTCAGAGTGCTGGACACAAAAGACTTTGTGCCTCCATCAGGCCAGAGAGAAGTGGCGGAGCAGCCACAGCCTGGGGCAAGAGCAGAGCTGGGCGATGTTTGGATGGATGGTGGTGAAAGTGAAGCTCCCACTGCTCCTTGACAAGGGGCTGGCTTGAGAAAGGCTGCATTTTGGGGGGACCAAAGTTCCTTACATGTTTGGGAAACTGACTTTCATTTATAAACACCAAACCATTTCACTGTGAATTTCATACTGAGTTTTCAGCTAAGAAGTGTTGAAATGTTTGGTTTTACCTGGGAAATACTGAGAAAACACCAGCCTCTCATTTCAGTTTTATTTGAAAACAACAGCCTGTGGGAGGCTCAGCTTCAAACTGCTACGTGAAGTCCCTTTCTCATTTTTTTTTCCAAAACCCCCAAAATCACAGTGTCTTGTTTTCACTCCAAAGGAAAACAAATTTACAGCTGCACTGACACTTTTCATGGTGTGGAAGTCGCAGCCAACCCCCCATCCCTGCTAGTATCACTTCTCCTTCTGCATTCACTCAGGTACTGGAAAATGGTAGTCAGAAGAGAAGGCAAAAGGCCAAAGCTCATGCAATCCAATTATAGCCCTGCTGAAATAGCTTCCAGGAACTTTACAAGGACTAACCTGATCATGCTTTGTAATGGCTGGAGGAAAAGAAAAATAATAGCCAGCTTGTACCCCTTCCAGAGTGACAGACTGTCTCCCAGAAAAGTTATGGAGCAGTACGTCCTGAACTCCTACAATGTACGTAAGAAACCCAGGGAGCTGGGATCAGGCTGCAGAGTTGAGCAACCCAAGCACTGTGTGTCAGGTTTTCTTACAGCAGGACAAGATGACTCCAAGATTATATTAAGTACTACAGTTGCTGAAAAATGCAAAGCTTGGATTTGTTAACCCTGCCCTCCATATGATGAAATGGCTGCTAAGATTCCCTCAGCCCACCAGTAAGTAGGCAAGTACCACCAAATTAACTTCTTATCAGTCACCAGAGGACTGTAATGGGCACATTTTTCAATTAGCACCTGCCTAGTCCGTATTGAGACTTGCCAATATAGGAAAAGTCTTTGCTGTAATTGCTCAGCTACCTCTCTTCCAGGTCCATAGCCCCTTTTTTTTTCTGTCCTGTTGTCTTCTGCCATGCTTACATTTTAAGGTATGCATAAACCTAATTGTTTTCAAATAAGTGGACAGAATATACATCTTTCCCCATTAGATAAGTAAAATTTGAAATATACATATCTGCTTAAAATAGTCCACAGAGAGAAAAACCTCATTAAATCATACCTTCTTACCCTAATTCAAAAAACTCCACCATGCTGGGCAATGCTGAGGCAGTAGCTGTTTTGCACCACTACCTTCACTATTCCCCCCAGAGCTGCAGTACTTTCCTTGGGCTCTGTTTCACTAATTTTCCATCTGACATACTTGTTCAGGTGTACTTTGTGATTACTTATGGTACGAGGTCAGTAATAACTAGCACCCCTGTGCTTTTCACTCAGCTGTCTTGACGTTACTGAATCTCGAGACAGAGATGTGCTACCATCTCCTCTGTGTAAGCAAAGGCAATAGGTGCAGTTCTTGTATGTGAGCAGAGGCATCTCACAGATCATTTCCAAAACATAAATTATTTCTAAGTCTGGATCCCACTCCCCCTGTTAAAAAACAAGAGGAGCAATGCCTACCTTCCTCCTTCAGGAAAGCACTCACTCCTCTGCCAGCTAAGCAAGGATGCACGTTTCCGCTCAATGCAAACACATGCCTTAGGAAAGCAGAGTGACACTGAGCAAGTTAATTGTTTTTATCTTAAATATAGTTTGTTTACTTTTAGAAAGCAATAGCCTTCCATTAACAATAAAGAGCAGCTGTAGAGGTGGGCAAAGTTAAACTTGGCACTCCGAGCACAGTGGAGAGACAGCAGCACAGGTCACTCGGGAAGACAGCCGTGTGCGGTTCAGAGCAAGGCTTTGCACCTGCTTGCTGTGTGCAGCCACAATAGCTATGGAAAAGGAAAGCAGATCTGTTCTTCCTTCTAGTTCTCCTTCTACTTCCATCAGTTTTCATGGTGGCACACGTCCACCAAACACATACAAAGATGATGGCACTGAACAGTCACCATGGAGGGCACTGCTTGATCTGCATCCTTTTGCTACTGGAAGTGCGAGGGAAAGGACCTCACCTGGTTTGCAATCACAGATTGACTCTACAGGGCAGGCGGTCTGGGGGAACATTACTATCCTACAACAATTTCACAAAACAAACATAGACAGATCTCCTCTTCCATGGATGCAGATCCCTATTTTTTTTTTGTGGATTTAGCAGCATAAGACATGTCAGAAGTGCATGAAAAGGTAGTTTCAAGTCCTCCTTTACATTGACTCCTGATGCTGTTTTGAGCAGCCCCTTACAGCTGGAGGACAGAGTGAGCAGGGGCCGCTCCAACTCACCTGGACTGGACAGAGACCAAAAGCAGCAGGCTGGGATAAACACTCAGCCTTTTTTTTCCAGCCCCACCTTTGCATTTTCTATGCCAAGTCCAAAGGGTATAAGTGGAATAGCTGGTAATGGACTATACCCAAGCCACTCTCTCCTGATGACTCAGATCGGCTTATGGCCAGATTACACAGATCATAGAATCATAGAATCACATGGTTGGATGGGACCTATAAGATCATCTAGTGCAACCGTCTTCCCAGTACCATTGCTGCCACAGCTACTAAACCATATCTTGTAGCTCCTCATCAAGCCGCCTCTTGAACACTGCCAGGGACGGCGACTCCACCACCTCCCTGGGCAGGCCATTCCAGTGCCTGACCACTCCACAAAGCAGTAGTGCTGTTCAGCCTGGAGAAGAGGAGGCTCCGGGGGGACCTTACAGCACCCTTCCAATACCTAAAGGGGGCCTACAGGAAAGATGGGGAGAAACTCTTCAGTGGGGCCTGTTGTGACAGGACAAGGGGTAATGGTTTTGAAATAGAGGGAGGTAGATTTAGATCAGATATTAGGAAAAAATGTTTTACAATGAGGGTGGTGAAACGCTGGAACAGGTTGCCCAGAGAGGTGGTGGATGCCCCATCCCAGGAAACATTCAAGGCCAGGTTGGACGGGGCTCTGAGCAACCTGATCTGGTTGGAGATGTCCCTGCTCCCTACAGGCAGGTTGGACTAGATGGCCTTTGAAGGTCCCTTGCAACCCAAACCATTCTATGATTCTATGATCTTTGGTTTCCTCCAAATATTTGCTTTTCAGTGATCACTGCTGGCATACGTTATTTCCTTTTTGCTGCTGTTTGCATTTATCTAAAGTTTGAGTTTTTAGCAAGCGTTGCACTGGATTTAATTTGGTTTTATTCTGTCAGTGCCCTGGGGATGTATGCGAATACAGCTGTGACCCTTTCCCATGTATATAAACTGCATGCTGCATGCTTATTTATATTAATAAAAGATAAGCTTCTTTGTCCCATCCTCCCTCTTCCATTGCAAGTTACATATATCAAGGGCTGAAATCTGAACTTGAATCAAGAAGGAGTTTTAAGAGTAACTGAACAGGAGGCACATCTGCTCCTGGGCATCATGGGCAAATCACTAGCAGAGTCCCCTGACAGCCCGCTTTCATTTTTCTCCTCTTATTTCAATGAGAACCTTTCCTCTGCTACGTCATGTAGCGTGGGAGAGAAAAGAAGCCTTGAGAATAATTATCAGAAATCTAAATCCTGAGTGGTCCTTTTAGGGAAGCATAACCCAATTATCACTGAAAGAATGGTATGGGTAGTAACAGAAAAAGCCAAAGAACTGTAAAAAGAAGTTTCCTTTGGGAGAAAGGCTGCGAAGTTTCCCATATCCTTAGCAGAAGCACAGCTGGAAAGGAACATTCTTTTCTGGTTCGCATTTGGCAAAGACATGCTCCTAGATGTAAGTGCTCACAAGTATTGTTATTTTTTCATCTCAAGCCATTGAGTACTTGGATAAACTCAAACTTCAAAACAACCCCTAGCATTCTTTAGAGGATGCCTGTGGAGCTGTGATGCAGGAAACAGGTGTTGAGCCTAGTTAAAGTCCAATGCATGAAGGAGACACTGTGTGAAAGCTTTCTGGCTCACACTGGCAAGCCCAGTTGTTTTGCTGTAGCCAGCTGCAGCATAAGGAGACTCTGCTGCTCCTCACATCGCTGAGGCATGGACATGAGCCATGGAGTGAAGTCCAGCCCAACCTGCACAAAGAACCAGTTAAGACTTCACAAAACGCAATGAACGTCAAACTTTGGGGATCTAGTGCCTTTGCTAGCTTAATTTTCTCAGGAGAGTGGCAGAAACTCTTAGCAATGAAGAAATAGAGCAGAAAACAGCACTGTCCAAAAGGCAACATGGAAATATAGTAACATATGAGTAATAAAAAGCAAGAAAATATGACATCAGCTATGAAAATACTTATGGTAAAGATCTAAAGTAGCTTCTCTAGCTTGCCTACAATGTTTTCATTGCAGGAAAACAGCACTTCAGATATCTCTTATCAATAAAAAAAAAAAAAAAATCCTTGTGGGATTTTCATTTTACTCCTGCATGGATGTTTAGCCAGGAAAATAAAGTGTTAGGGGTTAATCCCAACTCATTTCATATCTATTTATAGAGGAATGTAAGCAGCCAGAAATTACAATGAGTTTATTGGCACCTTATCACAGTTTGCATATAGTCAAACCAAGCAAACTCTGGTTATGCAGGAATCAGAGCAGATTACCTCACCAATGGCCACCAGTTTATCTTTGTATTTCTTGAAGAGCAGGAGGACAGATTCCATGTCCTGTCATAACCCAGCTCACGAGCTTTGCAAAGACTGCTGGGTGCTAAGCTGAACTACAGCAAACAAAACCACACGCAACTGTATGACTGTGCATCTTGAAATGCAAATAATGAAAACAACAGTCTAGGACAAAGGGGATCAGTCTACTGTGTTACTAACAGCTTCTGAATAATGTAATTACTCAGCCTTTTAAGATGAAAACAAAAAGATAGAGTCAAAGAGGGTTGGAGGGATGCTAGTCCAGGTAACTCTGCTAGTGAGCAAAAAAAAAGAAAGACTCCATTCTTTCTAATTTGGCTGAACTGAGCCTCATTTTCTAAGAGCTGGGAAACCTCTGAGAAAGGCATCTTGGCAAGTTCATAGATCTCTGGCAGCCTGGTCCTGGGGGGTGTCCTTCCCAGAGGAAAGGCAGTTGTCAGTGCCAGGGAACAGGTCTCACTGAACAAACATACCAGACCAGTCCCACGAATCACTGCCTTCTCAGCTGAGCCCTTCATCACTCTGGGCTATTCAGCAGCATGGGATCGTGTTCAGGAGCTGCACCAGTAAACAGCATATGGATACAACCATTTCCCAGGCTCCCTGTCCTCAGCTCTGGTAAAACTTCACTGTGGGCTTCCAGCAAGGAGAATTCCATCCAGTGCCATATGAGACAGAGGGTAAGTGGGAAGGAGACTTTTCCCCATCCCTGGGAGATGGGGGCAAGACAGCCTCTACCAGCAGGGCTCCCGCTGAACCTCAACTCTATCTGTCACTGTGGGCAACAGGGTCAGCACTTACCCTCTTCGAGTGATGCACCAGCATTCACCCTGCCCTGCCCCAATCTGCATCCACCAAGACAGCAGGGATGAAGCAAGACCACCACATGTAGCTGCAACACTCAAAAAAAAAAAAAAAAAAAAAAAAAAAAAAAAAAAAAAAAAGGGCAACTTAAGGACCCTGAGAGGAAGCTCTGAGCATCCTGATGCCACAGCAGCCTCCAGGTGCTGGTCATGAAACAACCTTTTTGGATAAATGGTCCCACATACAGACAGAGATAGTCAATGGATGTGCTGCACTCACTGGGAGTGCAGAAGGGATGATTTCAGAGAGTGTTAACATCTGTTCATGCAAATTATAAACCACATTACACCCCTGCACATGCACTTGCCATTGCCTCAATTCAGTGCAGAGGTCCTGTGTAGTACAGAGCTGAGTTTCCACCCCGACTTTCCCAGGCAGCAATAATGACCCCTAAAGAGAAGGGAAGTTATCCAGTGATGCTTTGATTGGAGCTCCCCACATAGTGCTCCATTTAACTTCTTCCCACAGTGCTGGCTCCATTTGTTCACTTTCTTCTGCTTTGTTGTGCGTCCAGAAGTGTTCTGAGCACAAAAATGGTCCCTCTAGATATTTATAGCAATAAGCCAGTGCCAATCAGAACTTCAAAGCTGCCCTCTCCAGGCAGTGCACTTCACAAGGACAGATCTTCCTGCTACATAATCCCAGGTCCTTTCCATTTCCCGAGTTCACTAGCGGTCATGTGCTGAGCAGATTTAAGAGGTCCCAAGCAGCAGATTAAATTCCACCTGGGAGACACAGCATCCAATATACACACACACACGGTCATTCTGTCTCCTAGTCTCCATCCACAACTCACCATTTTTTACAACGGTCAACAAAATTTGGCAGATGGACAAAGCTCTTGGAGATACAAAGTTCCTACAAGGTTTGTGAGAGTTGGTGGCCATGTAAATGACACTACTAGCCTTCAGGGCTACCAAGAGGAGGCACACACTCAGCTGCTGAACACAAGCTAGCCAGCTCTGGACTCATCTCTGCAAGTGCTGTTTCTTGCCTAAAAGGCAATCCAACAAGTACAGGGAGGCGACATGGAAGAGAGCTGGGGAATTACAGGGAGGCCACAGGTACACAGAAGAAAGCCGAAGTACCATAGCAGGCAGAGCCCAGAGGGTACGCAGAGGAGCTGCAGGTAACACAGCAGGGATAGGGAGACATACAGGGAACTGGAAATATAGCACCCAGAGTGCTGGGCCACAACGGAGCATCACAGTACACGGGCAGGAGACTTGGATTGCCATTGTGAGGAGGACACAAATCCCTGGGGGAAAAAAGCTGCATTGGTTGTGCTGCTTGCAAGATAACTTGTCTTCTATCAATGGGGGACACATGTACTTTATCTATACTGTGGCTGGGCACTGACAAGGAGCCAAGCATCTGTTTGCACTCTCTGGTGACAGAACATACAGCCCTGCCACAGCCAAAATAGCACAGGCAAAATCTGAATGTGCGCATTAAAAAAGTTAAACCCAGTGTCCACACTCTGTCACAGAAATACTAAATATATGTGGGAAGGAGGCAGGCACAACACCTGGACTGTGACGCTGAACTGCCCGTCTGCTCTGCTCCAAATTGGATGAACCCCAAAACACACAGTGACGGAGTCAGAATGCCTTTGGGGGGCAGGGACATGTCAGCTGTTATTCCCTGGCAGCAAGCATGGCCCAGGTGCAGTAAAGTGCCAGCAGCCGCAGGAATCTTGCAGCAGATGGAGAAGATGCTCATCACAGTGCCATGGGGCACAGCTCTGCTGCTGTTCAGCACTACAAGCTTTGTTGATAGGGGCTAAGCAGGGTGGGGAGCATGAACAGCTCTCCCACCTCTGCAGGCAGGCTTTAACAGCCAGTCCCAGACACAGTCCATGCGCTGACCCAGCCTGCCTGCCAGGTGACACCTCTGGGGCATCACAGGTCCGATCACACTGTCGATGTTGTGACCTTTCCATGTCTCACACCCTGTGCTTCAAAAACAGGTTGGTGCTGCTTCATGATCTTCCAGTCAGCTATATTCGCTCCCGTGCCAGGAAGCTAAAGGTTTGCTCAGCCATGCTGCAGCGCCGGTGCTCTGCCGTGGCAGACCAGGCTTATCTGTATGCAGCCACTGACCACAGACGCCATGCAGCTGCCTCACCTGCCCGTGACAGCAGTGTACATAGACGTTACCTCGTCCAGGTACCGCAGACAAAACCCATATATTTTGATGATGCCTGTTGCTTTGATAGGACATCAGATATGTCCCCAAGCGCTATCGAAGAAGTAGCTTGCTCTTCAGTTCAAGCCCTTTGAAACAGGCCGGATCTTCCCGTTCTGTGCATGTGCCCCTTCTCTACACATTTTTTTTTTAGCTCTGCCTTAAGTTCCTTGATGCCACCTGCACACTCACTACATGACAAGCACTCCACGCACCAGTGGCTCTGTGCACCAAAGCTCCCTGCTGCAGCCAAGCCAAATACCAGCACTGCTCGTTACGCTGTTTTCTAGGGCAGAGAGAGGCTACACCTTGCTCCTACAGACTCCTTGTTCCAGGGCCTCATTGTTTCTGCTTTCAGGTGAACCACGCCACCATTTTCATCAGCAGACCTGGGCATGGTAGCGGCACTGATCTCCTGTGTTTGCATTAAGCACCTGGTTGGCAGCATCTCTCTGTGCATAGCACCGAATATTTGGGGAGACAGGTATCAATCAGTTCCCGCCGCAGGCATGGGTTCATCAGGGCCATGATCCTCACTGCATTTTCCCACTGTTTAGTCATCCACAGCAGCTCAAAGAGGGGCATAAAAATTTGCCAGGCCGTGGAGGGGGTTCTTTGCACTCACTGCACAGTGGGGCCACCATGCACTGCAGTGAGGGTTATCATTCCCCTGCCCCAACAGATTCACATCGACAGAAAAGCCAACCCCAGCAGGGGAAATGAACGGATAGATAACCACCCGCTGAAGAGGAAAATGCTGAGACAACTAGGTGCTATGGCAATTTGTATCCTTTCTTTGATCTCAGCTGTATCTTTGTACTGCATATAGAAGCTAAAGAGAAGAACAACAAACCTTTCTGCTGAGCCAGTGACTCTCTCAAATTAATTTTCCTGCTCTGTAACAGGAACAGAGGATCGAACTCCAGCCTGCATTAATGAAAAAACAAACAAAAGTGGGAGTTCACTAGTGAGGAAAGTTACATTTCCAGCCAATTATTTATTTGCTTTTGCCTCTAGAGAGCCTATCTATGCATTGCATAGGAGCCTGTTGGAAGCACCTCCAGTAAAACCCTTTGGTGAATTTGTTTAAACTCTTATCACAATAAATAGCAGGATTAAACAGCATATCACCCACTTGGCCTTCACCACTATCTCTTCACTTGTTCCCATGTCAAAATCTGGAAAAACTCATTGCCCTCACAGTTTGCCTCAGAGTTCAGCAGATTCAGGCCCTGTTAGTCCATGACGAAAAACAAGTTTCAGAAGAAAGGCCCCGGGAGGATGATCCACTTACAGCCCCCCAAAAACTATTTTAGAGAGCACAGATAGAGCCCTTAGATAGACTCTTAGTTATCCGTCCTGAACTCAGAGGGGATTTCCAGGATCTGAGTTCAAGTGACTTACATGGAACCTTTTAGTTCTACCATACTCACTCCACTTTTGCAAGCCACTTGGCCTTCAGGCAAAATCACTTCAGTCTTGTTCCACATGAGTCCTGCAAACAGCTTGGCATCGGTGGCAAAAGAGCAACGACACCAGTCAGCCGAGGAACTGCAATTTCAGCATCCTTCCAGCCCCTGCTAATGATTCAAGGTGCTCATTCAACAAGGAAGGTGCAAAGTACCTCTGTGTGATTTGGTAGCCACTGACAGCATACACTGGTTCACTATTTTGTCTTTATCAACAGATAAATCCACTTTAGAAGCCCTGCAGATTTACAGGCTCCAGACCTCAGCCTATGGAAAGTACCTCCACATTATTTCTGTCACCCTACTTCCCCCTCATTATTTATGCCTGGTGTTAAGCTGTGCATTCACTGTAAGCCCTCGCACATTATTTTAAGCCTGGAAAGAACCAAGCAATGTGGGACTTTCTTTTTTCTGGCAGAAGCTGCATCAGCCAGAGCTGCATCAATAATAAAGTACTGACAAATGTGCGAGACATGCTGAGGGCACTAATTACACCAAAGAAGTCACAAGCTTTTCTTCATTTTTTCTATCACATCCTGTACATCCTGCAAGATAAAGAAATAGGAGGAGTCATACAAAGTGCAATCAGATCTGCTGTTTGTAGCATCTCAGGGAAAGGTGATGGCTAAAGGTATCAGATGGAGCTTGGGACCTACCGCTTTCCATCCTGCTGCAGACCATCTGTGCCATTCCGTCTCTGTGAGACAGAGGTCACCGTGGCTCTTAGTGTCCCCCAAAATTAATGGCATGACTGAAAAGAAAACTTGGGTCACCGCTAACTCAGTGCTTTCTCTCACAAATTTTTCCCTTCAGGTTTCCTGGAAGTTAAACATGGCATCCAGCTAAATTTGCCCTGAGTCACTTCCCTAGTATGTGCCTGGCCGATCCAGTGTGCTACACAGGAGGGGACATAGCTTGTCCAGACAACCTGAGAGGCTCCAACAGGGTTCAGCACACACACTGATATTGCTAAGGCCAGCCTTTGTGGGGACGAAGGGTTCCAGTGCGCAGCCACATGGCTCCCCCACAAGCCCTCCTGCCTTCCCCAGCCCATCTGGACCAGGCGTTCGCATGAGACTGCAGGCAGAAACGCAAGCTCTCTGTTAAACTCCCCTTTCAAAATAAAGACACAGGATGACTACCGAGGGATCAATGTTTTCCAGCTCTGAAAACATCGTCCAAAAACACTTCCTCCCCCTGCACGTTAGCTACCACCAGTCCCCAGTGAGTGCTTAAAAAAGCTGCGTTTCCTACACAAAGCAATGACTGTTTCCAGCGCCTGTCACCCCACCAGAGCTGACTGCAAGAGGCTGGGGCACAGACCACAAAGCAGAACCAATGGCACCGGGGAAAGGGTGCTGCTTCTGACCCTTGTGGTGGCATTACAGATGCCAAGATGAGTGGGAATGACACTGCACTTTCCTTTTCTGGAGTGCCAGGCCACCTACACCATGACTTAGCTCGGGCGCCGCGGGTCTAAGGAGAGCACAGTCGGTCTGTTGTGCTGTGGGCGCCCTGCCAGGCTCGCCCTACCCACGGCTGCTGCTATGCCAGGTTTCTCTTGTCCAGGGCGAAGCAATCCCATGCCTCCTTCCCCACCCCAACCGCATTCCCACGCCACCGCAAGCACCTCTGGACCCTGCCACTGCAGGGACAGGGCCCACACGGGGACTGGCCACCCTCGGTAGTGCCCTGCCCAGCTGGGAGCTGCAGGATGTGAGCATGCCTACAGGTTTTTTCGCAGCGCTGCGGCAGCAAAAGGGATTAAAGAGCTCAGGCCAGGTTATCATCTGACTGTGAGGCTGAGCCTGAACCAGGGCAATGTTACCCACTTGCAGAGAGATGATTCTGAGTAGACTAAATACTTGATATTCCCCTTTTTGCAAAACCAGTGTTTGCATCCAAGGCTAAGAATTTAGTAGAGAATAATAATTAGGCCAAAACTATGCAAACATTTGGACACTGCCTGACTTTTTACCGTGAGCATCTCCATACACAACTGCATTCATTCCCATGCAATACTGGGAGCCTTCCCGCCACACAGGCAGCAGGAAACGTGTAAGGCTGCCTGCTATCACCTGTTTAGCATCTCCAATAACAACATGATTATTAATTGTTAAGGTCAATCATATTAATATTCTTAAGACTATTGCACACCTGTTCCCTAGCACCATCTGGAGGCAAACTCTGTCCTTCACCCAATTTAGTGGAAGCAGTGCCTGTAGATCCAGGACAACAAATGGCTCTAACTACTCTGGGTCAAAACATTCAGCCAAGATTCAGGTGTTTACTGCTCTGAACACACGTGGTAAGAGAAATTATTCAAGTTTGGTTGTTTACTGCAGGCTGAAAACTGTTTAGGAACATATATTTAAACTTAATAAGCTAACTATGCAAAAAGCAGAACAACACAGCTCTTCTGCTCAAGACAGCAAAAAAACTGACAATGTGGTTTTAAAAAATGGAGGAAGAAAATGTAGAGGAAACCAAAAGTTTAAGATAAGTACCATTTATATTAAAAGCTTTGCTCCTTCCCCCCTCCCTGGCCCCCCCGCCCTCCCCTTCTATCTGGGAGCTGATACCTTCCCCCATCTGCACCCTCCTCAAAACAGGAAAATACCCAAACCTTGCCTTACAGTCCCACACCCCAGAAGGCAGACATCCGGCGATTTCAGAGCAGGGCATTGGGGACAGGCAACTGAAGAGGTGCTCTAACCAAGACGACAGAAAGGAGTCTAATCTGAAAAATCACAAAGGCACCTGAGACACAGAAGACAGGTGCCCAAATCTTAAAGCCAAATGCTCTCACCATTGGCTAGTAGGAGGCATGATTTTATATCTGAGGTGGTCATAGACTAAGTTAGTACTTGTGTATTTTCTTCACTGAGCTAGTAAAACTCCCCCTAGGGAGACAAAGCCTTCACTTCCCTTGTGGCCTTCAGAACAATTATATATGTAACTCACCTTGTTCATTGCTGGTTTATACTCAGCAAAATTTTGATCAGTATTTCAACAGGCCCACATCCATACAGGTGCTGTGAGGGAGCACAAGATTCGGTTTTTAGGACACTGGCCAACATAGCAGAATCCACAGCAGACAGGTACCTCCAGGCTTTCACAAAATTGGGCTTGTCTCCCTTTCACATCCCATATATCCTGACACTGAGCAATCAGAAGACTAAGTACTTGAAAACAGGCTGAGAGAGTTGGGGCTGTTCAGCCTGGAGAAGAGGAGGCTCTGGGGAGACCTGATAGCGGTCTTCCAATACCTCAAGGGGGCCTACAGGAAAGATGGGGACAGGCTGTTCAGTAGGGCCTGTTGTGATAGGACAAGGAGTAATGGGTTTAAATTAGAAGGAGGGAGGTTTAGATTAGATATTAGAAAAAAATTTTTTACAATGAGAGTTGTAGAGCACTGGACCAGGTTGCCCAGAGAGGTGGTGGATGCCCCATCCCTGGAAACGTTCAAGGCCAGGCTGGATGAGGCTCTGAGCAACCTGATCTAGTCAGGGATGTCCCTGCTCCTTGCAGGGGGGTTGGACTAGATGACCTTTGAAGGTCCCTTCCAACTCTAACCATTCTATGATTCTATGAATGCAATTCAAAAAATAAAACAGAAAATATCAAAGCAAATACTTCTCAAAACAGTTGCTCAGGCAACTGAGCAACTGTTAAGCTACTGCATACAAGGGAAAATGAAAGAAGGAGTAGAAGGGCTATAATTCTTTCCTTTGAACTGTATTCTGAAGGAAATCAAAGGTGTTGCTTTTGCAAGTCCTAACAGGAGTTTTCGTATCATGGCCCACAACCATGTGATTTTCAGTCAGCAGAAATCAGGGAATGAGTGGGACGTTAAGCACTGCACATTAGCTATTTCCCAGACTAGGAGCAGCTGAGCAAGAAGTCTGAGAAACTAAACTGACAATTTTATGGTGCTCTTCTTTACAGCGTTCGTTCAGAGAGAAGAAATGCAAACGAACAACATGTCTTTATTGCATCCAAGAGACGACAAGGGTGCATATCAAGGTCTTTTAGAAATTCCCTATATCAATCCTACGCATCTCTATAACGCTCTGCTCATGTCTTGCACTTTCCAACATCAAAACTTCACTTTAAGACAAGATGCACATTGGTTTTATTAATTAGACCATAAATAACAGTTTCTGCAATATTATATATTTCAGTTTCTGAATCTATATCCGAAGAAAGTTCCGAAGTTTGGGGAATACTTTCAGTGCATTCTGTGTAGTCACTTCTACAACTTCTTCAACTGGAATTCCTTTAATTTTGGCAATATATTCTGCAGCAATGTAAATATTTTTTGGTTCATTTCTCACCTGAAAACAAACAAA
The DNA here is from genome assembly GCA_009806455.1 of Tetrax tetrax. NCBI lineage: Eukaryota > Metazoa > Chordata > Aves > Otidiformes > Otididae > Tetrax > Tetrax tetrax. The sequence goes on from WHYT01016540.1 coordinate 133,042, forward strand.
CAAAAACCCACCCCAAATTACAGATCCCTATAGATCACAGATGTTCCAGATTCAGTACTTCCTGACACAACTTTAGGCACCCTGTGGCATGTGTGCCAGTGAAATTACATGTATCTATTCTTCTTGCATTATTTTCCCCTTTGCCCATTCCAGGATTTTCTTCTCCTTTCCCAGTCTCAGGAACACTGACTTCATCTCAAAATTTTCACTTGGCAACCTCTTTTGTCCCTTGTACCCATGCTTACACTATTTCACTCTCCTGTGCCAGTAAACCCACCTCCATAAAGGTGTGAGTTTGGACATACATACATAGAAGTCCCTCCCCGCCAACATTTACCTGTTTTTCAGGCCCAAGAGCAGGAGAGTCAGTTTCCAAGCACATACTTTCCAGAGGTAACAGTTTCACAAGCTTCTGCTTCTTGAAGAAAATAAGACGGCTATTAAACTCTTCATGCACTCAGACCAGTGGGAAAAAAAAAATGTATGGAATGAGGATATCCTCTGCAGTTAAAAGCAATGTCGAACCACTTTGGTGCCACTGTCTGCATTTTATCAACAACTTCAGAATGGAAGCAAGAATACCAGGAGCTGCTCAAGAAATCCCTTCAAATTAGGATTATCCTCTTTTCTAAATATCTGAAGTACTATTATCTAAACAATGAGTCCATTGTTATTTACCAATTCATGCAGTTATACTGCACAAAATACCCTATATTTAGAGTTCACAAAGAAATTTAATTTGTTATCTTTCTGTATATACTGTATTTGTGTATCTTTTCCCCATCTCTGCTTTTAGCCCTCAACCCCAGTTTTCTTTCCTTTCTCAAATTTCCTAACTTCATCCCCCTCTAAATCTATCCCTCACACCCTTTCCACCTGAATCGTGCCTTTTCTTTCCTTAAATTTCCTGAGCTTATCACAGAAAGTGATGATAGTGCAGGATGGAAACAGATTGCTATGCCAAAATAAGAAGTTATATTTAATAGTTTGCAGCAGCCCAGAATAGAAATTAAAAGAGCAATCTCAACAAATCAAGGGCTGAACCTGTCCAATGCCATCTTTAAACAGTTTAGCTGCTTCTTTGCTGGGTGCACCTTGTAATAATCACAATTTTTCAAAGATCCGTAACTTAAACAATTGTGAGCAGTTTTCCTTTAGAACAGAAAGTGCCATAGCACCAAGACAGAAACTACTCCTTTTCCATGTGTTCTGTCCCTGCTCTAAAACAATATAGTGACAGAAAAGTTCACCAAAAACTACATTAAAATGAGGAAAAAAAACCCCCAAACTGTCTATTTTCTTAACCCTTTTTTTCCTCAGGAATAGCTGAACTGTTTTAGCCAAAATTCCCCCCCAAAAGTCTAGCTAAGGTAAAAGCCCTAGGTAGAAATTTAGCCAAAGTCAAAACTTTCAGTTATAAGCAACTGAAACTTCTATTGAGAAGTGTCAGGTGACAGTAACCATATGCAAGTATTGCTAGTTCCACTTCAAACTGTACAGACTTAAAAACCAAGCATATTCTTGCTGCACTGTTAAGAGTCATGTTTGCCATCACAATAAGCTGTCAGCTATTAGTTGCAATCCCCAAGCACCGAGAAGGCACAAACCCCTTTAAATGTTACCTGTTCGCTCCTTATAATGGAAGGAGGAATGGAGAAGAAGTATCCAGCTTTCACCCCTTCCATTGCTACCGATGGCTTCCCATCAAATGCATGGAGCAACACTTTCGTAGCACCTCAGAGAAAAGAAGTAAACCAAATCATTAGCAGTGTTTACAGTAGGTTTGCAATGTCAGCTTCCAATGGGACCTCAGTCCCATAAAAAAGGAATACAGAACCTCTGCGCTATTCCTCCCAAATTTCATGTACACAAGCTGATCTGAGGACATTGCACAACTGAAGAAACTTCTATTGACAAAAGCCATGACAGAGAAAATGCATTAAAAACATACCTTGTTCCTTCAAGAGATTAATAGTTGGTCTTCCAGCTGAGCGGGAATGAACATTTCTGCACAGCAAGGAGAGGCCCAGCATTAGGAAATTCAGCAAAATACTTTTTTTTTGTAAATACAAACAAACTATCAGCAGCTTGGGAATAAAATAATTAATCTGTATTACACCTTTCATCAGGAAAAAAAGTCTAGAGACATATATAGGATTAATTTTAGCTACACTGAAGATAGAGTAACAACATAGCAAGGACAGGACACAGAAGATCACTGTATTCAAGTGCATATATAGGGAAAATTCTATCATTAAATCTCAAACTGGAGACCAACAGGACACTAATGCCAATTAAATCCATGTAAGAAAGGTTCTGTGGGCTCTTAGTAACTACAAATCCTGGGAAATATTTCCACATTACTGAGATCTGGCAAATTCTCCTACTAGTATAAACAAAACCTACAAAGGCAAATCCAGTCTTCTTGCTAACTCAATCTGCTTGATCAAAACCTGTCTTTGTCCTTCCTTCTGTTCATCCGTGCTGGCAAATCTGGGAGTGAAATCTAGTCCAACCTGCAGTACAAGAAAAGAAGTGAAAAAATTTTACAGATCTAACACTGGACCAAACCCCAATATTATGTATAAAGACAAAAAATGCTTCAAAACTGGATCTCCAATACAAGTAAAATTTCTGACCTGAACCTGTAGCTTTAGTCCTATCTCTAGCAAAAATTACCCATTAATTCTATACTTTTTTGATTTAAACACATTCAAGCAAAATTGAAAGCTTGTCAAAGCAGCCCCATTCACAGTTACACCAAAGTCCTTGATATACAGCACAAGTCAAACATGGCAAGTTTAGCTACAAAGCTCTGCCAGTAACTGCTTTTTCTACAGCCAATGCAGAACCAGCCATAAGCCCCTCCAGTACCAACACACAAAAGAGACAGACTCTACCCTAAAGCTTTCGAGCCTCAACTACTTTGTAAACAAATGTAAGACAGGAGACAACACATGGATACAGACAGATCAGAAAGAAAAAAGATCAGAAGAAAAAAGGACTGTACAAGTCAGTGAGGCGCAGTGAAATCATAGCTTAGCCTAATTTTGTCAGAAAAGAAGGCAGGCTCTGAACAAGGATAACAATGTGACTTGACACTTCACTGTGCCAGAGAATAGGTCAAAAGACATTTGGGTGTAAGACAATATATAGCATGATTCCTACTAAACCCATGAGCATAAATGACATCTTATTTCATAATAACGATAAGGAAGGAAAAGAGCAAACCAGACAAATCTGTGAAGGGAAGCACAGCACATTAAGAGAATTACAAATCAGACTTAGCACTTGTTCAGACTGATAGCAATACTCATTGCATACGCAAAACCAAGTATTCGCTGAGTTTTTTCAGTTTTGGTGACAGATGCTGCTGAAGCCATAGACATTTAAACAAGTTACAGAATTGTACTTACTTCTCCGATTCCCACCAGTTTATCTTTGTAGACTTCTATAAGGGGCAATGCAGCATCCAGATCCTGCAAGAACAAAATAAAGATGCAACCCTCACTGCCCTTACAAGATGGAAGGAGTTTAAACTCAACATTAAGATTAGATTGGAGTTTCTTTCATTGTTCTTAAATTCTGTACCTTAAAACTTGCTATTACTGCAAGTTGTGCAGTCAGAGGATTTTAGAAACCTGCTGCATTTCTCTTCTTTACTTAATGGCGCTTCCTTTCAAGTTATCTTTCCACAGGAGCAGAAGAGTAATTAAAACAAGGCCCATAAAAATGGTAGCATTAAATGGCTGCAGACAGCTCTCCAGATTTTTCAGGCTAAGGGCACAAATGGTCACCTTCCCCTTCCCATGCTATCCAAGGGACAGCTGCAAACACACATGCACGCTGTTCACTGTAAGCAAAGCACTCACTTGGGATTTTTAAAACTGCTTCACTATAGTAACATGGCCAGATGACTCCAGTGAACAATTCTGCTTTAGGATTAACAGGGACAAATGGACGTGCTGAGACCTTGGGATTTGGTCCGCTGGGCTTCTGTGTCACAGAAACGCAGAAAAACCACTGCGCAGCTCTGAAGTTAAATCAGGCAGACCAGGCCATCCCATCGTCTGCCCTGAGCAGTCCCAGTGGAATTTTATAGCTGGGCTAACCTGACTTGCCAGTGCTTTACCTTCAAAGTAACACTGCGCTGCTCCTCCGGCGAAACCTCCTGAACCGGGTGAACTCCCAGGCACGGCAAAACAAACCCTGGGAATCTAGACACGGAACAGGCATCGGCAGTGCAAGATGCCACAGGGAAAGTAAGGTCAAAGGCAAGACGAACGGCCAGCCGTGTCCAAGGAAAAGGGAAGCGCGTCCCCTGTCAGCTCCCACACCGCCGGTCGCTCCCGCCAAGGCGCGGTCCCCGCGGCGGTGACACGAGTGGGCGTCGGGCCCGCCCCTCCCTCGCACCTCTCGGACAGCGCCACGACGCTCCGGAACTCTCCCGCCTGCTCCGACACCACCACCAGCGCCGACACCCCCGCCTGCGGCAGACAGAAACCCCCGCTCCGCTGAGGCCGGGCCGGGCGGCGGGGCCGGGGACGAGCGGGGAGAGGGTCGCTGCCGACCGCCTCACCTGCTCCGCCGCCCGCACCACGGCCGCCACGTCCTGCAAGAGACACGCACCGCCTTAGGGCCGGGGCCGGGGCCGGGGCCGTCCGCTCCCACCCCTCCGCGCCTCACCGCCTGGAAGCAGGGCGCGGCGAGGTGGCAGTGACAGTCCACCGACCCCGCCGCCGCCATGCCACGCCCGGGGCAGAAGAGAAAAGGCGGGGACGCCGCGGCTTCCGCTTCCGGGCCGGCATTTTCCCTCCGTCCGAGGCGGGAAATGGCGGCCGCCCCAGCGCCGCCATTGTTGGCACCGCCGCCGCCGCCGGCGGGGGAGGCGGGCGAGGCGGGCCCGGGGCCGTCGCTCGGCCCGGCCGCCGCTGCCGCCGGGCGGGACCCGCGGGTGCGGTGCTGCTCGCGGCGCGGGCTGAGGGAGGTGCTGGCGCTGTGCGCGCCCTTCTTGCGGGCCCTGGCAGAGGGGCAGCCGGGCGGGCCCGCCGCCGCGGGAGACG
>WHYT01016540.1:154629-166523 GCA_009806455.1 Tetrax tetrax
GCGGGGCTCGGCACTGCAGGCGGGCGGGCACATGGGACTGAGTCACGCCGGGCAGAGCCGTGTCGGGGGTACCCGCTCCTCCGGCCCCGGGCATCGACCCTTCCCTTGCCTTCCCTTGCCTTCCCTTCCCGGGAGGCGGCTTCCAGGTGGGAGGGTGGCCGAAGGGCCAGCTCCCTGCTGCGGGTCAGCGGCTTCTTCTTTCCCCCCTCCCTCACCCCGGGAGAAGCGGCGGGAGGGGAGCGAGGCCGGCAGCGGGTGTGGGGGTGCAGCGGGGGGAGCCCGGCTTTTCCCTCCCGCCTCTCACACCGCCCTCTCCTCCTTGGCGCCGGTGCGGGGCTGAGCGGGAGGGCAGGTCCCCGCCGCGGGTGACGGGGGTGCCCAGGTCCCCCCCAACCAGCAGCAGATCCCCTTGCGGCATCTCCCGGGGTCTCTGCCGACTTACACAGCCCCCGTCCTCTCCCTCGGGTCCCGGCCGTTCTGCGGGGCAGGGGGATGCGGTGTCCTTGGCAGGCACCGTCAGGTCTGCGGGGGCCGGGAGGTAGGGGCTCTGAAACGGGGATTGTGTGCTCCTCCTCAGAAACTGTCACACGCCTGACCTCAGGCATCTCTGTGTGCACCTTAAAATCCATCGAGACGTTTCTGGCTTGTGTCTTCCAGAGTAATGAAGAAGACGACAGGAAGGTAAGGAGGAGAGAAAAAAATCGAGTTGCTGCCCAGAGGAGCCGGAAGAAGCAAACTCAGAAAGCAGACAGACTTCATGAGGTGAATGGGTACTTGATGTTTTGCAGGCACGGCTTGGGTACCAAGGGCAGGACTTTACAGTAAATGGCACTTCTTCAACAGGCCTGCCTTCGTGCTAATCCTGCACAGGGAGCCGTAGGTGTGAAGCAGAGACAGATGTGCTGCCGGGGTGTCTGTCTGGGAACTGATGCTCAGGTCGGACAGTGCAGCTCTGCCATGGGCAACACTGCCAGGGAGGGAGAGAGGTGGTCCTGCCCTCACCTCACCTTCCCTCTTTTGCTATTTCCGTCACCACCCAGCGAACTGGACCACGGGGCTCCTCTGGGCTAAAACAAGCCCCATTTTCCTCCAGAGTGGTGTTAAGCTTGTCGCGTTTGCTATGGGAGTGGATGAGTGCTTGCTGCCTTGAGAGGGAGAAGGAGGTGGAGAAGGAGGGAACCATGCTGCTTAGTGGCAGTGCTGCCTTAAGTCAGTTCTAAAACTGCCGTGTGAGACAGAAATACCCAGTTGAAAAGGCTTCTTAGGAACTTCAAAACGTCCAAGCGTGAGAGCTCAGTTCAGTTAGCTGTTATATTTGTATGCTCTGATAAATAACAGTGGGTGTTTCCAAAAAAACCATGAAAGTAACTGATTCTTCCAGAAACTCTTAATACTTCTTCTCAATATCACAATGCGGTGTAGTTTTCTCATGTCCCCAGTGCAAATGCTGGAGGACAGGAATCCCCTTTCTCTGGTTTTGGATGTTACCTCACACAACACGGCTTTTGTTGTAAGCCAGGGCTCTTGGGGTAAGTAAGTGTTAGTTCTGCTGCTGTGATTGTGGCTGAGTCAGTTGTTCAGCTCTGGGGGTTCAGCGCAGGCTTTTCTCTTTCTCAGTGTGGATGGATCTGCCAACAGTCAGCAGAGGCCGAGAGGGAGAGCAAGGGGAGTTTTGGGTTTGGTTTTTCCCAGATCTCCTCTGAGTGAGCGCCTGAGAAAGCCAGGTGCAGGGTATTTCTGGAAAGGGTAACCCCTGACTTATGTGGAATCATTTCTGGGCCCTGTGCCTTCCTGCAGCCTTTCTGATGTTCCTCCTGAACTTTGGGATTTTCCTTGTGCTGGGAATCTTCATTCTCGGGTGTGCAGGTCTTCCCAGGTGCAGGCAGATCTGGTTGAAGAAGAATTCATTCTTAGCAAGGATAATTTGATAGTCTCGTCCGTGAAAATGGGACAGAGCAATGGGAGAGTAACCTTTACTCTAAAACTCAACCCCATAGGGTTTGGGGCAACAAGAGGTGAGCAGAGCCAGAGTTAGCGATGGACAACTTGGCTGGAGTTGGCTGCAGTAATGTGTGAGAAGGACCACGCCTGCTGTTTTATTCTGTGGGTGAGAGGTGGTGGAAGGGTGTGAGAGAGGGCAAAAGGATCCAAATTTCCGCAGCAAAAGGCAGCAGAGGCAGTGCCGTGCTGCCCAGAGGAGCATCGCCTGAGAGGCTCTCTGTACTGCCAGGCAAACAGGCCTTTTAAGGTGTGTGTAGGCTTTGAAGTTTGCTCTGAAGCTTTCCCGGGGAGGTGAGATTGAGTGGGTGAGTGTTAAGCCCTAGGCCAGCAGCGAGGTGCAGACACCTGCAGGTTTTCTGTGGGCTGGCTCTGAGCTTCTAGCTCTCTTTGCTTTGGGATGAGAAGTCTTGACAGTAGGGACACTCGAAACACGCAGTTAACAAAAAATGTGACACGCGAGTCTCGCATTGTCACAGATGTATGCCACAGAGTATCTCAAAACTCCCCTGCAGTTAATAGCAGCTTATTCATTGCCAGAGAAGCCTTAGCTCAAAAGCAGCCTGGGTCAGGGAGTGGTCAGGTCTTCTGGTGACAAAGTGGGGCTGGCAACGAGCTGGCATGACGCTCCCCTCCTCCTGCTCCTGAGTTCCCCAGGCATCTGGGCAGGTGGCTACAAGCCCCAGCCAGGCTGGAGGACGGGCGCATTGTGCTAGGTGTGTGTCTCAGCCAGCACCTGGGCAAACGGCCTTCTCAGGGCAGGAGCTGCCCTTTACTGGTGTTGCTGGTGGGCAACACCAGGCACCGGGTTTTTCTGGCGCCTACTTGTGCTGGGTGCTTTCATTTCCTCTACTCTGACAGTGTCAAGCTGCCCTGCTTGGCCCTTCCCAGCAGAGGCAGCCCAGGGCTGGAAGAGGCCACCATGGGGATGCAGCCACCCACACCTGCAGCCCTGGGCTGTTGGGGACTCCTGGGAGCCAGTGGCACCTCCTGGTCTTCAGGGCTACAAAAGGAATTGTGGTGTGGTCAGGGCACAGGTCAGAAAACACCTGCTCTGTTCCAGCACCCAGGCTGTGTCTGTTTTCCTTAGCATTTTGCACATTCTAACAAGAAACCACACAGTTTGTCTACAGTTACATGAATATACTCAACGTGGAAGCACTGAAAGGAATGTTTTGACTATGAGTAGGCTTTTTTTTTTTTCCTCCTTCCAGGAATATGAGTCTCTTGAGCAAGAAAATACCTCCCTGAAAAGAGAAATCGGAAAGCTAACAGATGAAATGAAACACTTGAGTGAAGTGTTGAAGGATCATGAAAAGATCTGTCCACTATTGCACTGCACCGTGAACTTTGTGACTGTACCAAGGCCCGATGCACTCGCCAGCTGCCTGCCAAGATGAGAGTTCTCCTCCATCATCTTTAAATGCGATGTGTGAAAGTGCCATTAATGGGAGATTTGAAGAACTGCCTACTTACGGTGCAGGTCTTCTGTCGAAGAGGGCTGGACTCGACCACGCAGCTCTTCTCCGTGTTGAATTGCTACTGTCTTCTGAATCTCAGGAAAACACCAGTATGGAAAAAAGACAATTTGAACTCTGAGCCATGGTTTTGCATTCAGAAATGTCAAAGTGCAGTGCAGCCCACCATTTTGCGATGGAATGTAGACAGGGAAAAGTACCGATCTTGGGCTGGGATGCCTTTCTCCCACTCATCCACTGCCAGTAACCCTTTGTCACTTGTCATCCATGTATAGCACGTTCTGGCTGCTGTTGTTTTTTTTTTTCTCTAAACATGTTTGGTTAATAAAAGCGATGTCCCATCTTTATGATCTTCTCCACCTTCTTCAATAATCAATGCGCTTATAACATCGCTACTTTTTCTTTACTGGTCAAGTCCAAAGTCTAATGCTAATCTTCCTGTTATTTGCTTATCGCCTCTTGAGGTGTGTGTAACAAAAGAGTTTTCCAAGTCTTTATTTCTTTAATATCCTCAATCATCAGCCTTGCCAACATTAGTTCTTGGAGTGTTTTATGTCCTAAAATATGGCTTGGCCAATGTCTAATGACGATTGGCAGCTCTGCATAGAATAAAAGAAAATGAGAGTTTGCTGGTTCTACACATTTTAAAAAGCAGATTTTAGAATTTACTATTTGAATACACCCACTGGGAATTAACCAATATCTTTATCCTTCACCTTGCATATTGCTCCTGGTAAATCTGGTAAATTATGCCTGTGGATAGAACAAATTGAGTTTAGCTAAGCATTTTGTTGCATGTCCACACTGAAGATGTTTGATAACTGCTTGCAAGAAAAAAATTATGTCTTCCATAACTTTTTTTATTTTTTTTTATTGAAAAGGAAGAATTATTACAATGTTAGTGAGAAATATACAGAAAAATGCGTTAACTTTCTCTGAAGATTCTTAGTAGTGTCAAGCTCTAGAAATGTGAATGCTATCGGATGGGATCCAGCAAAGAGTATTTTTTCTCGCAGTATTTCCCAGTCAAAGAGCACCTTTGGATAAGAAGCTCCACTCCTTTGCCAACTCTCTCACTTCAGCATTTGGAATTTTTTCCAGTTCAACTCATGGGATTAATTTCTCCTCTCCCCAGGATCGTAGTATTTATCAGCAGAATAAGATCTGAAATGCCTGAAAGATATTTTTTTTATTTTTTAGCTTCTTTACTAGAACGATGTATTGCTGATCACTACCAAGATAGAATTGGGGAAACTGTGTCATCAACTCTGCCTTCTAAAGGGCCCTCTCATGCCATTGTCTTAGGCTAGAAACTCAAGTTAAGAGGCATGAACGGTTGGGCTTCTTTAAAAGTTTTCTTTAGGTTATGCCCAAGAGAATTTTCAGCATTTGCAGAAGTAAGCTATCCACAGCCTAAATGCAGTCTTCAAAGTTTCTTGTGGTCCTGTAAGAATGGAGTCATCTCCCAAAGAAAATCTGGTGTAGTCGTTGCCAAAGAAAATGAAAGTTTCAGAACACTTCAAAATATGTATTTTGGATAATGTCTTTGACACAATTCTGTTTGTCACCCTTAAGAAAGGAAGATATCTTAAGCATCTTTGTCCACGCACTTGCCTTCCTTCTGTCCCTGAATGTCACTATGTAATTTGGGCAGAGTAGAGGTGTCACGAAGAAGGAGGAGCGTAGTGGAAATGAACAACATTCACGCTGTGAAAACTAACTGTAGCTTAGGATGAAGGGAGAGTGAGAGAGCATGTCTCACATCTCTTTACTTATGTGCAACTGAGCTGAGGTGGGGAACGGAAAGTAGCTAGTTGAGATCAGGTCTGGTGCAAAAGCGTGTTCTCTCCTGTGGAGCACTGCAGACCCTCGAAAATGGGAGGAAAGATCCACCACGTTGTGCAAGACTGTCCATCCCAGCAGAATCTTTCTGAAGATTTTTGTCAAATAGATGCTTGCTTCTAAAAGTAGAGGTCTAGTTCCCTGTGTAAAATCCTCCTCCTTACACATTTATTCTTCTAAATATCTGTCTGGAAACTTGCTCCAGTTTATCATTTGGTAGTCCAAGCTCTATTGTACGCTCTTTGTCAGTAAGCAGTATTCTTGTTCTGCGACACAAGCTTTACTCCACTGTTTCTGCGTTGGAGTTTATTGGTTTATTAACTGTTGTGTGCTGGCAACAGCAACCGAAACCCAAGATTATGCCGCTATTCCTTGGAAGGGCTGGGAGCCCTGCAGGGACCCTCACTGCCACCAGTTCCTTCCCACAACCACAGGGTGTAGCTCCAGCCTGTCCATCATCTCCATCAGTAACAGCGGGCTTTGAACCCTCCATGGCCTGGGCTGTTGCTTCCTCCATCTGTTGCATCACTTTTTTTTCTCAGCACTATTTCCAAAGGGCATTATGCATCATTATTCTGTTTAATAGATGAACCAAGGCATCTCTCACAAACAGTACATTGTGTGACTAATGTTTAAAGGTAGCTGGGAACCCCAAGCAAAAGAAGTGAGCAAAATGAGTGTCCCAAGCCAAATAAGCCCAGCATTCTGAAATATTTGTAGAATTAATGTCATAACTGAATCATAGATTGAGAGGGACAATGAACTGTTAAAGTACAGGCTTATGTGTCCCTAAGCAAATGATAGGCATGCAGGCTGCTTACACTCTTTGCTGTTCATAAGGATATTGATTTACCAAGTTTCAAAACCCAAAGCATGTTCTGGAGCCTGGGATAATTGTTACATGAATAGGGAACCAGAAAGGAGAACAGAAAGGAAAAGGCCCGTTCATTAAGGAAGCAACAGAAAGTTCTTTTTCAAATCCAAACCTCTCCTTTTGCAGCAGGGTATTACACCGTCACAAAAAAATGTTTCATACCTATATATGGCTAAAATACCACTTGACATATTCTACCTTCAGAAAGCTCCCAGTTTGTTCGACTTGTTCCCTGTGAATGTGTTCCATATTATGTTCACATGATTTTCAGATGCAGATACCTAGGGAAGATCTTTTCTACGTTCAGATGGTGGTTCACGTGAGGAGTACTGTGAATCACAGTCTTGTTGGTGGATGCGTAATGTAGATGCGGGTTGCCAAGAAAGCTGGATTTTGCCTCTTAGGTTCACAATGAGGGTTACAGTTTGTCTAGATTTGGTTAGTGTGAATTTCCTTTTTGTATTTTCTGTGTCTCTAATGAAGAAGCAAAATACTCAGTGCAAACTTACCGACAGATAAAAGTATTCATTCCGGGAACAGACTGGGTCCAATTCAGCTATTTGTCTATTCATTTTTTCAGCTGTTGTTGGGTCAAATTTAAATTTATCATACTTTGAAAAGATAATTTTAGCCTCCAAAGGTAAAAAAAAATCAACAGAAAGACAAAGTCAAGCTTCCCAAAACTGCTAGTGTGAGTATAACAGAGATCAGCTATTATACCTCAAGAGAGTTGATGAGGAAGTCTTGCTCCTTCCCACGGATGTTTTACATTCATATCTGTGAACATTTGTAAGCCTCTTCATGTTCTCATCCAGAGTCTTGCTAAAAATACAGCTTTTAAAAAACATATTTAAAACAGCCTATTCTACAGACTTTCTGTTCTTTTCCCTGGTAACCTTTTACTGCTGTCCACTGCTCCTTCTGTAATACCTGCTGATCTCACCTGCATTTGTATTGGCAGCAGCCTTTGTATTCTCTCACCATTTCATTTCAAATACCACTTTTTTTTTTTTTTTTCATTTTCCTGTTTCCTTCTGTTTCTATGTAGCTTGGTGACAACGTCAGTTAATGTTACTGGTATTAGAGGAACCAGACTAATGTGTAGAAGCATATAGAAATTGAACTTCACTGATACACCCTGTATATGATTAAAAGCTTTTATGTGGCTAGTTCTGTCAGTTGAATATTAAGGAAGCTGTCAGTGCAGTCTTTTAAAATGTACTTAAAAGTGACATAACCTTTACTCTAGCCTATAAAACCCATACTGTTTCCTGTCCATAGATGAACGCTTTGCTGCATGGTATTTGGGGTTTCCATTTGTGAATCAGTCTAGAATTTCTGCCTCAGTGAAAGTGATAGATAAAACCACCATTTAAAAAAAAATCCCTTTTCTCTCCTTCCCATCAATGCAGTGATATAATTCCTGTCACAGGAAGGAAGCATGTCTGATAAGCAGGAGAAGTGGTGGGTTTATTTACTGTTACAAAGACTACTGTTATTTTCTTTATAGGACAGTAGGAGTTTTCTGTCTGTAAACCCTGGGTTACAGTCAAGTGGTCACTGGAGAAACATTTTACATGTACGTACAGCATGTGGTGTGGGCACACATCCATAAGGGAGTGAAAGAATTTGAATTAATTATTTGCAGAAATGTGGGATTTACATTGATTTCACTGGAAGTAGAAACAGTCCTACAGCTGCCTCGGAGGACGTGTGGCACGGTGCTTACTAACTTGGGTAATATTTAACTCAAGAATAGCTACAGGCTAACTTGAAATGGGTAATTCTTACTAGAGTAACAATTATCCCTGGGATTGTGTGCTTCTCTTCTGGTACTCATTCAAGCTTTTCCGAGGTAGTTCCTACGGAAAAAAAACCCGTAAGGATAGAGTAGGAATTTTTTCTCCCACTGTAGAATTTTTAAACCATGACATCAAATGTAAGGGCTTGACTATTCTGGAAAGCGCTGGCATAGCTTTTGCAAATAATCTGTTCTTTACTAGTTCTGTGTTTGGTCTGCTCTAAGGGAATCATTAACAGTTCTCTTTAGAAGTGGGTAAGCTTAACCACAAAAGGCTGTCTTGGTATAGAATGAAAACATTCATTTGAGGAGTTAGTACCGAATGACTACTGTGCTTCAATTTCACAGCTTATCTCATCCTGAAGCAGCTTCTTTATGTAGCCAAATAGAAAAGGATATCTCTAGTAGGTGTGTTTGCTTTAAATCTGCATTAGTAGAGTTTTCATTTTATATGCTTAGTAAGTTCTACAGACTGCCGGTATAGCTTGCTGCACGCGCCCCGGTACTGTCCAATTAAACCTGCCACAGACCGTTCCCCTCAGAACTCAGTTCGGATAGATGTCTCAAATTATCTGGAAGAACTTTCTCCTTTAACTGTCTCATAATGAACTTGCTGTCATGTTTTAATTATTCTAAATTATTAAAATGTCAACACTCTGAGATTCTAAGCAAGGGTCGTAAGTAATCTCTCTTGGGATAAGCAAACTATTAAAATAAGTCTTCCCATGGTGAATAAATTTCAAGAATACTAATTTGTTATCTGTCTTAGGTAAAATAATTAAGGATAAGGAATAAGCAACAAGACTGTGCTTAAATTTGATGCAATTCTATACAAGATACAATTACCTCAGCTGAAGACGACATGAAATATTACAAGAACTGAAAAATAACCAGAGAACTAGCTGAAGGAAAATGGCAATAGTCTGTTTAGAAAAGGGAGCTATCAGGCTAAAGAATGTTTTATAAGTGGAGATTCTCAAGGACTGACTGCAGACCACTTTTGTTTAGTATCTTTGGTAAGGACTTGGGATACAAAGGAACCATTAGTACAGAAGAAGTTTGAAATATCCTGCAAAAGAAACTGCATGACCATGCAGAGAATAGAAATACTATGATAATGAATCATACAATCATAGAACAGCCCAGGGTGGAAGGGACTCAGAAGATCACCTGGTCCAACCTTGTGTGGGAAAGGGAACCTAGATGAGATTATCTAGCACTCTGTCATGACGCAAAGTATACAGTGACAAACTTGAAGAAACTATTAAGAAGAATTTCTGTCACAAGGTAGAGACTCCTTGATTGGAATGGCAACGGAATGAACAAGCAAAGGCATATTACTCAGTAACAGATGCTGAGATACCAACGCAGTGGGGCAAAAAGGAAGTTAAATGGGAACTCAGATGCCTAGTAATGACGTTATTTCTTTCTTTGTGTATTTGTGTTCTTCAAGAGAGAAATACCAATTCAATTACGCAAGGCCCTGGCAAAACCTCATCTGGAATTCTGCATACATTTCTGCTCAACCGTGGTAAAAGAAGATGAAACAAAACTAGTACAGGTATGTAGAAGGGCTGCTAGGAATATTAAGGGAATGAGCAATCTATTTTTTTGAGACTTCGTTTTAGACAAATAAAGTTTGAGAAGTGGTAGGATGGGTGTCTATGTAATTACAGCAGAGTAAAGGCCGTGTAAGGGAAAGAGACATTGTAGACAAGAAGTAGCGTTAGTAGAAAAATAAATAAGCGTAATTTGCACATGTTTTTGAGCTGTATATATGAAGAAGTTTCTACCTGTCAGAAAAAAAAAGATGTTCAGGAACAGCCTTCCAACATAAAAGGTGTATGTGAGCGATTTTGTGGGTAGGCATGTATGCATTAGTTTGAGGATGAAGCTTGATTATTTGATGTGAGACCAACTGAGTACACTGGTGATCCAAAATATTTCTTCCTGTCCCATGTCCTCATTTGCTTTGAAGAAAGCCTGCAACTTGTCTTAAAAAGCAAGAGGATCTTAAAATAAAGAAGAACAGATAAAAACAACCACCAGAGTTCCCTGAATCATTATCCAGCAGCTCGTTTTCATAGGAGAGCTAACATAGGTGTAAGGTTTTGTCAGAGGCAGAGTCTCTTATCAACTGAAGTCTTTGATAACATCCAGGTAAGGAAAGAGCAGAAAACAGAGGGAATTTTCTTTTTCTAAGTGCCTACCATTGAGCCATGGTAGGTCTCTGTGAACAGGAAACCGTTCACAGAGAAACAGAAACAAAATTTAACAGGAATTTGGGGAATTTCCCAAACTGTTTTGTTGTTTACTTTAAAAGCTGAGTTACTTCAGCTTTGCAAATACACATTTGACAGAGGATTGCAGGCAATTTTTCTCTTGCATCCAGTTCATTGATTAAATATCTAAACAGGATGTCTTTAAGAGCAGAAGGTTTTAAAACAGGATTTGATACTAAGCAAGAGATCTGCTAGTTCCCTTTTAGCTATTTGAGTTTCATCTTTGCTTATCAGAGCTGTTTTAGGGTACAGTAATTTCCAAGTGCACTATTGGGTTGCGAGGTAAATAATCTCTAGAGATGAATATTTTTTCTTTCTTTTTTACTGTAAATGACAATAGTACATAGGCTAGAAATTTCCCTTGTACATTCTGGCCATCCCATTTGTTTGCTAAGTTCCAGTATGGACCCGGGACCTATTCTCTTAGTGCACTGAGAGGTTATGCATCCTTGCTCATGCCTTTCCAGGGGTAGGTGATCCATCAGCTGTGCTTAAGGACTTGATTAATGGCCAAGAGCCATCAAATTTGAAAGAGACTTTTTGATCATATGGGTGAGGAAATTAAGGATAACAACTTAGGTATTGTTTATATAAGAACAGAAGTCCCTTTTTCCAGGTGAATAAAATGCTGAGGGAGCCTGCCTTGGTTTGAACCTTTGGCACTACCTCCTGCCGGTAGTGCCACACTTCTCCTGTCTGGAGTTTCAGATAACTCAGGGAGTCCTGAAGAGTCAGTGAGGTCAGCCCATGCAGAGCAGCTTGCAGCAGAGACAGGATCTAATTGTGGACACAACTCAAGCAGAAGAGTATAAATGTGGATGGGGGTGAGAGCTGTAATATAAAGTTACACAACTACTCAGGCTTTTTATGAGCAATTCTACATGACGTTCGCATGTGAACATATCTGTATTTTTACCATGGTGTTAAGAAACTCTGTGATCAAAACATTTTCCCCATAAAATATTAGATTATCAGCTTTTTATATCAATTTGATTGATATTTTACGAAAGTAAAAATATTCTACTTAATTCATATGAAAACCAATTCCTACAGTTTTCATGAATTGGTTTTCCATCATTATTTGCTTCCATTTATTTTCTTTGCATTTCCAGCTACAAATTCAGGAAACAATGTACAATTGCAGAGAATTACTTTGAATTAAAGTTATAGCTTTTATAATGATTGGGAAAAATAAAATTATTTTACTTTTAAATACCAGCTATATACATACAAAAGAAAAAGCAGATGGTGCGTTTTCAATTTCACTTTTATTGCAATATTTGAGATCAGATGCATATGGAGAGACTTTCAGCTGTTGTTTTCTTGGTTTGCTCTCACAAACTTCAAGAATATAACATTACAAATGTTAAGATGAGGATATTAAACTCTTGCATGATTTCTTAATTAAAATCCCATTACACATTCTGCATATTTTTTAAGACCTAAACAGTAGTGTTTCAAGAGCAGTAATTCAGTTACGGAATGCATATTAAAAATAGCAGTGAGTGAGAAAGCAATGATCAATATGCAGTCTCTACTTTATTTGCTAGAAACATTCCAGTTTCCCTAATAATAACAATAATGACTTCTTTTTTTCTTTTTTTTTTTTTTTTTTTTTT
>WHYT01016540.1:171172-192527 GCA_009806455.1 Tetrax tetrax
TCCGGTCCCCTCGGGAGGAGCCGCGCGGCCGAGGTAGGCTGTGCCACAGCGCCCCCTAGCGGCGGCGCGGCCGGTCGGGCCCGCAGGCCAGCAGAAAGTGAAAGCCTTTCGGTATAAAAATCTGGGAGTTTCGGGGTTAGGGGGAAGAACCCCATACCTAATCCAGACGCCTCTTCCCGGGGAAGCACAGAGGGAGAGAGCTGATGCGAAGCGGGCTCTCCCGCTGGGACCCGTCGGTGGAAGGTCCCCTGAAAGCGAGGGGGCTCCGCGTGCTCCTGAGCCGCTGGCAGGCAATCTACGGCGGGATTTGGGCCAAAGGAACCGAGTTTTTATTGTTAGATAAAAATAGAAGATGCAGAAACCGCTTTCCAGCCTACTTGGTTCGGTTTATGGCTTTTGGGAACGTGTTGAGCTTTAACGATCTGCCGCTGACAGTGCTGCCCAGCCTGCCGAAAGCAGCCAAACCCACCCCTGTAATGGGAGGATAATCATAATTCTGACAGAAATTCCAGCCGCCTTGGTGTGACTGAGTATCTGCTTAATGTTGGCTTACCATTAAAGAGCCAGACTCCGTACAGCTTACAACAGGCAGTGCTGTTTCGCATTAACTGAAATACCAGAGTCACATCAAGATGATGCAAGATAGACTCATCGTTCTTTTAACGCAAGAACTATGTGAAGGTCTTGCACAAGCTATGCATAAGCAACTGCATCTTTCTGGCACCGGCACTGGTACTTGTCATTTGCTGACACTGTGCTGAGTTAATCTAAGAAGCAAAACACGTAGTGTTTCAAAGAATTGCACTGGTTGTTGGGAGGATGGGAGAGGAAACGGAAAGGCCGATTGCACTTGGATATGAAGTTAATACACTGTCTTATCTACAGTCAGGGGAGGGAGAAGGAATGGAGCTGCCGTGAGTAAAGTGCATTTGAGAGCTGGTTTCACTTCTGCTTGGTGTTGCCTACCACCCAGCCATCAAGTATCTGGTTACTGCCTTTGAGCTGTTCACAGGAGCTGATCTGGGGATGGTCTGATTGAGAAACACGTACTGGAAATACCGCATTTCATAGAAGGAGACAGTGAATAGAAACCCTGTGTTTCGGCTTTATCTTATTTCTCGCTACCCATACTAGAAATGAAATACGCCACAGCTTTGTGATTCAGCGTTGTGCTACTCATAGCACGCTCGCAGTTGGTTGAAGTAGTGTGTGTATATGCGAGTTAAAAGGTCTCTGTATGAGCTAGGTGCTTCTGGGTTTGAGCGAACAATCGCATACACGAACTAAGCCGCACGTTAGAGAACTAGTGACAGACTAGATTGCAAGCACTGGATTTTGCCTTTTGTTGTATCTGTTGGGATCTGGCATCAGTTTCGTTCGTGCTGAAGTCTGTGTTACTGGTGGCAGAAACCTCATCACTCATGTTGCCTGTGAAAAGAACCGATTCCAGATTATGTTCTTCCCCTCTAATTGACCACAGTCCCCAACATTTCCTTTCATTATCTTCATTTCTGTGGATGGTGACTATTCTCCTCAGAGAAGTCAAGAGAGAGGCAAGAAATTGTCTTCTTCCACAGGCTGCGTATGCTGATCTATGATTTATCAGAAGTGAGGGTATTTCAGGGAAATCCTCTTTCAGGATCATCTTCTGGGAATGTTAATTTCTGAGAGGGCCCTGAAATATTTTTTGTCTCTTTTTATACTTTTCTCTTGCTGATTATGCTGCTGTTTATCTCTATTCCTATTTAAAAAGCAGATGAATGTCTTTTCTTCTGCCTTAAATAGCCTCATAGCTTTTTGGCATGATTTCTCATCTTTACCAGCTCAGGATTGTAGGATATAAACCCTGGAGCCAAACTTCTTGTATCATTCCATCCAATAAGTATTGCTGGCACCTCCCTGCAGGGGATGCTTGCAATCATTTACCCTGGTTTTAACTCTGGTAAAATCACATTCTATGTTTTACTCGATTAAGTAGATGGAGATTCATGACGGTAGAGCCAAAGAGAATCCTCTTACCTCTCTTTATGAAGAAATGTCTACCTCTGAGCTTTATATGGAAAATGAATCCAGATTTTCTAAACGGACTGTTCACTTTCAGTCTGATTTTGGCTCTCTAGCTGTCTGTGTAACCATCTAAAAACTTAACAGGCAGGAGCAAGTTTCTCATCTATATTAGTGAGAAAATGACACCTGCCTCTGGGAGATGAACGCATTCTCCAGATTAAAGTCTGGATTGGTCAGAATTTGTTTGAAAGGCTGAAGGGCATAACTTCACCTTGGTTTGTTTGTTAGCAGATTGATGACAGAGGTAGTGACAGGAAGCTTCCTAGCTGTTCCAGGGCTTAAGAAGCTGACCTCAAGCTCAATGTGCTGGTTGCTCCTTGCCTAGCCTTACATTAGAGGGGTTTGTTTGCCCACGTCCCATGGGAACGTGGTCAGAGTTTACTGAAAATTAAAACTGGTGCTGTAAAACAGTAGCAATAGGTTTTTTAGTGCCGAAAGTTTGAAACGGACTTATTGGCTCATTACTTTTTTTTTTTTTATTAAGGGATTTTATTTTTTTTTCTATTTAAAAACAAAGCAGTTTTCACTCTTAGTAATGAAATGTTCCACTTCATGAGAACGTGTGGAATGCTGTAGATCTCACAGCAAGTTTCATGGGCCGGGCCTCCCATCCATTTAAAAGAAGAAAACCACTTTGTGATCAAACCTCCCTGGTCCCCAGTCATAAACAACTCTTTGTACCCTGCCTGTCTTTTTCTAGGCAGGATTTTAGCACTTTAAAGAATGGTCCATTACTTTGTATTTGTCTGCTGTTTGGTGGCATAAGAAAGCCACAAATTCATGTGTGGTTTCTAAACAGTGTTTATTCCGACGCATAGTGAGACAAGTTTAACAATTACTTAAACCATGGTGTAAGCTTCTCATTGCATGTAAATTATTCCTAAAAGAGGAGTATGTTATACAATGCAGTAACTTGAGCTAATTCAGCTCTCAGCAAGCATGCAAAACAAGTGTAATGGAGATGCTGAAGAGGAAGAAGTGTGGGAAGATAACCTATGTATTTGGGGAGAACTGTTTAATCTTAAACTCTCCTGTTAGTTATTCATGTCACCACAGGCTGGGCATCAGGTGCTTTTGGAATAATTGCCATTAGCAATTCACTTGGCCTCTCCGCAGAAGCGATGAAGCGCACGCTGAGTGTGGCAGCACTGGGAAGTGTGGCTGAGTTCGAAGGAACTGGTTAAGTACTGGGTTGAGCCGGGAGTCTTGGGAGCTGCGGGAAGGAGAATCAGCAGATAGATGTGCTGGTGGTTTGTGTTTTGAGTGGGGAGGCGGGGCCCCAAAGTAGGAGGGGAGCCTAGGACTGGAAAAGAGCCACAGAGGGAAAAACTGTAGTTTTCTAACTTCTCCTACCCTTAACTGTAACACTTCCAAGTTCTGCTCATCCAGAAAGACAGAATGCAAGAGAAATGCTTTTATTTCCCTCTTGGCCTTCAGCTTTCTCTGCCAGAACAGTTTTTGTTACAGTCTTGGGATGAGAGAGTATTTCGTTTTTAGTTTAAAACTGTAGCTTACCTGCTAAGGAGGGCAGATACACACGACTGAGAGCTCAGAGGGAAAAGCTAATAACCCCCTGTCGCAACGCTTGTTACTGAGACTGCTCCTGCCATCTATATTGTTGCTTTCTGCCATCAGGCAGATAACACTATATTCATTTTACAACCCAGTACATGTTAAATTTGGGCAGGTCGCTTTGCCCAGCACCTATCTGTGAACAGTTTATGTTACCGCTAAGTTGATTCTCGTCTTACACACTCTGAAGAACAACCACTGAAGCCAATGATTTGCTTCTCTTCGACACCAGGATTATTGTTTGCACTGCTATTTAGTCAGTGTTATATTTGACCCATACAGTTTTTGGAGATACATATGCCTACTCTGCTTCTGAATTTAGCTCTCTGCACTCTTACTAAGTAAAAATCTGGAAGGGACAAAAAGAGAGACCTCCCTCTGAAATTTAATCCAGATCACACGTGTGGTACAGTACAGAACAAGAACCACAGAGTTCTCTGCCAGTCCTAGATCTTATAAAATCTGAATGCACCAATAATCACTGAGGTTATTTTTAGATGTTTAACATGACTCTGGAAGGCACATACACATTTAACATCTGTATCTTTTTAAAGTGTTATTCATTCTAGTACATCACGGCTCTGGCAGTAATTTTGTGCTAATTGCTCAAAACAGGCTGAACTTTGGGGGATTATAAATTTACGTATGACATTTACTGTGCTTTTTTTTTGTTTTTTAATTTACACATTCTGAGCAGTCAACTAACCTGACATCATTGGGAGCTCAGGATGGTTGTCCATTTTGCTCCACAACTGTGGATTTATTGCCATGAGTCAGAGAAGTAGAATTACCTTTTCATGAGGTTGGAGTGATCTGTCTTTCCATATAAGATGCTACTATGGTAATATTGGTCATGTTACTAGGGTGACCTAAAAACATTAACTGAGTGTTTTACACATTTTAAAGGAAACTGGGCATTACCTTCTGTTCCCTTACTAATGCATATGCTTATCCATACTTAGAAATACTCTGTAGTGCTTGAATTTTTGTTCAAGATCTAAAGCACCTTAATGGTGCTTAAATCCCCAAAAGGATTTAAGCATCATTAAGGTCACCATAATTCCAGCTCTCTGCTGCCTAACCCTAAATTTGTGTCTAACTGCACAAACATCAGGATTCACCATCTGTATCTTCATTCTGTGTGGTTGCACAGACCCATAGCTCTACCAGTATCCTCTGAGTGGGAATTTGCCTGCCTGTCTGACCATTAGGAGCAGTTCCAGCCCCCCTGCCATGGGCAGGGGCACTTTTCACTAGATCAGGTTGCTCAAAGCCCCATCCAGCCTGGCCTTGAACACTTCCAGGAAGGGGCATGGATCTATGCCATGGGAGCTATGTGTATTTAGAAGGCTCTATTAAGGAATTTACACTCAAATAGGTTTTCCACAATGACTATGTAGATGGCAAATGGCAGAGACTGGGCTGGGGATGTTGAAATCTCTCTTTAAAACCACAAGGTTCTTTATCAATGCTAGCAGGTTTTTTTGGTAGGATGTCTTGTCCAGTCCTTGTGACATTCATATCCTTTTTTCGTTCACATGCACAGGAATGGTACACTAATGCTTTACTACTTGAGGAGCAGCCTGAAATGCCAGACATACCTGCATAGCCTCTCAGCAGCAGGACATTGATTATATGTCTGTGAGCAGCAGAACTAGAGGCTTGGCAAAGAGAATAGGATCCTCTAGTGCATTCACTGTCGATGAACATTCAGAGTGAAGGGGTCAGTTATGAAAGAATTTAATTTTTTCTACTTTTGCTGACAGGTCAGCTTTCAGAGGGAATTTAGTTTCAAGGATATAGTAATTGCATTGCTGTTTCTGAGCTAGCAGTGTCCAGAATGAGCTTCTCTATGCTTTAGAAAATTGCTGCTGAACAACTGCTTCAACAATCATGAATGCTGGTAGGGCACTGTGCAAGCAATTTGGATAATGAGACAATTAAACGCATCTTGAAGTGCCTGAGAAAAAAAAAAGAAATACTCTGACTGTCTTTAAACAATGGCACTGTATTTTTGCTAAGAGATAGAAAATGCCTCTCTAACCGTGTTCTATGTCCTTCTTCTCTGATGCACTTGTTGCTGTCCATGGAAAGTATTGTTGTTAGTTTGGAATTTAAATATGTGTCATATCTGCCATAGTCATTAGGCTGGAGTTTCTAGGGGAGCAAAAGATGAGAAACCAAACAAAAGATTGATTCAAATCTATCCCACTGCCTAGCCCCTTACCATTTCTTTAGCATCATGCCAATCTCTTACACACTTTTTTCATGGCACAGGTGCTTCTGCCACGCAGACATGGCCTTGGGTATACCGATGCCTTAAGGCAAATGTAAGATTGTACCTGCTCTCTCCCATGTCCCTCTGTCTCAGAAAATGCTTGTCCCTTGAGTCAGTTCTTCCTCCAAGTGGGCTTTGTGAGGCTTGATACTCACCCGTCTGAAATGAACGCCTTCGGTTCCCAGGCGCACACTGTGAACGGGTGCCTGCAGCTCGTAGAGCCCCGGATTCAGAGAAATGGTAAAAGGACCCTGCTGTTCCTACCTCAGGGTGGAAGGGTGACGGGCCGATTGATTGCACGTGAAAGTCTCCTGCACAGAGATACTTGAAGTTAAGAGCAGACACTGCCTAGTAGTAGTTTTCTGTCTCGTGTTAGAGATAGTGCTAGAAGTATAATCTTAACTTGTGCTAGTTGCTTTTGCTGCTGCGGTGACAGCGTCCAGGAGGACCTGAGGAGCTGGAACTGCTTCTTTGGAAACGAGTTCTTAGTTTAGTTTATTGTTATGTTTTTCTCACTTGTGATTTCTGCCACTGTGACCTACTCTGGCCTAAGCAAGATTATTATATCCCATCTCAAACATTTCTACGGTGTTCTTGCCTGTGCTGAAGAGGACTTGGACATATCTGGCAAAAAAAGACATTAGCTCTCACACTGATTGAAATCATTACCTGTTAAAGCATTCATTTCCCCAAAGGTATCCACAGCACCTTCTGTAATTTAGACATTTATTTACAATATAATTATCGATTATGTTATACCTTTGAGCTGCACAGACTTTTAGGTTTATTGCAGTTCCTTGCAATTTTTTTTTTTAACCCTAGATATGTGGATACTTGTTCATTTGAGTTTGTAACTGTGGTTTTCTTCAGTAACTAGCTCCTAAATGAGACTATCTGTGAACTTATGTGCATGAGAGTAAGAATCCTAAGTCTATGTGTTGTGCACTGTGTGTGGACGTTTTCTTAAAGGGTTCCGTTTGTGTTACACACAGAACTGTGCAAGTTACTGCACACGCAGAGGAGGACAAATGTGATATCTTATCTGGAAATACTCAGTCACACAATTAGAAGATATTTCATCATTCATGTCTAAGATAGCAGAGTTGAACTTCTGCTTGCACTCTCAACAATGGCATTTCCTGCTTTTGAAAACAATTTAATATTTGCTTTAGCTTCCTGTAGAATAGTTTCTCTTCTCTTCAAGGGAACTATTACGCTGTGTGCTACAAACCATCTTCGTAACATTCTGTTCATTTGAGTAATGGCTTCTAGACAGATGGGAAGGGAAGAGTCACTGCACAGAGGGGGTAGGAGGGTCAAAAATGTTTTGAAGAAACTCAGAAAAGTAATAACAGATAAATGTAAACCAGCATGCTTCTTGCTGCTTTTCACTAGATGCGGAGGGGCATGGTATTACTTGAAAGGCAGGTTGTGTTTTGTTTGTTTTTTTTTTAATGAATCTCTCCTCTCTCTTGCTATTAATTTTAAGGATTTTTCTTCTTTGAACCTAATATTGGAAACTCTTCTGAATTAGCACTGGTAACTGATTTCTCTAGTCACCCTTTCCTCTGCCCATGGATAGTTTTGCTGTCAGCAGGGGAACATGGCCTGGCCTAACCTAGACATTCAAAAATCCTATTTAAAAAATATCCCCCCATGAACAAAGAAACAAACCAGAACATTTGTTTCTAAACATGAAATGTTAACAGTCTAAAGCATTAAATTTAACTTATTTTCTCTTGGTTTCTGAACTTAGTATACACAAGTAATATTTCTAAGGTTTTCCCTACAGTTGTGAGGAATGAGGATCTCACCCCATCACATGTATTGGGGTATCACATGTATCTGGGGCTTCAAGAATGTGATCTAAACCCACAGGGATTAGCTATAAATGTGGGAGTTACAAGCCCTGTGTATTTCAGTTTCAATGGTTGTAGTGGATTAAAACAAGAGGGGAAGTTGTCACCATGCCAGCATCAGAGGGCTATGCTTATCCAAGCCAGGAGAGAAAGGATCCTTGTTTTAGCTGATGAAAGGTAGCTGCACTCCATTCAGCAGAGGGATTGCCATATACTCCATTTTTCCCAACTAATTTGTTCTGATCTCAACTCTTAACCAAGCAATGGGCTGAGAATTTTGGCTGAAGTAGCTGTTTGGATAAAGGCGTCCAAGGCACACGTGCTCTTTCATCCCATAAAAGTGTGTCTTCTGGCTGTCCAGGAAAACTCTGACTGAGCTATTCTAGTTCTACATGTGGGTAATGCTGCATATAAAATAAATCCTTTGGAGTTGGGTAAACTTGCCAAATGCAATCTTTTCCGCTTATGTTCCAAAATAGCCTGTAACTCTGCTGTAACCTAGGTAACTTAAGTTGTATTTGTTTTCTTCAGAAGATTTTTAATCTTTTAATGTATATTTAACTCATGGATTGTTTACATCCATGGTGTCACTATTGCTGCTAAAGGCAAAAAGTGTAAAACAAACAAACAAACAAAAAACCCAACAAACAAAAACACTCTAAACCCTAAACTCAAACAAACAAACAAAAAACCTCACAAAACACCTAAAAACCAAACCTAAATTTATTCCTGGGTTTAAGTGGAGTACCATTTATTACAGATGTTTTGGATGATTCTACTTGAATGGAAAAGGTAATCACATGGCAATAAAATTTGCCTGTCTATTCAGTACCTTTCTGATGTCTCAATACAGATTTGAATGAGTCCTGTGAAGATCCACAAAGACTCAGTCTTCAAAAGGAAGGGATTTTATTTCCCTTGGGATGAAAGAATGGCACTGCTATAGCTTGTTAATTGACATAAACTCTGAAAAGGAGGCTATTGTTAGATAATTTTGAATACTGTACTACTTTAAGAAAAAAATCATGGCTCTTTCCCTTTCATGTCAAAATGCTTAGAAAGGAAGATATCAGTTGTTATCCCTGTCTTTCAGATGGAGAAATTGAGGCATTGGGTGATTTGTGTAAGTTGCACAGCATGGCAGGGATTAAAATCTGGCAATTAGATGTGTACCCATGTTAAGACCCCTTAATGCCACAGAAAATCTAGAATGATCTGGTAAGAGGGTGAGTAGCGTGGCAAGAAAGCTGATGATGGCACAAAATTAGTCAGGATAGGAAGGAGAAAGGCAATTTAAGAAGATTTCAGGAAGACTTTATATTTACAGCTTGGAAAGTGAAATGGCAGACAAAATTCAATGCAAGTAAACACAAGGTAATGCATATGGACAAAATCGATCCTTGCATCATATAGGAAATGTTGGGCTTGAGTTTACTGTTACTACTCAGGAGAGAGATTTGGGGGTTATCATTGCATCAGTCTTAGTGGTTGGCAGTCATCAAAAATGTAAACCTAATTTCTGAAATTATTAGGAAAGGGGTAGTTAACATCAAGATTGCACTGTATTAACCCATGGCTTGACTGCACTTTCAATATTGTGTGTAGTTACGGTCCCTTTATCTTAAACTATTGGAAAAGCCACAGTTTTCCCAGAAAAACTGGTTAACAAAAATGATCAAGGATGTAAAATGGCTACCAAAAAAAACCCAAACAAGCAAAAAAAAAAAGTGACTGAATAGCGAACTCTTTATCTGGAAAAAGAAACAACACAGCAAAGTATAAAAATGGAGAGGATGGATAGGTGTTCACTCTTCCAATTCAGGAATGAGGGATGTCAAGTAGATTTATGGGGAACGGGGTCAAAAGAAAAGGAACACTTTTCTTCTAACTGGTGGTAGCCCTATGGAACTCGCCACCTAAAGTTACTGCAGATGCTGGCACTGTGGATGAGAAACTGGTTAAATACTTGAGAGAAAGATTTATGGAAGGCTACTACCTAAAGGAATCATGTCAAGCTTGTGTGACTCATGAGCTGAAAATAGTTGGCGTGTGGGAAACCACCCAGAGGAAGCATACTTGCCCTGTTCTTATTCTTCCTTGGACAGCTGCTTTTGATCACTGCTGTAGAAAGAAAGCTGGGCTGAGTGGATCTTTGGTCTGAACTGGTGGAGCCTTTTAGTTGGGAATGCAGGCAGCTACTCAACAGGCAGCGACGTGACATGTGCTAACCTGAGGAGCCGAATGATACTTGAGATGGCTTTAAATGAGCTACCTCAGATGCCATGAGCAGCCTGTCCTCTGGCTGCACGGAGAGCTCATCCTCTGCATGGCATCAATTAGCCTGTGCCGGGTTTCTTGCTGTCATCACTGGGATGTTCCCAGTACTAAGTTAGTTTATAGAAAAGCATTTACTGTGCTACACTACTATTTGCACTGTCTAAGTGGGTGTGGTGGTGCATCAATTATTTTGGCAGAGTCTACAAATATGAAGTTGCCAAATTCTCAAAAGCAGAAAAAAGGATTCCAGCTTCAACTCTCGGTTTGTTCCCATTTTCTATTCGTTAATTTCACAGGTCTAATAAATTTTCTGTGTGTCAGCTCTAGTACACTTAGCTTGGGATCTGAAAGCCATTAGGTTTTTTTTTGGTTCATGCATCACTGTCAGCAATAGTAAAGATATGCAGCCAGAACTGATGCTGTATCAAGAATAGACTCCAGTGTACTCTCTTTTAACTGTGATGGCTTTGAAGACCTGATAGAACTGAAAATTAGCAAATAACTATTTTTATCAGGAAAGTCAGCAGTTCTGACTCATTTTCCACTAAGGAAATGAACTTTGAGTAACAAGATTTTTTTTTTTAAATATTGTCACTCTTTATCTTAAATGCACTTTAAAAAGGAGTGATGTCTATTGTAGAAATACAAATATGACACTGGTTTCATTACAAACTAATGAAGAATGTTACTAAGTACTTACGTAAATTAATATTAGTGCATATTTTAATCGTGTGATTCTCAGGGTCTCCAGTTGGGGGCACTGGGCAAACATAGAAACATGGCAATGGCCAGCATGAACGAGATTTACCTAATCTAGTATTCTGCTGAAGGAAAAAAAAAAAAAAACCACAACACAAACCTCCAAGAAAAATGGATGTGAGATACAGTTGTCATTCTAGATTTAGGAATTTTTTAAGATTAAGTAGATTTCATTTTCAAAACTTTCTCGCTACTAACAAACAGTTGTACTGTTTTATTTTCATTACCCATAAATAATCCAGTTTATGTTGCAAAACTAAGAATTAGTGATTTTAAAACCATCCCCTTAATCAATAACTTCAAATTCTGACGGACCCAGGTAGAAAAGTTATTGTAAATTTAAGTTGTTTCCATTCAGTCTCCTTAAATGTTTCCATCCTAGCATAAATGGTTGCCTTTACCTACCTTCAAAATCACTATTTATTCATTTACATCAAGAGAAGAGCTGGAAAAAAAAGTAGAAGATGCTCCTTATTAATGTACAGTGTAAAGCCTAGCATGCTTGAAGGTCTGCATGGGCCTGTACATGTGCAGATTTAGCATCTAAAACAAGATGTAAAGAGAAGATATGATGTATTATTTTGTTCAAGGAATATCAGTTATGCTATTAGGAATATATCATAGAGACCCTTGGTGGTTTCATGGTTTCAACTCATACTATTTAAAGAAAATATTCTAAAGTATCAGTTCAGGAATTCATAGCCCTAATTTTGTTGACAAGGTTTTCTAAAACAGGGCAGGCAGATGGTTTATAAATTTACCAAATTAGAAGGGAATTGAATATTCAAAAGTAAAATTTGATAGCAGCAGTAGGAGAATGCATACGTATTGGGACTGTGCATCTGTATACGTATGTACCAATGAGGAAAGTAAGCATTCAACATTGCCAGGCTCATAGTAGCCTAGATCTTCCCTCCAGAGGATATTTTTAACTAGATTTTGCAACAGTGCAATGGATTTCCTGGTCCCTTGAGCTCCTGGCCTTCTCTTTGACCTCTGTATTACAAGTTATAACTGCTTGCAAAAGATTGAAGCCAAAAGTTTTCATCCACGTCACCAGCTGTCAAAACACAGGACTTCTGTCTGGGTGCAGATACTTCATTTTGGAAAGGCAGGATAGAACATTTTGTTCGTCTTTCCTCATGCTTCTCCACACATACACACACCCATACACACACCAACAGAGAAACAAACCAAGGCCCAACCATGCTGTACTTCTTTAGTGTCTTCCTTGTAACCACAGAAAGCAATCTATAAATATTAAAGCTTCACCGCAGCAAAAGCGTTAAACCCATTAGGTAATCTGAAAGCTGAAGTAACACTCAGCTGGTCAGTTGCAAGGTTAGGAAAGGTTCAGGTGTTCTAATTTCCAGCTCTTTAATTTGAGCCCTAGGCCGCAAATAAGAAACTAGCCTGGAATTCATGATCAATCATGCAATAACACAACTTTGTTTATACCATAACAAGCAGTGAACAGTACCGTTTTCACTTTCTAAGAGGCTTATTGTTGCAAACCTGTACAAGGTATTTGCTTTTTCATATCTCAGTGTTGTTTTAAGAAAATGAAGTTGCTTCTGGACCTTGAAACTGAGAATGAATTAAATGACACATGAATAAATATATATTAATTCTTTTTTATTAAAGTATCAAAACAAACTTGAGAATAGAAAACAAACTGCTTTTAATGCATTTTAAAGGTTCTCCTGAATAAAGCATACTTTTAGAAAACTCATGCAACATACTGCTCCTGTCCAGCTGTTTAAACACTCTTTTCCTGGGTGCAGTCAAAGGAACGGGAGTACCATCACTTCAAGAGCAGCGTGCAGGAGCACGCATGCACACACGCACATATAAGCAGTAGAAAGCAGCTCTGACTGCACATACAAAGAAATAAAAATTATCTTCGGACAATAGTAGTGGTACCATATTAACATTTAGCATGCTAAGTAAATAACATCAAGCAACAAAAGCATGACGCCTGCGTCACCAGTGTACAGTTAAAAGCAACTGTACAAATTCCCTAAGGGAGACACATGAATTCTGTCATTATATTCTAGTCTGTGGTAACACTTTATAACAGTACAGGAGGCAGTTTTGTTTGCTAGTATTTGATGCACAAGAGGCAAAGCCAAGATGTATGACACTGAGACGATGCCTCGGTTCTGTATTTCCACATTAGAGAAGTAAAATACCAGTGACCATCGTTTGACAAGTTTATTGTAACACACCTCATGTATATCCATTCTCTGATAAACAGCTGGCCCAATTGCCTGCGGAACTTGCCCTCTAAGCCCGGGAAGTTGCAGCAGAGGCTCCAAGCTCTGCCTACAGGCCATATAAAACTCTCATTGAAGTCAATGGAAGCTCCTTCCAAAACACAGAAAGGCAACAGATTCTCAGGACAGAATCAGACCTTGTATGTCATCTTTGTAATACATTCACTTTTCAGATACATGAAGTACATATCTTTAAAACATGATATAGGACATTACAATATATCCAGATCTTAGGAAAATATACTAAGAAGTTCTGTTGCAGAATATAACGATCGTATAAGGATCAGGTATGATATCTGGTAGACTCATCCGGGACTTGTAGGGTGAGAAGCTTATGGCTGAGGTATCTTTTAACTCTTGCCTTTAAAACAAAAAACACAATTCCAACACTGCGTAACTGGTGTAAAATATCATGTACTGTAAGCTCCATTCTTACTGACTGCTTCACTTAAATTGTGACATTGAGCAGCTAGACACCACTGATGGAGGTACAGAGTTTTGGAAGGTATAATCAATCTCTGCACCCAATTGTTGAGGATACTCAGTGCCTCATCTGTGGAAAAGATGAAGGATAAGTGTTCTCAATAGTGCTGTCTCAAATACAACTGGTGAAGTTTAGGAATATATAATATTAAACACCAAGAGATAAAAGTAAAAAGACAGTGCAACACTTGTGTTTTCAGTTTTATCTTGCTTGCAGTATTTATTAACTTTACTCATTATGATATTAGTGATAAATAAGGATAATATTTTCTTTTACAAAAAATTGTAAGGATATATTTTATAGGATTAAACAATCTGAGAATTTCACAGAAACATCAGAATTTCAACACTCATAGCTCCAACTGTTTTGTCCAGCAGCTCTTCTACCAGTTCAAAGACATCTATGGTTAGTATTTAATAAAAAATAAAAACAATTATCCACAACATCAAAGCTCTTGCCTCCTTTAGATTCTAAGTAACACTTTTGATTGACTGTAGTTGCCATTCAAACATCAAATAAAAGTAGCTGCAATCGTAAGTTTTCCCTCTGAATCACCTGGCAAAAGGAAGTAATCCCGACCAGGATGGAAAAAGCTTACACTTATAAGAGCTATCGGCATAAGCAGACCCACTGAAGTCCATGAAACCTCTTCTGTGAGTGAAGGTTAACAGCATGAATTAAGGCTCATAGGATTAGATCCTAGATTTTATTTTTTTTTAACTTTTCATGATTAATGAGCCTAGGATTTGGCCCTGCAGTTCTTTACTTGTGCAAAACCTGTATCAATATCCCTCCGTAGTTAGTTTTCTCTTTCCAGTGGGTCCAATTCACAGACTCACCAAGTGGCGGTAAAAGCTGTTCTTCAGCAATTCAAGAAAAAATTGTAGTCCCCAAAGGATAGTAGATGGGGTTCCAGCTCATGAAAAATAAACTTCACTACATGGACATTTTTCAAGAAACATTTCTTTGTCACACCTACTAGGCTTTTCAAATTCAGTCTCTGAGATGAGTCATTGAAAAAACCCACACAAGTGTTGTGAAAAAAAAATGACAAAGCTTAGTTGGAACTAAAGGCTTTTTGTGTGTTTGTGTATGTGTGTGTTAGGTTAGAATGCAATACTACATATCAGTACATTCTGCCAGCAACCATCCTCCTGGAAACTTCAAAACTTTGAAAATACTTTCAGTCTGCTTTCCCTACCAGTAACAAGGAAAAGTAGTGTCCATCCAGCACAGCTGTCTGTACCATGTGCATTATCGGAAGTCATAGTGTTCTAGCACAAACGTTGTGAGTGCAGATACTGTATACTAGCAGAGAGCTAAAACTTCTGAAGCTGTCGTCTGTAGCTCCTAGGAACAGCAAGTATGACAGGTGCAAAACCTATGTTTGAGGCAGAAGACTCTTCAATTTGATTGAGACCAGATCTTCCGAGGGGAAGAATTGCTGTCAAGCCAAAATGATTCTTTCTGCTTAAGAAAGCAATCTGCCCTTCCTAAAGGCTCTTGACTAATAGAATCCTACACATTATGACAGATCCTCCATGGATTCTGGTAGATGTTAAAACCACTATAAGTATTTCCATGTTTGCCATATCACTTAACCTTGTAATGTGCCTTCTTTGATCTGTTGAATAAAAAGATTCCTTTCATCTTCAGGTGTCCTTCCGTTTTGTGCCCGAACTATACAAGTGGGCCTGTGAAGATTTAGCATGTATATCAAATGCTGCTTCTCATTCTTTAGCTCTTCAATCTGGGCTTTTAATTCTGCGTTGATAGTTTCCAGCTTTTCTGATTCCTAGTCACAAAGGGCAGACACAACTATTAGACTGAGTGGTTCAAATCGTTAATTGCAATGATTATGTCATAGTTGCAGTCTTTTATTGGTGGGAAAGCATATGGCTAGCAGAGAAAGAAATTGCCTGTTCTTAGTATCCTGTAATTATGAAACTATATGTCCCCCAGTTGATAACAGTCTAAAAACCAGAGTGACAGTTACCTTCTTTGGCCTTTAGAGAAGTGTAACAGAAGTTGAAAAGCCAAATTCAGACTTGTATTCCCTTACAATGACAAGTATCCAAAGCATTATTGCTATCTTCTGCAAAATTATTCAACTTCTTTGGTCAAAAATTGACCCAAAATTATCTACGCTTCTTATTAACTCCCTGGAACATCATGTCACATATCTGTAAACCCATGTTAAGTTAACAAAGTAAGGACATAGCTTTTTTTCCCTCCCACCCCTGGATATAGGAACAAAGATAGGCCTGATGCTGCTGCGGTATAGTTGTATATCACAGCACAGCAGGCGAAGACACTACTGGAGTCTTAGGACAGAGACTTCAGGGCTAAGGTACTATGCTACTCATTTCATAAAGAAGTCAGAGATTACTTGTTGGCATTTGTAGGCTCTTGGCCTCCACAATGAAACACAGGAGGAGATTGTCTGGAGGGGTGGTAGATGCCCCATCCTTGGAAACATTCAAGGTCAGGTTGGACAGGGCTCTGAGCAACCTGATCTGGTTGCAGATGTCCCTACTCGCTGCAGGGGGGTTGGACTAGATAATCTTTAAAGGTCCCTTCCAACCCTAACTATTCTATGATTCTTTTTGTGTTCAGTCTATACATTCAAGTTCATATTATCCCCATGGACAAGATGGGTCACAGTAATCTCTTTTCACTGCTACCATGCTTTCACTTTTTTCCAGTTTTAACCAGGTTTGATTTAATATATAGCATGTTCATTTTTTTAATAACTAGTGTTTTGATGGTTTTACAGAGTTTTGTGTGACATCTTTCTGTATCTCCTACTATGACAGTGCCACGTGTGCTGCCTCTTCAGATCCTGGCAGGATGATAGATGAAGAACAATTCAAGCCAGTCACTTACTTTCTGCAAACATTCTGTTTTTTCCTTCTTTTTGTTTCGACACTTTGCAGCAGCAATTTTGTTCCTTTCCCTTCTTCGCTTTTTTCTTTCATCCTCTTCAGGAGAAAACTATCCCATAAAAACAGATACACACAATCTGTAAGATGCTGCAAATACTCAACCTGTATTTTGATAACTTCTGCATTTTTAAAAGCAACATGCATAGTGTTGTCAGTGCTCTCACATAATGAGTTACATAAGGATCCGGTTCTGACCTTGCTTGCCATACAGTAAAATGGTAGTAACTCCATTAGAATTGTCAATATCCTGACCAGAGTTCGGATGGATGTAATCCATGTGATGGCTTATTTAAAATCAATGACACTCAAAAAAATTGCCAAGCATCTCCCCAGGCTGACTTCCCCACCTCCACCTCTTCTCCACTTCCCAAGGAGGAAAAGGAGCAAGGGGCACGGGAAGCAGAAGGGAGGATGTGGCACAAATGAGGCATTGAGAGCGCAGCAAACTAAAGGCAGAGCTGAAAAGGGGATATTGACACACTCCTTCAAGCTTTGTTTTGTTTCCTCTGGAGGCTCAGACCAAGGTGTAGCTATTTCCCTAAACTACGCTACTTCTCCACTTTATAAAAGAAATGTTTTTCACAGAGACTATTATCTTAAAGTAAAAACCTAGCATGGACGTAGCACGGCCCTGTCTACCTCACTGCAGCCCACGTGGGTCCTACACTGAAGTAAAGCTGGAGTGACTGATTCCAAGTTCAACCACAAGTAGGCAGGGAAAGCAGATTAGGGCTTGCTCTAATCTCTGTCAAATATTGTCCTCCGTTCATAATCAAAAATAAAATACCCAACTATAGGCCTCAATGGAAGGGAGAAATACCAGAAGGTTTCCCAGTGACACCTAACAGAAAGCCAAGCAGCAGGCTTAAAAGGATCAAGTATGGTGGAGAGGGTTGCCTGTAATTGATATAATTACTGGTCTTGGAGTGAAACTTTATGAGAGAATTAATCATTCACACTGAAATGCTATTTAAAGAGCCGTACCTCTGTTTTTGTGATTGATGTTTCAATTGGCCTTTCAGAAACTGTCACCGTGTCCAATGCAGAAGACATCCTGTGGGACTGACGCTTATTCTGAATGGCGAACCTCAGTTCTTCTTTCACCAGTGGGGTTAAATTTGTGAAATCATCAAACCCCAGTGACCCTGCGGGGGACAAAGTGGGAACAATTGCGGAGGCGCTGACTTCTAATGCAGATACTTGGCCTGAGTGTTGGACCATCATTTTTCTGAAAAGTAAAAAGAGATAATAGTCTTTCAACAATTTTAGAAAGGCGAGTAAATATCTCCTAGGGGTATATTTCATAATGTGAAATAATACTGTATTTCTTTCATTGATTGCTTCAGTCCCCATTCCCCATCTACCCCAATTTCTCACTAAAGTCAAGCAGTTAAGAATTTGGCAACAAGTAAATCTTCTACATTAGGTTAACTTGAAGCTGGTATTTAAAAATAACAATAGTATTAGCGCATCACACAACATCTAGGTCTTTCTGAAACTTAATATGGAAAAAAAATTGTGTATATGTATGTATACTTCTGGTATATGTGTGGCAAATGAGAATCGAGTTAATAAGAAGAGAAAAAAGGACAAAAATCAGAAAGCAAAGAAATATTATTTAAAGCTCAGAAGGAGTTTAAGAATGTCTCCATCCTCAGAGCTATACCACTGCAGATTCCAGCTTCAAAGGGACAGAGTGTACCTTGATCTCAGCTACATTTAGGCACAGCTCAAAGAGTTCTCCTAGAAGCTGGTGTTTGCTAGCCAAGACAAAAATCTGTCTACAAAATTATCATGCTCAATTTTACACAGAGTTGTAGATCTGGTTATAAATTCTTGAAAAACAGTTAACAATAAGAGCTGGCACGAACATAAAAATCTATACGTGCTCCAGGGCTTCAAAGCACAGGCTGAGTTGGAGGGATTGAGTCATGAAAAACCTGTTGTTTCATTCCTTTGCTCTCGTAAAATCTGAAACTGTCCTCATGTGCCCTCAACAAGAGGTCTGAAATTCTTAAATATTTATGGTAAGATCTCCTGCTGATACAAAACAGTGTGACTGAAGAGACTTCAAGGGAATTATGCAAATGGATGCCCATGGAGGAACCTAATTACTAGTAGTTTTCCTAAGAAAATTCACCTACCCGACAGTGCTCTCTACTTTCCTCTCTTTAGTCATTCTTATTAATCTTTCAGCCAGTTTTGGAGGGAGAGAGGCCTCCTAAGTGCTTTGTGAAAATTGGTGACCCCACTGAGGAAGAAAGAGGCAAAACTCAGCAGTCAGCCATCCTAACGTCGTGGGCAACAGCTGATGCACACAGCTCGGCAAGACACCAACCATCTCGTGCCCAGAAGAGGTGAGATGAGAGGTCTGGCAGAAAGCTGAGCATTTTTTGTGGGTGGCCAAAGGGTCAAGAGGTGCAAATCCATAGTAAAATGGATTGTATTACTTCCCTTATTCATAGAGCAACTTGTGCTAAATTGGATTTTACCGTGTTGGTTTTCCAGCTTTCTTTGGTGTGTAGGTTTTGGGGGATTTTTAATAGCTGTACAGGTAATTACAGTATGTGTTATCTACTCTTGATTAGAACTGTAATAATTATAGCAAAGTCAATTGTAATTAACTTAGTGCAGGTAAGCAAATACTTGCCTCGGGGTAGCAATGTGGGTAAGTTACATTTCCACACGGTCAACCCAGAATTGCATAGTTCCCCATACACTACTTCTGTAACCCAGCAAGAAATGTTTAGAGTCACGTGCCTTGACAAGAAGATAGATTTTGCTCAGAGACATCTAAAAATACACTGTAAATCCACATGGGTGTGAGTGAGAGTAGAATCTGGTTCATCGCTAAGTGAGGCAAATATAAAAATGTGAGGACAGCAAATTGCCAGTTGGTAGAAAACGCCATGTCCAGCTGCAGAGACTTCCTCACTTCTTCCTCACCCAGTCACCACAGAAGAGCTGAAGATTTCCCAGAGTCTGGGGGTGAAATCCTGAAACCAGTGAAATCAAAAGGACTTTTTCTCTTGACCTCAATGGGGCCAGGATTTCACCCACAGTTATTAAAGATGAGGAAATTATTTGGAACAATTTGTTATTCAGAAAGACCTTGGGAAATTTATGTAATTCTCTTCAGAAAGCCCCTGCTCATGAGTCACATTTGAAGTACTGATACGATTTAATCCTATAATCTCAGAAAGCTAGCAGTTACTCTTTTTCAACAAGTCAGAAACAGCCCTATAATTTCCAGCTAAAGTCCTCCCAGCATTAAGCATTTATCAACATTCAACTATTCAGCTCATTTAAACAGGCAAATTTCAGGGGACACCGAACCCCTCATTGCTAGGCAAAATTTTATGTGTTTTCACTGAATGTCAGTCTCCTTGTGATGGCTTCATTCAGCAAAGTTAACTCTGTATAAATCAATCAAACCACGAGTCTTAAATTAACAGTAAAACCATTTCTCCAGCCCACAAAAAAAAAAAATTAATTGGGCTAATAATGTTCCAGCACTGGTGGTTTATTCAATTATTTTTCAGTTTAGGTGAACTTTTAATTAAGGTCAGCAGCAGCACCAGAGGAAACCAAGAATGTTCTTGTTTTAGTAACGCATCTGAGAAATTGTGTTAATGGTGGATTTCTTAGCTGGTGCTAAGAGTACCACAAGCACCAATCAAACCCTACTATAGTGTCCTCAGGTACATTATAGTAATGTAAAAAAAGGAATGGGAGGGTGCCCAAAGGGAGGGGAAGCACAGAGGGGGAAGTGCCCTTGACCACAGAAACTTGCTGCTCTCCTGCTTGAACAGCTCGCTGACCTTCCAGACATCCTGAAAGGCATCTCTATTTATTCAGACTTTAGGGAAGGGAGGGCCTACCAGGGGGCTGAGGCTTGTGTAAAGATTTCTGCTGTGAGCCAGCTCCCATTTTGCAGAGTTGTTTGCTGCTGATTTGCTTTCCTGGGGCTCTTTCTCAGGCAGGGCTTCTGGACAGTGCCTAAGAAGGTAGAGTTCCAGTCTACTACCGAGATTGTTCGGAGCCACCATGAAACAAATAACAAAAATAATCAGCCTTATGTCAAATGAACACAGTAAGCTAAAGAGATTCCTGTTTCATAACAACAAGGTAGATTTTTTTCCTATTTCTGAGGAGCAAATCTGCTTTTAGAAAGGTTTTACAGGAATGAAAATTAGATTTTACTAATGAAAAAAAAATTCAACAGGTTGCACTTCCTTTTTCCCCACTTTTTGTACAAATTGTACCTCTGTCTATCAGCCCTCGAGCAGTATCTCACTCTCTCTGGGTTTGTGAAGGCTGCGGAAACGGTAGGAATAAGAATATCAAGCCTTAAAGCATGATTAGGTCTGGGCCTTTCTGATACGATCCCTGTTTATTTTGTTAGATCGTGCACATGGACCTTGGCTCCAGGCTGGCTTGAATCCTTGTGAAGTTACTGACTTTGAAAGTGCTGAACATTTCACAGATCTGCACGGGAAAGGCACAGCTTTTTCCCAGTGTGAGTTAATGCTTCATTACTGTATCCTTAGTTCTGGAATTCTCTGAAGAGAACAGCTTTTCTATTAATGTACCCTCCCAATTCAGGTAGATCCAAACAACTCTTATTCATTCATTCTCCCCCTACTTTTTGTTTGTTCTTTTGCTGATGGTTCTTTCCATCACAGTGAACTTTTTGCATCTCATCTGCCAATATTTTAATTTCAGGACATACTTCCTTGCTGTGCATTTCTATTATTTAAGAGTATTCTTGTTTAATATTCATATTAAAAGTGACTACTACTTTCAGTTGTCTTTTTTTTTTTTTTTTTTTTTTAATT
>WHYT01016540.1:192547-210418 GCA_009806455.1 Tetrax tetrax
CCCCCCCCCCCCCCCCCCCGGCGAGCTGGGTCCCTATAGGGTGATGTCTATAGTGACCAAGACTCAGCTTTTTAAACGCCCCGGGTGCCAGCGCACTCAACTTTGCCAACGTACCGCTCCTATTTTACGTTTAATTTTCTGCTTTTGGAAAAAAACCAACCAAACAAACAAAAAAAACAAACAAAACTGTGCCGGGGATGGAGCCTGGTGTAGCGAGGCTGGCTTTGCTGCCGCGGTTGCTCCTCGCTCTCCTCAAACAACGTGAATGAACTTTGCGGAGGGCAGGGGTGAGCTCCCCTCACCTACCTGGCAGCTCCAGACTTTTTCTTTCTTGCTCACCTATATATAAATCACTCTCCGCGCTTTCAAAACACACTTATTGCCTGATCTGGATGAATCGAGGTAAATCAATTTCAGCTACAATGCCAGGCAAAATCTCTGCTCTTCAGAACGGTCTAGAGCAAGCTTTACATTTCAGCTCATTGCAGCCTGTGAAGTATTTTTATTTATTTTCACTTCAGAGGCGTAATTTTCTAATTCATGCTGTCTTCAAGAACAGCTGGCATCATTTTCCTCAAGCCTAGAAGAAAAAAAAAAAATCCCTCTAAGCAGAGGCCAAATGTGGAAAATTTCTTCCCAACAGATAATTGGTTGGAAAGTTCTCAGCATGAAATTATTGTGGAAACGTGTTAGCAACATCAGTTTTAGCGGCCATGACCAGGTGCCTCCTGTAATTCTGACAGAGACTTAGTAACTGTAGCTTCTTCTTTAGCTAGCTGTACCAGAACTGGGAATTTATTTAGAATATTTTCAGCTAAGCAGAGCAATGTCACAGAATAACGAAGGGGGGAAAAAGCAGCTCCCTCATTCAATGTGGGTAGAAGTACATCAGAAATCCAAGTGTTGTTTAAGGGTCACTGACATCTACTCAACAATCACAACACTTTACCATGTAGGCAGATGATTATTGTGTTTTGAAGTCGCGCTATGGTGTACAAAACTAAAGCTAAGAGATGTGTTTGCTACACAACACTGCTTCACCACTGCTGGTACCATTATTGCCTGTGAGCTACACTCGGTACTAAAAACTGACAGCAAACCAGTTGTGTTCCTCCGTGAACGGCTCCTGAAGTGAACCAGCTCCTCCCTGCAAAGCAAACAGAGAGACCGTTCCTCTGCGCATTTAAGATTAGGGCACTGAAACATGTCCTGGCTTGAAATTCTTCAACGAAAAAAGAAAATGAAACCACAGCAAAAAGTAAACCCAGTTCCTCTGCGTAACGTAGGTTTTATCCTGCCCCCCTTTGAAACCAAAGCTAACTTGATCACAGTAAAGACGTAGGATCACACTCCAGTTAAAAAAAAAAAATAAAAAAAAAAATTAACACTATCAGGAAGCTAAAGTAAAGCCCAGTACAGCCACCAGATGCTCTGATGTTCTTTGCCAGTTTCATTTTCCATCTCATAAAATATCTTTCATTTGTCTTCCTCTGAAGATTTACCGGTCCTTTTCCATTTCATTTCATTTCTCTCTTTCCTCACAAACTTCAGGGGACAGTCCCCCTGGGACAGCAGTCATTTCACAGAGGTGAAATTATGTTCATTATTTCTCCTTTCCCTTAAGCCAGCTACAGCAACTCATCACCAGAAGACGGACACATACTGGGTCTTGCAGAGACATTAGGCTGAATACCACCCCGTGGTGTAGTCCTTGAAGCTCTCCATAAGTCTCCAGTGTAAAGAATCCTTTCCTTTACCTTTTCCTGACCAAATCCTGCCTCCATATCCCTTGACACTACTACATACGCTGTGGGTATTTATTAAAACTAAAACATGGCTGTCTCCTTGCTAAACAGAGCTGTAGACATCATTATAGAGAGCAACAGACCCACATCCTTACAGCAAAAGTTTTCTGCTGTCTCCTGTCTTAACATTTATGTAACTGCAGGATGTCAGTCAGAGAAACACAATAAAAATCCTCATGTCCCATCCAGATCTTATGTTGGTTTATGGCCATGCAGTTCCATTAAGCCTATTTGGTCTGGTGGAAATATAATGAGATGTAAATAAATAAAACGTGTAGTGATATCTTGAGTAAAACCGGCCTCTCTGTATGCGTTGCGGTTTTAATTGTATTAAGTTTTGAAATTGCTGTAACCCTGATGGGTCCAATTTTTCCCTGCATAGCACATATATGAGAAAGAGGTATCCAGAACCCAGAGTTATCATGTTGTAAAATCAGAACAGAATCAGTTTTTTTTATCTGCCCCAAAAAATTATTCTCTATTCCTGTGATGGCAATTAACCTTCACCGTGATTTTTGCTATGCGGTACATTCAGGTATGACTCTATGTGGTATGACTCCCCTGTTCCCCAAAACATGCGCTAATTTTGAGACGATTTTCCCATCTGACTGGACTAACACCCAAGTTGAAACTCTGGACTATCTTTTCCAAGGTTTAGATTGCTATTGCTGGAACTACAGGAGTAATCTGCAAGAGAAGTAGCAGCAGCCATCCCCATCCAGCCCAGGGCTTTTCAGCTGCTGTCTGGGGACCCCTTATCTGTGGGCTGCTTCCAAGAGTTCCTCCAAAAGGTGACTAAAAACCCCCCAAGCCTACAGTACTGAGGTAGCTTCAAATCTACTCTGGAAGGTTTGGATCTCTATTGGGGTAAGAGGTCCAAAAATTGAAGGGAGTTAAAACTCACGGAGCCAGAGGACAGACTCTCACTGAGGCTGCATGGCAAATGCTGCTACTGTCTTACATTCAATACCACTCAAGTGATATTTTCTTGTATGGGAAAATAAGTACACTATTTAAACTTATTTTCTTCTTTATCACTGAAGACAAAATTTGTTTGCTCCCTGCTTTACTCTCCTCAGCTTATATTTCTTTCCTTACCGCCCTTTTCCATCACTGTCTGATAATCCCTCTAAATCCATTTCTTCTCTGTTTATTATCTTCTTTTTGGACCCTCCTGTTTCCTACTCTCCCTTGCTTTGTTTCAGTAATAGCCCCCTTTCCCATTTCCTTAAAACAGTAGCTTCTCTTCTTCTTTTGCCACTTCCCTGTTTCTCTTCCTCTCACTTCTCTCTTTTCCCTCCCTGTATCCTTGAATTCCGTCATCCTCCTTTCTGTTCCCTTTTTCCAGCAATTTTTCTCCCATCGGTCCTTCTGCTCCCACCCTGGCAGCTTCCTAAGTTTAAATGAGTCATTTAAATTTTCTCTTTCACTTTCTGTCATTTTACTTTTTGTTTCTCCGTTAATAAGATGGAGACACTGATAACCACATTACCAAGGGGTGCAACAAGACACACATTTCAGGACCAGATTCCAGTGTCCAAAATTACCACAAACTTGAATGGAACTTTACTAAATTCAATGTTCCACAAGGTTGTCAGTTGTTATTATATGTAGTGCTTTGGGAGCATGGAGGAGTGGGGCGAATTACACAAATATCCCTTCTCTCTAGTTAAGAGACAGCCCTAAAGCTGGCCCAGTCGAATATATCTTTAGTTCCCTCTGCTGAAGCCTTTTAAGGTTGAGTTTTTTTATCAGATGGACTTTGTGCACTGGCGTAGGAGCTGGCTATGCACAATAGCCTGTAATTACAATATCTGATCTCTCTGGATACATCCAGGTAGTAACCAACAAGGAAAAGATATCCACATATGAAAGAATCACATCTTAAACTAGATTGAATAAAGCAAGCTCACTGGTTGCACTGAACAAGCAAAATGATAGCCCAGATATATGAATTGCTCTCCAGGCAAGCGTAAATTATATCTCCTTTATGGTGCCTTTATAGTCCCATCCATTTAATGGCAAGAAAAGCTCTGTCTTCACAGATCCTTCCCTTCATCTCCCCCTCCCCGTCCTTTCCACTTTGTAAAAGCATGACAAATTTGTCTGTGAGCAGTTAGAGATTCATACCGAACTTCATCAACAGCTTTATGTATAAAAAATGATGACCGATTAAAGTCAGTACTCAGGCTTGATCCAACTGTTACTGAAGTCAATGGAAGGATTCCCATTGACTTCAATAAGTGATAAATTTAGCCCCCAGGGACTATGAAAAATCAGCATTCAGTCACGCTATTTCTCAGCGTTCAAAACTCCTCTTGAAATGACTTGAAAGAAATGCTAGAAAGTATTTGCTGGAGGTGTATGTTTCCCTTAGGTGGACTAAGGCAGTAACGGTTTGTACGCCACGTAAACACAGAGGGTGAGAGGAATAGAGTGAGACAATATGTCTAATTTTACTGTGCTCAGTACAAAGATTTTTGATACATTATGGAATCATCATCCTGCTACACACAAATACACACATACACACAAGCACCCCCTATAAAAATTAACTCTTTCCATTGATTGCCCTTGGAACCGTGCATGTATAAAGTATACTCTAGGACTTGGTATCATTAATGACACTTTAACCAGCTCTTCTCATCTGCCTGGTAAATACATACATTACAATTTGCCATAACAATTACAGTTGCACATTTCTGATTATTAAACATGGATTTCTACATATATACCATTTCAAATACCAACAATGTATGACACAGATCTGCAGTCTACAGAAGATTCAAAACCAAGGCTGCCATGGCAGCTTTCACTCTGCTTATCATTTGTCCTCTCACCTACTTCCCATATGCCTTGCCACAAAAGAAGCACATGAATGATCTTAACTCGCAGCCTCTTATCTTTCCTGGTTTATGTTTTTGGCTTTAACTGCATAGTAACTTGCCTAGATAATAAGAACAAAGTGTAAGTAAAATGAAACCAATAGAGTTGTATGCGGTTTTAAAATTAGACTGCCTTAATTGCAATCCCAGAGGCATTCCCTGAGCCCAAATCCTGACAGTTCTGTGGACATGGGAGGCTGCTGATGAGGCTACCTCAGCAAGGGGGGGAGACGCAGG
Organism: Tetrax tetrax; assembly: GCA_009806455.1. Lineage (NCBI taxonomy): Eukaryota > Metazoa > Chordata > Aves > Otidiformes > Otididae > Tetrax > Tetrax tetrax. The sequence goes on from WHYT01016540.1 coordinate 197,475, forward strand.
GTGTCACTGCACCCACTCAGGGTCCCCCCGTGGCTGTCGATCCAGTGGGGAATGCCACTCCCTGTGGTGTATGGTCCACCTTTTGTCCAGTGACTCTTGGAAGAAAAATGGCTACAGAGAGAAAAGCTTTCTCCAGGATGCCCCTTGTCCAGGGGCATGTTCGCACTGCGAGGCTGCAAAGCCAGGCACCATCCAGTTCACTGTCTAACTGGCTCGTAATTTCCTAATAGGTCAGCTTGAGCAGGAGATGTCAAGAGTAAGATTCTCCAAAAAGCACGGCTGATCAGTTTGTGGTTAGATCATTTCTCCACAGAAAGAAGGCGCATGAGCTTCATCACTCCCAGCTGGAGGTGAGAACCCAACTCCAGTCTTTCTATCTAGATCAAGTGCTCTCACTGATGGAGTTTTATTAAAAGACCAGCTCAATCTCTGAGCAGTGTTTTGCATAGTCTAAGTTTAGAAGGGGAGTTGGGGCCATGAATGTCCCAATCACAGTGATGCCTAACTCTGCACGGCAGGTTAGATGGTAAGCGGGAGAGATGGGGACATTCATTTTCAACATGCCCATCTTCCTTCTGCAGAGATGGGCTTTAGTCCTTCTATACTGGAAATAATGATGAGTGAGGCAGATGAGGACAGTGCTGCTCACTGGACTGGGAATCAGGAAATGAGAGGGCTCCTTACTCACCGTCTTGATTTCGGATAACCTGATGGGCTTTCTTTGGTTCTGTTTCTCAGTCTATTGAAACACATAATGCTATTTTACCTTCTAGGATGAAGTATCTGAGATTCCCAAATGGAAATCACTGATACAGCTGGTGTATTTTATTTTTATATCTGACTTTAATTAGCACTCTAACGTGTCATAAGACTTGGGCCTTTCGTTGCTGGATGCTCTCTAGATGCATTATCTGTCCTCACTATTCAATGTGTGTGTTGCAGTAGTATTTAGCAGCCTCAACAAGGATTCTGGGTGTATTTTTCTTATATGCAAGAATTTTATATTGAGGTCTAAAAAGGATGACAATCTTTCAACTGTCAAACAGAAGTCCAGATTCAGCACAGCCATTAAATGCACAGCTGAATAGGCCCTGACCAAAATCTTTGCCTAACTTAAAACTTGCTGTTAATAAAGAGCTAAAATAGTCTCCATAATTTTTTTTTAAGTTATTCCTGTGGGATTATATTTCTTCTAACTCATTTGGGATGAGAACACCTGACAAAGCATAATACTGTGGTCTTCTGTCAAGGTCATTAATTTGGCAGTTTTCTTAAAAGTATGGGCTGATCAATTCATTTGTTACAGACCTTTGAAGTACAGTAATTGCTGTTAATTTTTCTAATACAACAAAGGTTTAGAATTTGAGTAGATGCTGAATTATTAGGAGAAACAAAAACCTAAGAACTTTAAAGAGGCACAGAGCACAAAAGCAATGTCTGACATAGAGAAAAAAAGCAGAGTGTTTTTTCCACCTGTTACACTAAATCCTGCATTATTAGGGGACTTTAGAGGAGTGCTTAGTTAGGAAAAAATAAGTTACACTGTATCTTATAACCATCTCTAAGGTAAATTGTCTTTTTATTATTCTTTTTCACTTCAATTCTAATGTTTGGGATTTATTAAATCACGTAAGCCTACTTTTTCAGAAAGTTATTTAGAAGTAAACATTTCCTGCACTGAACTAGGAATGCATAAGATTAATATCTGGCCGTTCGCACGCACCATCCCACATGTCCAGATGAACTCTCGTGCATTTGAGGCCATAGGCTTTGCCGGCTGAAGCGTTCTTGGAAGCCTTCCACTCTGAAGTGAGTCTCCCTGCAGCAGCGGGAATAGCTAACGTGTGTCGTGTACAAGCATTGATGACTGGGAAGAAAAGCATTTTCTGGGAGTTTAACGATCAGTTGGAAGAGTTTTCGTCCCTGTATCTGTGCTCAGCTTGTCATTTACTGACAGGAAAAGCCTTTCGCATCAGGCATTTTTACAGCTACACTTTATGAAAATGTAAAATACAACAAAGAAAAAAAGGATCCTCTACTAGTAAAAATGAAACTCCAAATGCAGCAAATAAGAAATGGTAGTAAAAGCAGAAATAAGACTGGACCCAAGGTCCTGTCCTGGGGACTACAAGGACCAGAACGGGGAGGTAGGAGAGTTGTTATATATACAGAGATTTTGCAAGCTAAAGAAAAGGAGGAGAGAAACAAGAAACTTCATCAGGGCAGCTGCAGGACAAAAAGATTTTTTGGTTGGTTGGTTCTAATCAGTTTTGTACAAATTGCTATCTGATATGAACGGGTTATTTTGTCCCACATTCTACAGAACCATCTCAGGCACCTTACAGCATATGAGCAAATGTAAGAGTAAGGTAGACTTAGAAATATGATGGAGTTATTAAACTAATCTAAAGAAACAAAATGAAGTGGGTGGTTTTCCAAGTTATATATTCTTTTAAACTAGGAAGCCTATGCCTTATAACTTCCCTATACTTTTTTGTCACTGCTTCCTGGGACGATTCAAATTATAATTTGTACAAGCAGATGTAAGAAGAAGCTTATGCTTTGGCTTCCAGGACCAGGAAACTCAGAGAAAATCCTGTCAAACAGAGGAGATCAGCAAGGTGAAGCAGAATACCTGTTAGTGCATAAAAGGGCATTTTAGTGGTTGTTACTGGAGAGAGAAAACTGTCCTGTGAAAGCAATCTCTAGCAGGTACAGATGGAGCTAGTTAGAGCAGACACTTTCTTATTGTCGGGACGTACCAAGACATTTAAGAACCAATGTGGGAGTTTCTCCTTTGATGCTACTCCTGTCAAGTTCAATGAAAGGTCAGCCCCAATTAATTTAGCAGTGTTGCACCCATAATGAGAGAGGACTGCTTCTCCAGAATTGCTGGCTATCATTTCAAGAGTCTGCTTGCTTTTACAGATAAATATGGAAGGATTTTTAGTGATACTTCACAAATGGACAAACACACTAGTTTAAAACTGTAAGGATCCAGTTAACTGAAGACACTATTCTCCCCTTCTATACAGAAAAGAGACTGTGATACGCAATCAGCCATCAGTCATCATGAGAGAGAAAGTAAAGGTATAAAAATAAAATACTCCTGTAAAGGGCTGTTAGGAGTATTCAGCAGATTTCACTGTGACTTCATGGTGTTCTGTACAGGAATTCAATACTGTATTGCTCCACATTAGGGGAGGGATTTACCATTTTTAAAAGCTGTTTCCCATAAAGGGAAGGTGTACTTCAAGTCTATTTAAATTTATATTTTTTTTTCCCATAAATTAAAGCTGATCAAAGTAAAACTTGTTTTACCATCCCATTTTAGACAGACAGATGCTTGTAATGTTTCAGAGGGGAAAGTAGTTTCCTTGCTAATGCAGAAGTATTTCTTGCCCTTCCATAAGCCAAGATGTTCCACATTGTATCAGAAAAATTGTGAAATGTTTAGTTAAATCTGCTTCCAAGTCCACTACTGTGTTGTGGCACAGGTAGGTATCAGGCAGCCCAGCCTGGCACTCCATTATCAATTTATAGCTGTGCCTAGTGCTTCAGAAGGAGGTTAGCTCGAGTTGGGATTGCAGGATCTGTCCTACGACGTGTCTGGAAACCATAAATTAGACTCAATGCTATCCTTCTTGGCTTTAGCAAGGCTGCATGTGTTAGTACCATTTATACACTATTCCACTTTAATCAGTCAGATAAATCATCAGCTTCATGGCTAGAGCAGAAGCTACAGATACGACAGAGTCCCCAAAACAAGCTATGAACTCCCCCCAGATATAAATGGGCATAAGTGCTTTCATTTCATCACCCGGGGATTTGACTTGGGATGGTTTAGCTTGATATTTTTTGTTGATGATTTGTTTTGTGTTCAAAGCATCTGTACGAAGCAGAGAGAATATCTAACCTAGCAGGCAACATTTAAATTTGGTGGGTCTTTTTTTACAGGTGATTTGAGCTTTGTGCAAAAGCGAGTGTTTAGGCTCCAAAGTTTTCTTAACAATTTCCTTACTGGTCTGTACAATCTCTTGAACTCAGGCTGTAAATGAGCCATGGGTAAGGCTGAGAGTGCCTGTGGTGAAAAAAGGCTCTTGTAGCAAGTGCAATGCGCACACTGTTTTCTTTGCAAAGCATGGGCATTAAACATGTATTCGGTTTGGTTTATGATTATTACGGGTCCCTATATTTTTTATTTAAAATAATAATAAATAATATAATATAATTCATTTTTTCCATAAATGCTCTATATCCTTTAGATACCATGCAGATATCTAAGCATTTGTAGGTTTTATCACCAACTTCAATGTATGTTTAAACGCTATGCTTTTCCCTTTTTAAAAATCCCATTATACATATTTTTCCAAGAGGTGTTGTAAAAGCACCGTTCCTGGCCGCAACCCGGCTCCTCCAGCATACTCACACAGCTTGTCCCCTATCATGAGTGCTCCTACCTCAGGGTATTGGTAGGACAGAGGTGTGGGCCTCCTCTCTAAACTCTTTTGTGTAAACTGTGTAATTGGGAAACTTCAGCATCCTTTGGCTTCCTGACATAATCTATTCATTGAATCTTACTTACTTGTGAATGTGTCTGCCCCAAATGGACTGCTTACAAAATCTGGAGGGGTTATAATCACCATCTGAGTCCAAGACCTGTTCCTGTCTCTCATGGCACCTGCTGTGTATCTCCCAGAGCTCAACAGAAGGGTTATTGGGTGAAACATAGGGGCCACAGGAGATGAGATGAAATGAGCTAACAGTCATTAACTATTATCATCATGGTGACTGTCAGCACTATGATTGCCTACCAGCATAGTCATCACATATTTTCCAAATCCCCTCTTTGGTTGATACAAGAGTCTTTGCCTTCAACTCTTGATCTCAGTTCATTTTGGTCCCAATTCTCCTTTCACTTCCCTGTGTGACTTGCTGACTCCAGTTTGGCAGCAGTTCATTTGCACTAATGAAAAGAGAGTTGAGCTTTGAGTCCTAGTTCTCAAAGACCTTTGGCCTAGCATCCATTTACACTTATGTGATAAGACACCCAAATATCTTGCAAGGCAGGAGGATAAGTGTACTCTCTTGGCTATCCTTCCTTCTACTACGGCATGGATTATTTTAGACTTTACATGTATACCTAATTCTCACTTCAGTCTGCGAGGCCACATTTCCATCGATGTAAGCATTAAACCAGCGACGGGGTTAGAACAGGCCCTAATTATATTTCAGTTTAATAGGGAAACAGATTATGTCAAGTGGGAGGTCAGCAACATATTTTTGGAGTGCATCTCAAAGTTCACTTCATATGCATCCTTTCCTTTTACTGGAATATTTATAGTTTATTTCTTTTAAACTGGATATATCCTTTCTGTGAGTTCCTCCTGAGAGACACTTGGGATAAAGATGGTGTGCAGAACCTCAGCCGCATCTGGCAGCCATCAGCCACTGGACAATATGGATCCTCCTCTTTTTCTAATCCTCCTGTGATGGATTAGTATGACAACTTTAAAGTGGACAAGCTGTATTAACCTAAAGCAAGCCAATCCCATCCTCTGCAGAAAACCCCGCCCAGGGCTATAAAAACCCTGGCAACCAGATCCTGTATATGCTGCAACCTTCCTGTTCCTATGCACCTCAAAGTTTTATTTTTGCACAGGTGCTCCAATACCCCTGCTACCTAGCTAGGGGTCTTCCTCAAAACTATATTCCTGATACAAAGTCTTACCCTAGATCCTCCAAACTATGTATTTCCTGATCATTCCTACGCAGTCAGAGTGAGTGCCTGTGCAGGGTAGTCATGCCTTTCTTTCAAAGATTGGGTGCTTTTTAGGGCACTTGCTTCAAAGAAGTGAGAATAGGGCTCCATTTCTGCTCTAAAAAAATGCTTGTGTAAGATCTTCGAGCAGCCCTGGGAGCAAGGACCAGAAATGGAGTCTCCCCTCAAGCCAGCTATCCTCTCTCTATTTTCTGCATGGCCTCAGCAAGGAGCATGGAAAGCGCTTCTCTCCCCATCTGTAGCCTGATAGCTTGGAGAAACGCCCCAGATCAAAAGAAATATGAGATTAAACCTTGTTAGACAGCCAGTGGAACTGAACCTGGCCATTACAGATTCCCTATTGAATGCTTAAAGGAAGAAGCACTACCTCATCCTCCCACCAGCGTTTGTAAGGAGGGACTACTTGCTGAACTGAAAGTAAGAAGCCAAACCACAGGCAGACATCTCAGGTTTGTGGCTCTCAGGAGAGAGGTGCCTCGCTACAGCCCCCCATCTACCGCTGGGGAGGCTGAGCTGCTCCTTGCACACGGTGGTGGCTGATTTGGGAGCCACTTCAAGGGGCTGAAGTCTTCCAGCTGAGGATAAAGACATGTAAGACAGAGGACCTAGAAGTCACGTACTGCTGTGACTAGATTTTGGGTAGCTGAGGTTTTATGGGAACTCCGTTGGCTCCTAAGCCTCCTCAATAAGATTGCATTTTACAGTAAGGATAGCAGTTATTAAAAAGGCAGAGAAATAGCTTTGTTTTCTCCTGTGATGATCCAAGTGCACCTCCAACAGGGACAACTCTCTTTGAGAAAGCAGTTGGAAAATGTTTAGACAGGAGAAAGTCTCAATGCCTCCATAACCATCTAATTTGAACTTGTAATTTGACAGAACTATCTCCTGAACATTTTAATGAGCGACTTAGCAAAGTTCAGTGCATCTTGTACACAAAAAGCATATTTCCATCCCAAAGTAAAACACTGGTTAGTTTTGATTTTTTTTTTCTGGAAACATTAAACTCATGTTGACAGGAAAATGAAATGAATACGATAAAAAAAAAATTCACCTCTTCTTTGAAACATGCCACCTTATTCTCAAATAGGAATATTCATCCCAGCTGATATTCAAAATGTTAAAGTAAGGATTTCTCTTTCCTACTAGAAAATACAGCCACTCAGGCAGGTAATCACAACTTCGCAGTGTTACATTTTGTTCAGTTTGATATTAACTTGTTTTATCAGATACTTTGCCTATCAAATGATGGTAAGTCCCTTAACATAAACACACCACTGCAATTTTATTATGTGAATGAGCAGTTACTCATTTGTTTTGCCTTTTTTTTTTTTTTAACTCTAAACAAGTGAAAGAATTTGGAAATCCTGACCTGGAAACAGTTTCACACATGCTTAATTGTAATTGTGCACGTAATCCCAGTGAGTCCAGTACTACTCATGTGTTTAAATTTAAGCACATACATAGGTGTTAGCAGGACTGGGCTTTAATATAGCACAATATTTAATGCCTAGTTTTTCAGTGTTAAAATTAATACCTTGTTAAATCGAGTTTTCTAAGAGATGTCCCTGCTCCTTGCGGGGGGGTTGGACTAGATGACCTTTGAAGGTCCCTTCCAACCTTAACCATTCTATGATTCTATGATTCTGTGATTCTAAGTCACTATATGAAACAAATTATAAAAATGAATCTAAATCTAACAAATATTTTAACTGATATATGAATTACAATATAGAATATGTTTATTACAGTATATAATATTTCTAAAAAGTATTTTGACAAGGGACCTGAGACCCAATCTCATGGAAGAAACCCTTAGAAAGTAGGCTACTGAGGGAGGAAAAACTCGGAAAACTCTCTTTTCTGTCAGCAGCTCCCCTGGTGCAGGAGCTTCCCCTCACATAGCAGAACAAAGTCTCAGCTTCAGTATTTGTTGACTTTGGTGAGTTTCTTGCACAGCAAATCTCTGTGGAGGCATTTAACCTCTCTGCGCTGCCCTGTGGAGAAAACGTAGGAGCCTTCCCCAACCAGCTCTTTCCTTTCCAGCCTGCAGACACGAAATGGATGGGTCACCCCACGCTGAAGCTGCCTGTCTGCTTTCACGCTAACTCAACCTTTCTCAGCCCCTAATGATGTGCTGGGTGGCCATTGCCATCCCAAAGAACATTTGCTGTTCATCTCAGGGTTTCCCCAAGTACTTCCTAACAGAGCTTATGTTCCTGGCAGATCTGCTTACGTTTACCGTGGTGGTGGTCTGATGGGAACTGCCATGCTCCCAAATCCCTCAGCAGCTGTGGAGGAGGTTGCTTGTGATCTCCTGGCTGCCCTGCGGTGGGATACGGCAGCAGCCTGTGCTGCTCCATCCAGACCGAGGGAAGACAATGTGGCCTCATCCGGGTAAGGAATGGGACAAAATTATTTCCCTTGCTGTTGGCATGGGTATGCACTCCTAATTCTGTTTTCAGCTGCTAATTCAGAGTAACACATTATTGATTATCAACAAGATAGCCATTTTTATTATTAGGCCTTGTTATAAGATATATATACTCTGAAAACTCAAAAAAAATTAGTATTAATTAATTTTTCTCTAATTCAGAAAATAAGCTAAATCTTGATGGGTCTGTTTACTTTTATTTGCTTTCTAAAATCATAATGATTTTCAAGACTGAACGGTTGTCTGTGAACATTTTGTTTTGGGAGCTTAGCTAGAAAAACAAGCTAACAACAACAAAACCCAACCAACCAGTAAGGGCAAGCAGTACGCGCAAGATTTTATCAGTTACTTCCAGCAAACGCCCCTCGGTGCCTACTTCACTCTGCTATTTTAAGTTAATTCGCAAAGCTTCAGCAAGGAACAAAGGTTAAATACTTGGAATTTGCACAGGTTGTATGTCACCACAGAATGCTAAACAAATGTTACAAATAAATGGTAGTTCCTCCAAGAAGGAAAAAGGCGGAGGGGAGCATGTGGTACAGCTGTGCTGAAAATAATTGTAAGGAGACCATTCCTCCGGAACAAAGTGAGAAAGCAGGAGATGGAAATGCAGAGCATTGCAGAGGTGCTGCTTTCAAGACTGCTTCATTAGGGGACTCCAGGTAGCTATGGAGCTGAGCAGAACTGTTTTACAAACTTCTCCTGTCATGTATTACTATGAGGAATAACACAATATTCACCTGTCTTACAGGAACGTGCTCTCGTGCTACTGGAGTACATTTTAGCAGCTTGAGTTGAGGGCTGAGCTTTGGCAGGTAGGAATATTGGTAATTAAAACCAGTGAAAATAGAGGTAAGCACAGTGCCACAGCATGCTGCGGAGCCTGGATATTTCCAGTTATAAAACTACAGTCCTGGATGAGCTTAAAGCAAATCAGATTAAATTTAAGACTACTAAATTGTGCTGTGGGAATTTACTTCTGTTGATCGGGCTTGGATTGTTTTATTTTTGGTTTGGGTTCTGCTGCATGATTTTAGCAACATGCGTTAAACACATTCATGCTGGTGGTTGTAGTAGCAGTTGCCATCCAAAGCCATCCCCACAGAGCAGGTACATTACTACATCTCCTAACAAGTGAAAGGTGCGCAAACTGAAGGAAACAGAACTGAAGTTTGCCTGCCCATGGTCATGCAGCATGAAAACCTCCGAGTCTTGACTCTCCTGGCAAATGAGGAGTGTTGTCAACGCAAGGTACCATGGCAAACCTTTCCTCCTCCAGCCCTCCTCTGCCATGAATAACTTTTTTACCAGTTCTGGTCCTCATCCAGCTCCGAGATTCAGTGACGATAATTCCAGCACGTATTTTCTGCATTTGACCCTCTTTCCCACTTGTATTACCCTGGTATTTTATAGGAAAGCTACTAACTGGTTCTTTTCAGTTCCAGTACTCTAGCAAATTGTAGTTAGTTTGTGTTGGTATTTCAAAATCAGATTTCTACCTTCATGGGCTAATCCTAGGAGAAACTAAGTGTCCTCAGCTCTTCTGAAACCAGTTACGTTGTGGGTGAATTACTGAAATAAGGCTCATTGGAAGGATATCCACATGAAGCTGACAGACTTCTAAATACAAAATGTCCCAGTTTCATTCAAAAGCTACTTGTAAACTAAAAAGGCAGAAAAAAAAGAACCTATTTCTCAAACTACTTACAAAAATCCTGAGCAGTCAGTCATTTCTAAAAATTCCATGGAACACTTGGAACAAGTAATCACCATTAAGATTTTCTTTTATTTTTATAGTTTTTTTTCTTGTGGCTGACACATTTTGTAGTTACTTTTAATGTTATTTATTAAAAAAATAAACATTGTAATTCTTCCCTGTACCATTATCACTAGCCTGCAGATAGATATTTTTATTACAGAGAAAAGATATCTCATGGTGGTAAAAGCTCTCAGTTTTTCCTTATCCTTATCAGTTTTCTTCTTGTGTGTTATTGACACACACGTGGTTCAAAATATTTGTGAGATGACCTCATTTTTTTGTTGTTGTTTTATTTTGATCTTGTTTTCCTGGCTGAGAGGATGTGTGTCACTTGCATTTTGAAATGAACTCTGGTAAATACAGCCGCTTCTTGAAAAGATCACTGCTTTCATTCGAGCACGACTTTGCCATAAATATGCAAGTGGGAAGAAAACTATGAAGACTTCTTGTGCAAACTACCCACGGGCTCGGTCTTCTCCCAGTTACAGCACAGTGCTGCTTCTGGATCCTTCTTCGCAGAGCACACGATCCACCTCACGGCTGTACATGACACCGAGTGCCAAAGAAGGATAATTGTATTATAAGACTTTTTAATTCCCCAACTTACTTCAGCTGTTATCAGCAGCTGGTTACTTCAGCTAGCTGATATGCCTTGGTGTCTTATAAACATTCGCTCTAGTATTGTGCATTACTCATAGTTGGAAAATCACTTTGACTCCTGTAACATAATTATGTTAATGTCAAATGAGTCACAGGGAAACAGAAAACTTGTTTCAGAGCTGCACCTTAGTGCCAGTTTCTGAATGCTCCTGTTGGCACAATAGAAGTAGGTTAGGGGATTTAGGGGGAAAAACAACTTTCATTTAACAAGTGATGTGAAATTATGATAATGACTCATAAGGAAGCTTGCGTGGCAATCAAATTCGGATTCACGGAAACATAAAATTGGTAAGAGAATAGCCTCCCTGATTATTTATAAAAGTGACAATGAAAAATACTGAATTTTTAAAGAACTACTTTCCCAGGAAAACTTCGCAGTTATCTTTTGCACATAAACAGCTTTTGACATTCATTATTTAGTTCCAACAGCAGTAAATGATTTATTTAAATTGACATCTTAATTAGATTACATTACAGAGTCAATCATCTTCGGTGTTTTATCAATTCTGTCTCTTTCTTGGTTTAGTTAATTCAAGTGATCATTTAGGAAAAAAAAAATCTTTAGCTTACTGTTGGATCATAATGTGAAAAGCCAGAAGCTCTTCAATAAGCTAAAAGTTCTTGCAACATATCTTGTCCTAACTTAAAGCAACCAAAGGAACAGTAAGAGTAGAATGTGTTCCAGAGTTAAAAGATATGGGGACATGCATCTGTAACACACTGGCTATCTCAGGGCTAAGCTGCGGCATTTTTTTTTTCCCTAGAATATACATAGGCAAGTTACTCTGGTATTTGCCTACCAGGATTTTACATGCTCAAACATATATCAATATTCCCACATGCCAGCCTGACGCATAAGATATACCATCTGAATGTAAATGGAGGCTTTTTTTTTTTTTTCAAATGGCTGAAACATCATTCTCAGAACACAAGAGTTTTAGTATTCCGACAGATCCCACTCTGTTATTCAATAAAAAGACTGAAAACTAAACAAAAGGCAAAAGCTGAAATGAAAATCATAACCAGAGAGTTAAAAAGTCAGGAAAAGAATCAGTAGGGCACCGCACCAAAAACATTTGTTGATAAGTAATTGTATTTACATTAATGTCCTATTTGAGAAACTTAGGAGACAAGACTTACATTTCTCAGGGAGCTCCATCTCTCTGAGCATTCCCCTTCATCTGCTGACTTCTCATCTCATGCCTTTCCTGACTTTCTCTCCACTTACCCTAGAAACTCGGTTAATAAATTAAATCTCACATGCCCCATAAGAAACCAACTGTTGTTACTAAATTGAGTGGGAATATAAGGTCATGCCATAGGTGACTAAGTACACCCTAGATTTCTCTACGAGCCATGATCTAAATATGCTGCCGCAGCATCATCTCGACCTTATACTGAGTGAGGGGCTTTATTTCAGAGCATACCCCCGATCCGGGGATAACCTACTATGGACAACACCTGCACTTGGAAGCCCTCAGCTTTCCGCCCGGTTAAAATTTCTTGCGTTTGATTACGTCAAACACGGTGGCGTTTAATGGATCGTATCGGTGGGAAGCTTCAGCTGCTCCTGTGTTTCAGGTAGAAATACACAAGGAACGCATTAAAAGACTCCTTCCTCTGTCAATTAGCGTCGTTTTATTAATGATGTGTCTTTGTGGTTCGCGCTACCGACGCCGTCCCTGCGATGCCGCTGGGTCGGGGCAGGAGCCGGCGCTTCTCTTCTCCCCGTACCGGCCACGCAGGGCGGCAGGGGACCCCGGCGGCGCAGCCAGGCCTCGGGGAGCGGCTCTACAGGAACAATCGGAAGGGTAAGCGGCGGCTGGGAGAACCGCTAAATACAAAACCCCAGCAGCGTCCGGCGAGGCCCAGGAGAGGCGCGGGAGGACGACCTCCGACAACCCCCCCCGCCAGCCCCACCACCTCGGGCCTGACCCCCCAACCCGGGAAAGTGGGGAACCCCTCGGAGGGGTCACATTCACCCCCAGGCCGCCTTCCCTCAGGGGGCGACACCCGGGCCGGGCCTCACGGAAGGGCGGCACCTGCCACCCGCCCGCGCCCCGCTTCCCTCGGGGCCGGCTCCGCTCCCGGCCCCCCGCGCCAGCGCTGCGGGCAGGGGCCGAGCCCCACGGCAGCACCAGGCGCTGGAGGGGGGCCGAGCGCGGTGCCTCCGCGCTCCGCGCCCCCCGCCCCCGCCAGCTGCGCCCGTCCATCAGGGTCGGTCGGGGGCGGGGCTGGGGGGGACGCTGCCCCTTTAAGGCAGCGGAGCCCCGCGCGCATTCCAGCCGCCTTCTCCTCCCCCCCCCCCCCCC
>WHYT01016540.1:210438-246017 GCA_009806455.1 Tetrax tetrax
AAGAGAGTGACGTAATGCGGGGGCTGCCGCGTCGAGCGTTGTTGTGTGCGTACTGCGTCACGTCACGTGCGTGGCGGTGTTTACAGCGGCCGGCGGTGGTTGCCTAGCGACGGGGCCCGGGCCCAGGCTCCCGCCATGGCAGAGGCGGCTTCGCCCTCCCCGGCCGGGGCTCCCCTCGTTCCCCGGCCTCAGGGCTGGGGCCAGGCCGGCAGAGGTGAGGAGCCCGCGCCCCCGGGGAACGGGGCCCGCTCACCGCCCCGGCTGAGAGGCGGGCAGGGAGCCCGGGCCCGGTACAGCCCAGGCTGGGGTGGTGATTTCTGCGGGTAGTCATGCCTCTGAGTCACGGGGGTCAAGAGCTCCGGCTCAATTTATAGCTCTTGAAACAGAGAGAGGCTTCTTTGTGCCGTGCCGTCGGTTTTCCTTTATTTGGCATCGGCAAGGGAGCCTGAGACGTTGCTTAACCTCCCTTTGTGGGGTGCTGTGTGAAGGAATAACGCTCTGAGGGCAAGAGGCAAACCATGGTGCTCTTGTTCCAGTACCGTGCTCTCCCCGTAGAGAAAAGCAAAGTATTACCCGGGGGATAGTTTCTGCGCCCGCTGGAGCATGACATTCCCTGCAATTAATTATTACATAAGTATCACATCATGGATGCCATTTATGTTACAGTCTTTCTCTTAATTACAGCAATGACAGCAGTAGCTTATTTCTAGAATATTATAAGGATGCTGTTTCATTTCTCTTCCAGTTGCCAAGTCCATTTCTGTCAAGAAAAGCCTGAGGATGTTCTGTAGCCTTTGTGGCCCTGTACCCTTTCTGTGAAAAACCAAACCCTAGGAGTGTTTACGCTCCCCTGCCAGAGTTGGCCTTGGCTCTTTTGACTTTTTTTCTAAGAATCAGCTTATCCTAAGTTAAAAAAAAAAAAAAGTATTATTTTAATAATTTTATGTTTGATAGGATATTGGGCCATGTCTGCAAGCTTTTAATAGTAGTGTTTGGTAGATAATAACTTACCCACTTGCTGTTGTAACTCTTTGTTTTTCAAATTTGAGTATTATAAAGCTGCTGGATCCTTTTGATCCCTTCTGCATGTGGGATCATGTTTTCAGAAATTCTGCATAAAAGTCAGTAACTGTATGTTTGTCTCCCAAACCTATTGCTTTCTTTAGACTAGGCAGCAAATAGATCTTCAGCTTGGGATGGCATCTTCTCAGATTGTTTGAGCACAAGGAAAATGTGCTGGGCCGTGTGAAACAAGGAATCTGAACTACATTGCCAGCAAGTAGCTTCTGGTCTGCTAGTGACTGTGAGCAGGTAGAATACCTAGAAAAATTCACTAAGAGTTACACAATAAGCACCAAATAAAGGTCTCTATAAAAGAGCTGTAAAGTAGGTTAAAATTGTCTGAAGGCAAAATGAGTGTGCTAACTTCCGTCCCTATGTGGCTGATGCGTCTGCATCAGCATGCACAAGTTCTTAAACTAATCTTTTTTGTATTTGAAAGATAAAAGGGTTGAACTAAATCTAGACCACAACGTGGGAATGTTTTCATTCCACAGTTTAACCAAATAGTGAATTTGAGATTATTTCCAAGTGGTTTTGGATAGGCTTAGCCAAAGTCTTGACTTGAAAATTGAAATAAGTAGAGATTCAACCCTTCATGTGTGGCAGTGCACTAGAAAAGGTAGTTGAATAGTTGTTGGCAATCCTCTTTCAGTCTTTCATTGTGATAACATGGCATGTGTTCGCAGGGTTGCATATCCAATTTGAAGGGCTTTGTTAGGCAGTGTGATGATAGCATGGTGCAGTGCAAACTTCAGCTAAATACTGCTGTCACAGAGGATTCCAAGGGAAGGTGGTATGGTTAGTAAAGAGTGGCTGTGTCTTTTATTAGATTGAGTCCTACAGAGGAAGAGAGGACAGAAGTGGACAAACTTTCAGGAATACAAGCCTTTCTCCTTCAGCTGCTTAAAACAAGAAATTCTGGAAACCAGTATAAACAAATCTGTGCTGTTTGTAAAATCAGAATGATAAAGCTGTTCTCTATCAAAAACCTGGATGACTTCATTAGTTTCTGGAAATTTAATAGCTGCTACTTTTACATTAAGCTGTTTCTGGTTGCATGCTATTATGAACACACCTGTCAAACAGAATGGTGTTTAGAGCAGTATCCATGTAGTTGCACGATTAATTGCTCTAAGTGCAACAAAACAGCCCCAGGATATATTGTCAGTTCTGGAGATAACACTGCATCTCCTCTAAAGGAGGCATTTACAATACTTACTTCACCATTATAAGGATGACTGTATGCTGACAAGGAAAGAGTCTTTTGAAGGAGCTACCAGAATATGATTGCAAAGCTTACTGTAACGCTAAAAGAAAATCTGTACCAATTGTACATCGCTGTCTGTGATGTACTATCCTATACTAGAACATCTTCGGAAAATAGTTAAATAATCCCCTTATCTTGGAAAAAGTCCTGTGCTTTGAAATGAAGCTTTCCCAGAATTTTCCGTTTGTCCTTCCTAGCTTTCAGGCCAGAAATAGCCCTTCTGCCAGTCGGTGAGTACCGAGCAGAATCAGACTATGTGTGAGCCTTGCATAATAAATGCCCTCTAGAGCAGAACTGCCACGATCTATGGATCCTACTCCTTCCCGTCCCAGAATGTGACATACTTGCTCAATATAGTGAGTGTCCTCTTGGAAGTTACTGTGTTGAACCCGAACAGCTACCAGGAATTAGAGTGGCTCTCACAGGCTGAAGGACAGACACGGTCAGCACACAGCTGGAGAATATTTTCTCAAAGCAATCCAAGTGGACCAATAGAGTGCCTCCAAAACAAACCCAAAGCTTAACTTTTTAAACTTGTGTGGACACTTAAAAGCTGTGGTTTCAACAGAAATGTAAATTTGGTACTTAATTTTGTCATTGTTCTTTCTGTCAGCCCTTTGCTTTTTCACGGGCAATAATTAACAACTGTTTTTAAGTTCTATGATGATTAAGGCCCCTCCTCACTTCTAAGTGCTAATTATCCTTTTCTCTAAAAACATCTAGCTTTTAAATGTAATCAGAGTATTTTAATTCTTATGAGACTTAGGAAAGTCCACATACTTTTAACAACTTAGATCTACTGATCTGATTTTTTTGTTTTGTTTTGTTTTTTAAAGGATGTATTTTCTATTGCCTTCTGTGTCTGGAATCCATTTTCAGGGCAGACTAGAAGGAGTTTCTGGTGAAAGTTAAGAAAGAGATATGTATTCCATGACTCAACAGCACTCTTTGTTTTCAAGCAATAGAAATAAAGAGAATCTCTTTTGAGTTTCCTTTAATTATAAGCCTGAGGGTAGGGGGAAAGGAGGAGTGATTTTTCTCAATATGATGTTTGTGATTTAGTTCTGCCTGGAGGAGTTGCTGTTTTGTTGCATCTTTCCTGTAGCTATAGAGGAGATTTGGCTGTGTTATGCTTCTGATTTGTGTTTGTCTTCCTTTTTTTTTTTCCTGTGGGAGCTCTCCAAAAAGGTAAATGGGAGTTATATCTGTGACTTAAACGTGCTACTTTCTCTCCTTCATAATCATAAGAATTTCCTTTTGTTGTGAACCAGAACTGAATGTCAAGTCAGTTCTTGCAGTCTGGCTTTTTCATTCTAGAGAAAACATGATGCATTTGAAATGTATTTAAAATATCACTTTCTTATTAGAACGTTAGGTTATGCAAGGTGGAGGATGGCAGTTACCCTTAAAGCTATTTATTACACTGTGGTTGTGAATCTAATGAGGGAAGATGGGATTCAAGAAGGGACATGATAAAAGTTTTTGTAGAAGTGGGTATAGTCTGGATGATGAAGGTATATGAGAAAATTAATGTTTAAAAAAAAGTTTACAAATCTCTGTGTGTATTGTTCTGCTGTTACTTATGAACAGCCCGTGATCAAGGGTAGGCACTAAGTCAGAATCCTGTAGTTTTCTTCTTCACGGGAGTCTCCTGTTTTTCTAGCAGCACCAAAGTCAAGAATTTGTGGTTTTTTGAGACATTAAGTAATTATTTTATTTTATTCCTTAGGTGATAACTCCCGTTCTCTTTGCAAGTCTAAGCAGAACTATCAGTGATCCTGAGCATTTCTCTTTTCAGGTAGAAAAGTGTAATTAAGACCTGAGCAAGAAACTTAAGAAATGTACAGTCTACCACAAGGGTGTCTTAGGTAAGTCATTTAATGGTTTTTGACAAAGAGAGACAGCATGGTTGGTACCTCATAGCAATGTGCTGAGCATAACATTAAAACTGTTATTATGTAAATAGCTAAGATAAATAGAAATTGCACGTAAAAGACTTGGCCTGCTTCTTTTGACCTTTTACTACTTTCTGCAGAACAGATACTGCAGCATCTGTATGAACTGAAACAATACAGCTATTCATAGAATCTGCTGTAGTCTAATAGCATCACAAATCAATTTATTCCATTTGTGACATTTGTTACATTATTGAAAATTTGAACAAGTTGTAAAAAAATAATAAAACCTTTTTTATTTCTGTCCTCAAATCTTGGTAAGATCTTAAAGCATTCAGCTTTAACAAATTTTGTGATAATTACCTGTGAATTAATTAAATTTTGAGTCATATCATAAGGTTATCATAGCTTCTAATTTAATGTTAAACTATTTCATAAGTCTTTTCATTTCTAATTGACCTTTTGTCAACTAGTAGATTCACAAGGTCAGTGCAGGATTGTTACCTGGTGGTGTTTATCATGTTAGAATGAATTAGAGAACCAGTGAGCTTTTTCATGTTGCTACCGCTGTTTACCAACGGTACAACTTGAAAGTTTGCATTAAATGTGACTCACAAAGTCATAAATTAAGCTCTATTGCTGCATTCTCCATCCTAATTCTTGCTGTCCTTGCTTTCCTTCCCAATCCCAAATCAAAGTTTCCAAGACTTGTGAAGTCAAAATGTTTCACAAAAAATCTTGATGCAGTGCAGCCTCTTTGAAACTTGTTCTGTTTGTTTCTTAGAAAATTTCCTGTCACTTCCTTCATATCCACTGGTTCTTTTTTGTTTGCTGTGGCGTGGTATTTGCCTTTATCTAGGACTGCCAGTGGTCTGGAACTCTGGTTTTCAACTGTTATCCAATTTTTTTTTTTTTAATAACTTTATTAAGTTTACAAAGAAACAACTCTAGTATACGGTCAATCACAATTAGAAACAATTCACAAAGCAGGAGCAGTTGTGTAAAGAAGTTTAAAATGGGTTTAAAAAACTTTTTTTTTTTTTTTTTCCAAGAGCTCCTGTTTTTATAACTGTTGAGATTCATACATTCTTTGGAACTTGCCTGTTGCTTTGGAATGTCTTACTAAATGTGAGGAGCTGAAAAGGGACTCAATAGATGATGACTACCATTTTAAAATTTCCACAAACGACATGGCACTGTGTACTGTGCAACATTTATCTGAAGTAAGCATAATGCTTAGAAGAAATCCTTTGTTACTCATTCAGTTGAATGCAAAGCAGAAGCAAAACCATGCATGAACATGTGTCAAGGCAATATATTTAAACATTATCAGCAGAAATGCGTCACACGACTTACACTGGAGGAGAGAATTGTTGCTTTGTGAGAATTTAATCTTTCATTTCTTTGTCTTTTGTGCATGTTTAAATCTCAAAATATTTTTTTATTGAACAATTTTGAGATGGTATCTTCTTTCTGCCCTACACTTAAAAGTAATGCAAGTAAGATAAAGCTGTTTTCCAAGTGGAATCTTATCCTGTCCCTGTTGAGCTCAGTGACAGTTCTCACTAACTGCAGTGATGCTGGAGTAGGTGTGTAGGTTTTTGACTGGAAGAGTTTTTGTTCTTGGTTTCCTTTCTTCAAATGGATTCATGTGTAACCAAAAGCCACAGGTTTGGCTGCTAAAACACACAACTTGCACAATGTTAAAAGTGATCATTTTAAAATTTGTTTGATTCCCTTTCAGTAACTACTTTTACGATTATTTCAATGTACTGATTTTGTTAGTAGTCTACTGCTTCTCCCCCTAGTACCAGGTATGTAAGTTGTATTTTTGGTCATTGATTTGTATCTGAACTGGAATAACTTCTTGTGTCTATGTTGTTGTAAGCGGAGTCTTCTTAAGGCTTTCTAATTAGCTTTCATGTAATTTTGCATACTTTCTGGAACTGAGAGATTTCCCACAAAAGCTTAGTTCCTCCCTTCTCTTGTTAAAATCACTAACTATTGAAAATGCATTTTAGTGATACAACATGCCTAACTATAAGTTGATTCTTTTTAAGCTTTTAAATTGGATTTATGTTATAAATAATGAAATGTTTTTTAAGGATTGAATTGTATGCTGCTTGAATGTTATTCAAGACTCTACTGAAAACTTGGTTTTATTTCATTTTATTTTACTCACATTTTAGAAAAATGAATTGCAGTAATTTTTCACGGTAGCTTATGTCCTAAAAGCCCTTTATAATCTGGAAAAATAATGATTTTTAATTTTTGTGCTACACCAAACACAGTATTTAAAAATAGGTCTGGTTTTGCTTTAACTTCTGTAATGTGAATTGCTTTTAATAATTGTGATTACAGTGTAGTATCCTGCCCACCTCCCAGGCAGTTAGTGCGGTCTTTGTAAGGGCTTGAAAATGCAGGTAAAGAAATCCAGGTTTTATTCTTTTGCTGCTTCGTAACTGCTGTAGAGTTTTGTTGTTTTATGATTGCTATCCTACTTAAATGCGAAGTTATTTAGCACTGAAAAGAAACAGTCTTCAGCTTTTGAAAATAAGACTGCGTCTGTAATAAAGGTTATTATGATTCATTTTGATGCTTGTTGTCAGTTCTTTGAAAAATATAATTTCAAATCTAAAAAGGCATGTACTTGTTTATCTAATGATCCCATGAAATATATTTCTTTGTCACTTAGATCAGTGATAATTTTGAGTTCACTGAGAGTTTTATCACTAGTGCATAACACTCTGCACCCAATAAAGTAGAAATTGTCACTTATTTTCAAAGGAACTAGGGTGAGGCTGAATTTGCTGAAAAGGTCTTTTTTCACTCAGACTTGGAATATGAGGATTTTCTGTTGACATATGTATTTAAGCCAAACTGGTGTAAATACAAACCAGATGTTTCTTGGGAACATTTTTTTTATAGTACATTTGAACCATAAAACAAGGTGACACGTTTTTTTAATCAGTATTTCTGATTTTGCATTGAGGAAACGTGTGTTCTAAGATATGATGTTCAAAGTGTTAGTTTGCAGATTCTTGTCCAGTTACAGATAGCAATCTTGTACAACATTATGTGCTGCAATGAAAATCTTGCTACAAAATAGAATGACTATCTTTATAAAAGAAAATAAATCGTGTTGATATAAAACAAATAAGTACTATTTTAAAATAATTTTCAGCAATTATTTTAAAGGCCAGGTTAAATCTCAGTTTCTATATCCCTTCTCACTGAGCCTGTGAGAGGCTAGCAGCAAGTAGCTGCCAACGTTAAACAAAAAATCTAGTACTGAAAAACACTTCAGTATTGTTTAACTGTATTTACAACAGATAGTTGTATTGATGTGTAGGTACCTTATTGTTATAAATCTTCCACTGTGGTGTTCATTGTCTTCCTCTAAGCCCTCCAAGAGTGGCAGTGGAGATAATCATAGAATCATAGCATGGTTTGGCTTGGAACTGCCTTCTTCCAGTTTAAAGCCGTTATCCTGTGTCGTATCACTACATGCCCTTGTCAAAGCTCCCTCACTTTTCTTGTAGTGTCTCCTTTAGGCACTGGAGGGCCTCAATTAGGTCTCCCTGGAGCCTCCTCTTCTCGAGGCTGAATAGCCCCAACTCTCTCAGCCTGTCCTCATAGGAAAGGTGCTTCAGCACTCTTATAATCTTCGTGGCCCTCCTCTGGACTCACTCCAACAGGTCCATGTCCTTCTTATGTTGGGGACTCCAGAGCTGGAAGCAGGACTCTAGGTGGGGTCTCACAAGAGCGGAATAGAGGGGCAGAATCATCTCCCTCAACCTGCTGGCCACCCTTCTTTTGATGCAGCCCACGATGCGGTTGGCTTTCTGGGCTGCAAGCGTGCATTTTCAGCTCATGTTAAGCTTCTCATCAAGTCACAATTTCTCTGTATTCCTGCCAGGCTACCTGTCCTTGCTTCCACCATCTGTAAGCTTCCTTTTTGTTCTTTAGTTGGTCAAGGAGCTCCTTGTTCATCCTGCAGGCCTCCTAGTGTTTTTGCCTCACTTCATCTTTGTTGGAATGCATCGCTTCTGATCTTGGCGGAGGTGATCCTTGAACATTAACCATCTTTCTTCGGTCCCTCTTGCCTCCAGGGCTGTATCCCATGGCACTTTACCCAGCAGATTCCTGAGGAGGCCAAAGTCTGCTCTCCTGAAGTCTAGGGCAGAGAGCTTGCTATGCACCCTCTTCACTGCCCTAAAGATCTCGAACTTCACCATTTCATGGTCACTGCAGCCAAGGCTGCCCTTGAGCTTTACATTCCCCACCAGCCCCTCTTTGTTGGTGAGAAGGCGGCCCAGCATAACAACTCTCCTCATTGGCTCCTCTGTCACTTGGAGAAGGAATTTATCATCCACGCATTCCAGAAACCTGCTGGGTTGCTTTATGCCCTGCTGTGTTGTCCCTCCAACAGCTACCAAGGTGACTGAAATCCCCCATGATGACCAAGGCTTGTAAATGTGAGGCTGCTCCTATCTGTGTATAGAGGGCCGCATCTGCTCAGTCTTCCTTGTCACGTGGTCTGTAGCAGACCCCCACTATAATGTTACCTGTGCCTGTCCACCATTTAATCCAGACCCATAAGCTCTTGGTTGGCTCCTCATCCATCCACAAGCACTCCATGCACTCCATCTGGTCATTGACGTAGAGGACGACACCCCCTCCTTCTCTCCCCTGCCCATCCTTCCTAAAGAGCCTGTATCCCTCCATTCCATCACTTCAGTCATAGGAGCCATTCCATCACATCTCCATGATGCCAATAAGGTCATAGCCCTGCAGGCATGCACATGTCTCTAACTCCTTCTGTTTATTGGCCATGCTATGTGCATTTGCATAGAGGCATTTAAGGTGGGCCGCTGATGAAGGTGACTTGTTGGCTGGAGCAGCTGGAATTCCTTTGTGCTGTTCCTCAGGTGCTCTCCTGCTGACCTGTGATCCTTCTCCAGGCTCTGCGCATCTGTTGCTGGCACTGGCATCAAACTGGTAGGAGTGTGATGGACTGAGGTTCCCCTCACTCTACAACTTTAGTTTAAAGCACTCTTCACCAGCTTGGCAAGCCTGTGACCAAAGATATTCTTACCCTTCTCTGACAGATCAACACCATCAGCCCTCAGTAGATCAGGCTTCTCAAAGTGAGTCCCATGGTCTAAGTAGCCAAACCCCTGGCTGTGGCACCAGTCCTGTAATGTATGTCCTCACACTCAGAGTCTCTTCTCCTTCATTAATGTGCTGCACGAGGCCAAGGAAGAGTGGGGACAGTGCTGTTTTGAAGCCAGTCCTTTCCATGTAAGAGTGGGTTAGCTGCACCCATAGACGGAGATCTGGAGGAGGATCGTCTTGGTATTGGGATGTGTTAGTGCTGTGGATGTTGATTTATATTATTTGTAGTAACAGGAGTAAAGGAAGTTACCTGGAGTTGTTTTTACTTTTTTTCCCTCTCACTTAATGTTTCTCAAAGATGAGCTTGACATTGTCTGGTTTATGATAGTGCTCTAGCATCTATAACAAATATTTTCTTGTGATGATACTCTTATTAAAAATAAGACCTACAGTTTGGACAATTAATTGCTATAAACTGTCTCTTTAATGTTTTGTAGAGTTAACTCTTGATTCATTCAATCACAGGAGTTTTGCTGTTGATATGATCAGGAAGATGACTTTCTAATGATCTTTGCCTGGTTTTGCCAAATACTTAGATCTATAAAAAACCACTTATTTCTCACAGAAGTGGATTTCAGGTTTATAACAGAATGTAGTAAATTAAAGGAGAGCAATCACACCAGAGGAAGAAATATTTGCTACCCTTTCTTCACATTCTCCTTTTGTTTTCATTGTATGATGCAATATGTAGAGAACATGCTGAAAGCCACTTGTGTCCATTTTTGGACAATATTCTTCAGATACCTTTTCTCCAAAACTTAATGGTTTACGAAGAAGTCTTATAACATCTGACCCTGACCTGAGGTTTTGCAAGTTACCCTGACAATTGTGTTAGTGAAGTATTGTGTAACATTCAAATACAACAGTACGTCCTTTATGCTTATATCTGCTTTCTGAGAACTTCCATTTTAGGATGTTGAATATTAGTTCACTTTCTGATAATACAGGGTATGAGTTGTACACAGTGTTTCACTGTGTACAGATGGGTGCAGATTGGAACCAACTTTATGGAGATCAGGTGGGTCGTTCTTGAAATACGGTGTGGATGTCTATACCATCTAGTTGTGCACAGGCAGAGATACCCAAGTTCTGAACACATTTGTGGTAGCCATATGTCAGAGGACAGTGTCTAGTTTGGGTTTTCGATGTGGCATAGTGCTGCTGTGATTAGTTGAGTTCACGTTAGAAGTACAGCTGAGACAATATACAAACTCATATTGAGTATTATAAACTTATTTTTAACATTTCTGAAACTGGTAAGTCCTAGTTCAGAAGAGGATAGAGGCAACAAAAACATGCTGTACAATATGCTTACACTATTCCATTAAGATAAATTTGGTAAGAACAAAACCTGTCCATAAAAGTGTAATAATAACTTGACCCTATACACTGGACTATAGATACCTAAGATGTAGTATAAAAATGCAGTTAGGCATTTACGTGCTTCTATAGCTTTGTCAATGTAGTTCGGCTACACAAAGGATATGTTCATTTAGCAAATGGTTGAGGCTGCTTTTTGTTTAGTTTTGCTTATACATTTTTCCCTCTGCTTGGTGACATTAACCCCTTGCAGAAGGGCAAGAGCATCTTAAATAACATCAATTTGTTGGTGAATAAACCATAGGCATTAGAAGATGGACTAACATATACATCTCCAACAGTGACAAGGGTTTTTAGCATTGTTTGCCAAGTCTGGATATATGAACTCTAACCATCATGAAGCTGAAACAGCTGCCAGATTTACTGGCAGTTGACATTGTGAGTGCACAGAAGTCTGGGAATCTGACTATTCATGGGCAATGTGTCAGTTTGGGAGCTTCAGTCATCCTTATTTAGCATGTTCCCAAGGGTTCGGTATCGACTGGTTTGGGGTTGGGTTGTCTTTGCATCATGGCTTGCTTGATTCAAATGCTATTGAAAGCAGCATAAGTCTCTCCAATGGTTAGTTGATCACCATATGACATAATAAACATGTGTTGATTAGTTCTCTGCAGTTCCTAATATGCACCCACATATAATGGAGGACCATCAGTGGCCATTGTCACCATTACTCAGTTTCCAGTAATATCTTATTTTTATTTTCAGGATGAATCCCCCAATCCTATACAGTATTACAAATAAGCCATGTAAAAAAAAGTTCTTGCCACCTGATTGGAAGAGTAGGAGCAATATTTTCTAAACTTGCATCTTTCCCATAATCATGCTCACAGATCCATGTGACATGTTACAAAAGTTGCTGATTTCATTGTTTGGTTTTTGATGATGACTTTCAACTTGCAGGCAGCTGAAGGTTGCTGCAGCCTGTAAGCAGAAGGGCACAAAGGGCATGGTGTTGCATAGTGAAATGTAACTGTGACTCAGCTTTTGCTGAAAGTAACACTCATTTCATTTCTCCTACTTCCTCCTGATTATCAAGAAGTGCTCTTCAGCACTGCAGTAAGGGAACACTGCCCATTTAAAGAATACTCTCAAAACTTACTAGAAATAGTGAAATAAGTAAAGCAGTAACTAGCAGCGTTCCTTTCTTAGCTGTGAAATTTGTGGGAAGTACTCATGCTACAGTGCTATGTCTAATTTTAGGAGCAAATGTCTATCATTTCTTGTACATACATGTTGTAAAACATTGGAGAAAGGTGCAAAATTCCTATTAAGATATCCGTTGATATAATTCAGCTTTGCTATAAGGATATTGGACCATAGTAGTAGCATAAGTGTTTTGGGAAGACCTTCCACTGATAGCACATGTGTTTTCCATGTGTCTCAGACATCAGAGATGGAAAAATTAGTAGCATCAGGACAGGATGGGCACGCTTCTCATGCAGAGCTTTCTGGCCTTTCTTTCATGTGGATGAGAGCTGATGCTCTTACATTCCTTGAACAACTCTGTAATCTAAATGGCATAATGTTAAGTAGGTAGGTTTGTGGGAGTACTCTTCTTCATTAAGTTTGTCTCTATTGCCTTTATATTACTGTGGACCATTGTTTCTGTTGGTGCACATCTTATCTTTGGACAAGAGAAGGTTTGTTCTGTCTTCAAGGCATTTTTGTAAGAGTCTCAGAGCAGAAGCTGAAGGATAACTAAAAAGCCTCGAGACAGGAAAATATATTGGGATATCTCAGATAAAAGTATCTGACCTTTACAATAGAGAATAAGAAAAGAGAGCTAAGGCTTGATGCTTTCCACAAGACTGATCCTGTTGTCTGTCACTACAGTCAGAGACAATGACATAACAAAACTGCTTGAAACTCTACACATCCACCCATCCACCTCCCCTTTTGTTAATCTCTAGTGCCTTTCTGGTGCTGCTTCTGGTAGAGATTTATGTGACAGCATTTGATCTGTGGAGGAAAATTTTTTTTCTTACTTCCGTTGTCTCCCTTGTTACGCATCAAAGTATTTTTCCCACTACTGAGAGCTTTAGCATCCTTTGATTCGAATGCCACTACAGATTGAAGTGTAGGCTAGAAAGCTCTAATGTCATTTTTCTTTGAGGCAGATGCCCACATTGGCATTGCAACCTCTACTGATTTTAGAAGCAACATCAGACTGGCAACACCAGCATATTTTTACTGCTGTTGATATAGCCTCACCCATGCCAATACACTCAACGCCCACAGCTAAATTCCAAATCTGCTGTAAACGCTGCATGAAGTAGATCCCAGAGCAGTTCTCACATGTTTTCTCTAATGTTCTCTACCCTTGCTTTCAGCTGGAGACATGTTTTGAGGTAGGGGGAAAAGAACAGGATAAGATAACAGGTTGAAGATTATTCTAGATTGTACTCTGGAGAATTGCCATCACAGGTACCTCTCCTTGCTACAAGACAAGGGTGGCTGCAGGGGGCTGCAGTTCTGCCACTCCGGCCCCACAATACACACTGTATTCATATCTCCAGGGAAAGGAAGATGTCAAAATGGTGGCTTTGGGTCACCATTTCTTACTCTGCATCAATGAAAAAGATCACATCCTTCACTGCTGTTTCATAGGGAAGCTTCATGCTCTTCTCTTCATCCCAGCAACACTTTCCCCAGTACATATTAACTGCCTCACAGAAGCTCAGCACTGCAGTCAGCTTGCTGAGCTGAGCCCAAAGCAACTCGGAAAGCAGAAGAGCTGCTGCTTTGAGAAGCTTCTGCTGCAGACTGATGCTTACTGCCCCTTTTTTTCCTCCTAGATGCATGATTTCCGGTTTGTGAACTGCTGATCTACACTGCTGGTCCAGATTATGTCCAAGAAATTTATTTCCACAGCAGAGAATACATAGAGGCAGAGATGGGTCCCTGGAACTTGTAGCAGTAGTTTCTTTGCCATGGCTTGGTCTGGGTTGTACCTATTCCTTTCTATAGATGGTCCTGCTCTACTAATTTTTTGCAATATGGGTTGTCTCTTCCATCATCTCCAAGGACTGTAGTGAGCTCTGTCTCTCAGTTGTGAAGGTTTATCTTCTATGTGTCAGCAGGTGTCTTACAAGGTAGAGTTTAGAAAACTTACCATCATGTACTCTACTTGTAGTATTTTGTCATTGTGACAGGATGAAATCCTGAAATAGTCTTTTCCTACTCGAGATGATGTAGGACAGAAGGCTGATTTTTTAAAAAAAAAAAGTATAGATTTTTGTTTCATTAGTATTATTTATCTTCCAGTTTCATTCCTGAGCTCGATAGGTATAGAGGAGAGGGAAGGTTTACAGCCCCAACTGTTTATCTAACCCTCTGTGTTACTCTGAACTGAAGCCTTGGCATTCTCCTTTTTATTCCACGTGTAGAAAGAATAAAATATCTACCTGCCTCTCCGTAGATAATTTCTAACAGGTATTTGCTGGGTAGTATTCTCTAACGTTACAAGCTAAAGTTTCAGCTTGCAAGGTTTTTAGATTACCTTACTGTTACATTACCTAGATTATCTTACAATTTCTAAATAGCATATGCAGTATAGTAGAGAAGTTGGTTTTTTGTTTTTGTTTTTTTTTGTTTTTGTTTTTTTTTTTACTTCTGCTAACTAGTTACTTGGTCACCCATTTATATCATTACAAAGTACTTTGTCACTTTGAGGGCTGATGAAGGCTTGGTAATGTTGTACATGTTTCCAAGTAGACTGTGATTCTTAGGATCTACAAAGTGCATTTTTAAAGTTGTATAAAGAAGAGTTATAAACACAAGCAAAGTATCAGTTTTCCTTTTTTAGAATTTCTTGCTCTGTGAGGTGTGTTCTGCCTTTTCTTTCATTTTACTATGTGTATCCATCAGTAATTTCACATGATGGAATGGAAAACAGGTCAGAGTGGTATCTACTCTAATCAAAAGCACAAAAGAGTGCTCATTCCACTCAGTGCCAAGAAAAGTCTGGCTCTGGTGCCCAGGAGATGTCTCAACCAAGAGTGGAACAGAAGCATCTACTCCAAGAACAAGAGATCAAAAGGTTAGTAACCATTTTTCCCTTCTACATAGTAGACATCCCTGGCCATGTATTGTTCCTCACAATGGAAACGTCTGTTGCTGTCTTTGAGATTTGTATATAGATAAAAGTCAGTATAAGGAACCATTACATTACTTTTTAAATATAAGTGGGCATCTGTTTGGGGGGATGGGCTACTTTTTCTGTAGTAGCAATACTTATTAGCTCTTTCTTTAATAGTGCTGGTATCTTCAAGTTTAAGAAAAGAAATGTATTGAGGTAGATTGTAGAGCATATTTTTGTTCTGTGTAGTAATGTTTCTTTATTTCTTTATAAGAGGCATTTAGGGAACAAAGCTCGTCCTAGAATATTGTAGTGACATCTCTACTCACAGATTAAGTTTTTAGAAGGAAATTTTTCTGATGGAACTTATTTAATCTTCTAAGGTATTAGTGTTTTTCTTGTTTAATGTCTCATTTCCTACCTGAGAAAGAAGAAATAGGTATGTCAGCATGATTGTGCACTGATACTACATTTAGGAGCCATTTTTTGGTTTGCCTTACCCCGTGTACAGATATCAGAGGACAAGAAAGCAAAAAGGTCTTGCCTCCCTCCCTGTATGCTGGTTCTCTGTCTCTTCTCGTAGCCACTGTAGCATCTTGCCTCTGTTCCTGGCCCCTGTACACAGTTTGAGCACAGAAGTAATTTGAGGAGAGGGAGCAGTCAGAATGTTTTTGTGTACAGATAGGCACCTTTCTTGTAATTATTTATAAGGACTAGATCAGGAGCATGAATTGGGGAATCTGGAGAACTGCCCTAAGTTGTGCTAATGGTGGTACATGACCCTGACCCTCACCAAGGAAGGTGCAAGCCACCTCACTTACATCCTTGTACGACTGCTGGTGTAAGAACAGGGATGAATCTGGGTTGATGTGGACAACATTTAGATATTGAGAGAAACCACACAGTTTCTCTGTGGACAGCCACTGAGAATTTGTTGTCTCCAGACAATGGGCTTTTTTTTTTTATTTTTTTTTTTTCTGCTGTGTAACTCATGTCCTCAAGTTAGCCCAAATAGGAACCACAGTGCAAAGTGATGCATGAGATAATGTGTCTGTACAAGAACTCCACTCATTTTGTGTGCTAGGGTGAATTCAGATGCATATTCCTTGGATTCTTTTATTACAGTGGATTTTGCTACTCTCCAAATTATTAGTGAATTGTTTCTTCTGGACACATGGAAGCAATTGTGAACACCTGTGAAACGCTAGTAACATATAAGTATTGTAAGCAAATATTCATGCTATGAAGTGGTGGAGTGAACAATTGATGAATTTTGTAAATTGACTTTGCCTATCCTTTAATTTTCCAGTGCCCTATCAAGCTCGGTTGTTTTTTGTTGTTTTTTTTTTTTTAAATGTATAGATAGGACCTAAGGTCAATATTTAGCTTGCAACTTGAGCTAAGATTACAGCAAAACTGAATCTAATATCAAATTTCAAAGAAGCCTGAGGGAGTGGCTCTTAGATCAAAAAGTAATAGTTGGTTTGACATGCCAGTCTTATTCATTTATGGGCCTTTTGAAGAATGAAAGCGATATGAACATAAAGGCAAAACCTAGGGAAGTGTGGGCACTTATCATCCAAGCATGTCGTCTGAATTAAAGACTACAAGGAGGCATAGTTGTAAATTTGATGAGCAAATCTTGTATGAGAATTACAAACTGTATTGCTATTATAAAGCTTTCAATTCTATTGAGCTTCTGACTGCCTGCAGTAGACCGTTTTGCTAGCCCTTGCTGAGCTCTGTGCTGCCCCACCTAGATGGCTACAAGTATCCCAGCAAATTATTCTAAAGCTAGAGCAGGCATGTCTAGGTTATGCTGCAGCCAATGTTATGACTGCATTTTTAATTACTGTGAGTTAACATAATTTTTTCCTTTATGAGGACAACTCCTGGAGACACTTCTCTTTTTCTTTGATTTTATTGTTTCTATTGGTCTAAGATGAAAGACACTCAGACTAAAGGAGTACAGAAGTTCTTTTTCATATGAAAAAAAAAATATGCCAGTGTGAACACATCTTACATGCTTGTCAGTTGCACTTCACACTTTAAAAATTCTAAGCCATGATGTACACAAGAGGCTTTAAAGCACCTTTAGACAGGACCTTACGATGCACACATCTTCGTTAATTCTGGATTTTCTAAAAGGAAATATTGTATTACAGAATTATTTTTACACATATGCGGATTTAGTCATGCGTAGATCAACTATCAATAGCTATGTAGATGTTTTGTGGTAGAGAAGTGACAGAGCGAGCAGTGTGGAATACAAAACTGGAATGGTCCACATTGAATTAATCTTCAGTGCTTGACTAAAATTCATGAAGGATTTAGTTAAATCCTTAAATTCACTCATTCTCAACAGATAAGAATTAGAACATTGCTGTTTATAGTAGCAAAAAAATGTGTTGCTAGAATACTACATGATCTGAAGTTTTCTGGTGTAAATATCATTTAACGTAAATATACTTAGTGGCTCAGAAAAAGTTTTATGTTAAATAAAACTGCATAGTCAAAAATCACTTGACTGAGATACAGTGTGCTTAGTGAATAGCCAATTTAAGACCAGTATGAACCACCAAAACAATTGTTTAATGAGGACAGCAGTTCTGCTTTATAAGAATGCTCTTATGGGAGCTAGCAGTACACTGAATTTCCATTAGTTTCCCGTGTTAAAGTGAACTTTCTCTTCCCTTCATAGCTGCACATCCATATCCACTGCCATCTCCATGAATCTTAGTTTACGTCTTGCCTGCCTGCACTGGGACGTCCACTGGCATAAGCGGAATGTAACTATGCCCCGGAAAAATAGGATTCTTGTTTGTTCCCTGTACTAGATGTGCAGTGCCTGTTCTTTCGTCGCTCTGAATGCTGAGCAGACATTACGCTCAAATATTAATCCTGCATAGATAACTCTTCCTCCTAGGTCAGCAGGACTGTTCATGGAAGGGCTCGGTACAGTCCTGCATTTCCATTTACAGTTACTGTTGAAATCTCTCTTACCTGATAATGTGAATTTTTCATATGAAATCAGACAATTGTTTGATGTTATCAGTTTAGAATGTAAATATTTTTCTTAATTCGATTCCATATATGTTATTCATAATTATAAAGTATAGTTAATTACTCAAGTACATTTCAAAATACATACAGAACTGCTCAGGATAACCATCCAGTAACACATCATGTGTGCCTATACTAATCTATAGCTTTATCTCTTCTGCCAACTTTTTAACAAAGTAATGCCAAACTCACTGTATTTTGTTTAACAAGTTATTTGGGTTTTCTAATGCATAAAATGTGTCTATCATTGTTTAATCTGTGTATGGGTGTAACTCTCCATATCGCAGGGGGATATCAGCAGGAGTGCTGCTGTTAGAATAGGATCAGATGCTCTGTCCTCTATGGTAGATACAAGATCTGTTTTTAAGATAGGTTGGGTACAAATTCCAGGTTCTAAACTTTACATTTCAATGTACATATGTATTAGTGTACCTTGATATACAAACCACTGTATACATATATGCTTTGCCAAGCTGGTGTTCTAGATGAGCACTGATTTGGTAACAAGTAATTTATTTTATGCATATGTATGAATACATATAAAAATACAGTTTATATCTAAATATAACTTACTGCTATTCCAGTGGATTTTATATTTTTAACTTTTTTATTGGTTGTAAATTAGATTAGTTTCTCCAGTTTAATATTTCCTGTATGACTTTCTAATCAAGAATTGTATAATATAAAAAAAGAAAGTAAGTTATTAAAGGAAAGGAAGTTATTAAAACCTACTTGGCACAGATAATGTATTTAGATTTCCTTGTAGTGGGTGTTGCCTCATATTGTCATGTGCAAATGAAACCTTTTTATAACTAATGATTATTAGAATTGCAGAGCATATTGAAAAAATAAGTCATTTACAGTAAATCTTTAACTTTCTTTAATTTTCAGTCTTGTGTTCTAGTAAGACTGTTTGGACAGAAACCAAGTGTTGGGATTTGGTGTGACTCACCAAATCTTAATCTCTGAGTAATATACGTTCTGCAGTCCTTGGAAAGCACACTGCTGATTGTATAGGAGGTATTTGTATTGCTTAATGTACTACCAAACGCTTGATTAGTAAATAATGCTTCACCTAAGTGAATTCTGCTTACAGAGAAATTCCATATTAGATACAATACACCACAGACTTAAGTTTTGTTTTTCTCAAATCTGTGATCTGGAGTGGCAGCATAGGAAGAAGTTACGCAGTGCCAGAAGCTCTTAGTAAAATTCAAAACCACCACAAAATACATCTAGTTTCACGTTTTGTTACATACTCTGTATATTAACAAAGCTCACTATGCTTGCAAGTCTTTAAAAAAGATACTACTGTTACCACTGATGTGGATGTCTAGCAAATATATGCTAACTAATGTATAGAAACATATAGAGCGCGTGTTTCTGATGATGAAGTAGTACAGAGTTAATGAAATTGCATGATTTTGCAGCAAGATCAGCAAAAAAGTAATTATTCAGAGGCAGAGTTGTGAATTATTTTGGTTGGTTTTTTGGCATAAAACTTGGTGAAGTTAATTTTGTTTTGTGAAGCAGAAAGTCTTTTCTTGGAATGACATAATGTTAGATTTTGTAAACTTGTTCACAGTATTTCCTCTCACTACCAATCATTCTCATACCATATGTTCTAAACTAAACAGATTCCAGATGAATGTTGATGTCTACAGTACAAACATCTATTTTGTCATCTTTTAGTACTGGTGAGTTATTTCCTCTGTTCAACTGTTAAGTTGTCTATGGAAAAATTGTCCATCTATTAATTAATCGGGTCCCATTATCTACAGTTACTCTGACTTCAGCACAGTTCTTCACCAGGTAAGATTCAATGTGGGTATTATTTTAAACCAGGCCTTGCTCTGTTACTAGTGTTTGAAGTTGCTATTGCTCTTTACAGAAATATTTTAGATTTTTCATAGGTGAATGTACTAAATAGGTTCTTATAACCTACTTGACCTGATTTAACCTTTTCTAAAATTTGCTGTGTTTTTGCCTTATCTGGGTCATTCCTTCTCCTCCTATAATTGTATATATTTGAAAGTTAGCTGTAGAAACCTTTGCTGAACTTCTTATAGTGTGACTTTCTTCATGGAAGTCACACCTCGTATTTAGTTGCTTACTTCATTGGGCTTACTTGCTTAAATACTCTGCTCTATCAGGATTTAAGGATTTAATCCTGTACTACTCTTAAGTATTGCATCACATATATAAGATAAAAAAAAGACAGTGACTAGGCCGGATAATGCTAGGAACCCCATTTCAATATAAATCTGGTGAGAACTGTGAGTTAATGGTTGTCCTCTCAGGCAAGTTAATTTTCCCTCCTTGTTTCATTTCTGGTTTGAGCCTTTGAGCGTTTGGATTTTTCTGAAAGGAGCTGAAAACGGGAGTTGTTCTCTGAAGTACTTGAAGAAGGCAGGATCAAAGTCTGTAAATAAAAGTTCTGCATATAATCAAATACAAGAATTTTATTAGAATATTTGTTAGAGTTTTGTATTACAATTATGAGATTAAATTCACTCTATCAAATAAGAAACAGTCTGCTGCATGCTGGGATCTGTCATCCTTCTATAAGAATAGATTCTTTCTCTAAGTCCATATTCAGTGGTTTTTATCACACTTCTTGAATATATATATATCAGGAAGATATATATATCTTTCTGAAAGATTTCCATGTTGCAATGAGCTCACTGCCAGGCCTCCGACAAAATTCAGGAAATGTATTCCGCCGTATTTATTAATTCAGTAGTATGATATCAGTGACATTGGCTGAGCAAAGTAAAGTCTAACACTCAAGACATTAACATTTCTCTGACTACAGTGCTTTAATTTTTAATGAAGCCATACTGTTTATTCCAAAGCTTCAAGGAATGTCCTCAGTATTATTTTGAAATTCCCAACTGATTGTGGTGATATATGAAAGATCTAGTTTCTGTTAAGTTTATTTGATTTTACTTCATGTATCTTATCCCCCTGGAGCATTTCTACATAGTCAAGCAAAGAGAGTCAGAACACTTAGAACAGAAAAATAGGGGCTTGTAGTTATGGGGAAGGAATAATGAAAGGCAAGGGAAGTTATAGTTGGTGAAATGGATGGAATTAGGGTTGGTGAACTAAGGATTCTGGTAGGATTTTTTTGTGGTCAGAAAATACACTTTTTTTCAAATGCAAAATATTTTCTTAGAATGAAAAGAATTTTTGTCATCTTGTTAAGAAACAGATGAACTGGTCCATTTTATATCTGTTTTCCAGCCAAGCAAGCAAGAGCCTGAGGGAAGCATGGAGATATACAGTTACTTCATTTACTAAAATTCAGCTATTACTTCTTTATTTTGAAGACTTCCTTGTGCAGGAAGCTTCCAGATCTGAAGACTGACATTCATTGCTTCACATGTCCCAAACTGAAAAGTATTCCACACATGAGGTCTTGTAATGTCTTGCAGCAAGATGTTTGGAACCAATTTACACATTGCTCCATGCTCCATCTAGCTGCTTGCAGTTTAGTCAAAAGTTGTGGAGCTGTATACCTTGTCAATCAGCGCTCTGCTGTTACAGTTTTTTGTTGTGGTGGTGGCTTTTTTTGTTTTTGTTTTTTTTTTCCCTAACGCAAACGGCTTTATGTGGACTGGTTTACCAGTTAAGTGTCAGTTACATCAGACATGTCTCATATGTCACATTATTGTTTACTATTGGAAATGATCCACTTCTGACTCTTTGGATGAAATTAGAATCATAGAATCACAATTAGTAGCATTGTTGAAAAATGTAAACTGCCTCTGGCTTTATTATACTAGGCTTGTATGACTATGATCATGATGACACCTGCAGTTTAATATTAGATCTCCAGAAACTTGAGCAAGAAATTCTGAGGCTTGATTAGTTAGAAAATTAAATTATGCCTTTCCTGATCCTTCTAGAAGTAATCAGTTTGTTTTTCACACATCTACTACTTCTTAATGATGGCTTATTAATTATATGGAGTTTAAATGTCAAAGCATTTTATAATTCCTTCCTTTTTCAACATTTCACAGTATGGTAGTAGTATAAAAACAATTGATGGAAAACTTACAGTAAGTTAACAGTACAATTATTCCTTGATGTATATGTTTTCAGGAGTTAAAAAGAACAAATAGTCTATCAGCCTTATGCTTGAAATAGGTGCATGGTGCATATGATTAACTGATATGGCTCACACAGTTTTTATCACTGTGCTTTAATTTTTATCTCATTTTGTGTGTCAGAGTCCATTAGCTTCAATAAAAACTTGGATTAGAAATGTCCACGAGCCATGGCTGTGTTCTAGGAATTGGTATTAAATATTCAGTATTCATGCTTCTAGGAAGATGTAGAGGAATGCTGTGATACAGAGGTGTCTTTGGAAAGAAGCCATTTGTGGTCAGTAAAGATTCTTTTCAAGGTTGTTAACTTCTGTATCTTTAAATTGTACTTATATAGCTGCCTAAATGATTTTTACAGTTTCAGTTGGAATATATTCCCCACCCCAAACAATTGTGTAACACAGTTGTTACGTTTTGCCCCATAGATGCCTACCTTTCACTTATGGCTGAAGTAATCTCCAGGTAACTTCTAAGACAGTTGCACCGGTATAAATTTTTCATGTGCATGTGTTTGAATATTAATTAGGTTGTTGGGCTTATTAACATTATTATTACTGCGTTTTGTCAAGACACCAGAGTGTCTTACAGAAAGTCTATTTGTTCTCTTACAGTCTTGCCTAAGACATGTTAGCTTGACAACTGTTTTGTTAGAATTGGGAATGTACTCATTGTATTCACTTATTGTTGCTAAAATTTTTAATTCTGTAATGTAAATGCACTGGAATGCTATGATAAATGCATGATTTTCTATTATAAATACTTAAATTTCAACCTCTTTTTTAAAATGAATGCACGTCATATGCAACTGAAGATACAGATAATAATACCTTGTTTTATTTCATTTTCTTTTGACAGTACTCATATATCTTCTTTCTCTCTTACCAATCTCAGTTTCTGCATCAGAATGGTGTGTTCACATTTGAAAAGCTTTTCACCAGAGACTTGCATCTTTTTTGCAGAATACTTGTATCTTACCTGAAAATTGTCTGTCAGCTCCAGAGAACACTAGCATGTGAGCTAAGACAGCACAGTACAGTTTAAATCTTTCCAAAGTCCATGTTCCTCACTGAGGAACCACGTCATGATGGTTTTGAGGTTATTGTGAAACTTGAAGGCTGATTTTCCTGGCAAATATCAGGTCCAAATTTGAACAGTGAATCTACCTCTTATAGAAATCTGGGTCAGCTCATCATCTGTCTTTTTGCTGTTATCACAACTCAAGGCGTAAGAGACTAAGGAGTGATATTTATCATGCAAGATATGATGGAATATGAATTAGGGTAGTTATCATTTTGCTTCTCCAAATATGTGTGCTTTGGTAGAGGGACTTGAGAGAGCAATGATAGAAGTTTCCTGTTGAACACAGGAGGAGATAAGTACTTAACTAAGTGCCCAAGCCAATAGCGTAATTAAAAAGGTGGCACTTTGGTTTCCTAAAGCTCAAATTATCTTTTCCAGAGCACATTCCAAACTCTGAAGCACTGGAGTTTGTGTAGTAAGTGTCACACTGACATTTTGTACTGCCCATAATGAGATGAATCCACAACTAAGAGCATTAGCTATGTCTACCTGACCTGTGTTTATCTAAATCTACCTGTCCTTTCACATTCGTATTGATAGTGGACAACTCTATTGGGTTTGCCATGAGTGTGGCCATGGGTGATGTTTTCTGACAGCTGTAGGACTGGAAAGTGTTCACCATCTTGCCTGAGACAATAGTGAGGTGGTTATGTTATGTCAAGGTGCACTGTGCATGTCACTTTTCCATATCCCTAATCAAAACTTAGTAATTTAGCCAGAATCATTTCGAAGCTGCATAAGAAAGAACATTTCTGCAGTGTGCATTTTTAAGTTCTCTTCTAATGGAGAGTTATTGTGTTCTTTGCTAGGCCTTTTCATTTTAATTGTTGCGGAGGTTAATGGGAAATCTTGTGTTCAGATTTTAATGCTACCTTTATGTGGCTGCAGAAAATAGCTTAGTGATACAACCCTTATACTTGTAGGCCAGAGGATGCCTGGAAGTATAGGTCAGTTGCAGTATATTAAGGCTCTTCTTCACTCAGAAGCACTAAAATTTTAATCTTTGTTATGTTTGCATGCAAATAACCATGCATTGTTGGAGTTGCACAATTCCCAGCTTTCCCCACAAGACTTGTTATGATGTGCTATTGAGCTGAAAACAAGAACCTATGTGCCCCTCTTAGGCTCTATTCCAGCAGTGCTTTGATACTCAGGAACAGATGCTTCTTTCTCATCCTGCCTGCTGTTTACTTGCAGTTGTTACTCAGTTCCATTAAATCACAGCACTAAGATGCCAGCAATCCAGATACCAGGGATTCTGCTTCATTTCTGCAATAAAGAAATATAATTTGTCAGTTTTCTATTCTTTGACTGGAACTTTTAAAGGCACCTTAATTTTATGTATTTCAGCTTTCTGTAAAATACTTCATACGCTGTAAATGAAGATGTATCATCTCAGAATCAAGAGTCACATGTTTAATTGCAAATGACTTGAGCTTACTGCATTTTGGTGTAATTCCGTGATGTCCTCACCCAAAAAACAGCACATGATTATTTGTAAGCTTGCCATATCTAGGAGGAAATTTGATAAGGCTTTCAGAATCTGCATTGTAAGGCCAGTAATTGCTCTGATCCAATAAGGGAGCCCTCTGTGGTGGCATCACTCGAGAGAGTAAGCGTGGTGTGACTGCTGCTGGCTTCTCGGATCACGCTGTCTAATGAAAGATTAATGAGGAGATGATGCTTTGTAACAAACATCTAATACTGCCACCAGGTCACAAGTTTGATTTGAACCAATCAATATAATTCATTCTCCTAAAGGTAGCTAATGATAGCATACTTATGAGAAATGAAATGGCCTGCAATCTAATACAGCCTGGCTTTTCTTACTGTGTCAGCTTTAAAGAAACAGTATTCATTTTATAATGTCATCTAAACCTTGGAAAGAAAGAAGAGTTTAAATTTTAAGGGAAAATATTAAGAAAACTAAAAAAAAAAAAAAAAAAAAAAAAAAAAAAAAAAAAGGAACTCAAGAAAACTGAACTAAAGGAATCCTTAAATTAAAAATAAATTTTAATTAAAACTCAATGAAACATAAAAGGAAAAAGGAAAATGTTTCATATTCTCTGAGTTAATAGTATCTGAAAGAGAAAAGAGAGTTTGATTTAACCTTGGGGCTTAAGGATCAGATGTTACATTAATGTCTGTGTTCTTAAACTTAGGAGTGACTCACTTGCCTATGAAAGGCAGAGGGTCAAGTCCCCACCTATGTCATATTGACCCATCTGAAGACAGAGGGAAAGAAGTTGAACCATCATTCTCCTGTTCTTGTACTAACAGAGGGACAGATAAGCTTCTGATTAACCTATATGAGTCTCTCTTGTGTTTGTTTTTTTTTAATTATACTAGCTATATTAATTCCAGAGAGCAAGTACAGAACAGAGAGGAAGGCATGTATTCAAGTATTTCCCTCAGAGATGATCCTATAAGGACTGAACAATCTGAGAATTAGAGGATAGTATGAGGAAACACACAGGCGAGATTTTATTCTGAATTTCTTGCTAAAACCTTTGAGCTGGATTTTGCATTCTTGCTTATATCTAAATAATATTGTGCTGTGAAATTTTTGGCGGTGAGTTACTGTAGCTATACATGAAATAAGATACTGTAAAAATAGGAATAATGGAGCTTGACTTTTGAGCTCTTGATTACGAGACTTCAGTTTTCCAAGCTGCAGGGTGGGAACTTCCTACTTTTCTCTTAAAAAAAAATGTTCAAAATCTCTAATGAAAGATTCTAATTTTCATAGTAAAAGAGCATTGCTGACCTCTAGATATGTATAGGACCATATTGACCTGTCTCCAGTTACTTCTTAGGTACAAAGTAATATTAAAAAAAAAAATGAAAATTTATTTTCTAAATGAAAATAGTATTTGATTAATATTTAGGATACTTGCCTGTGTGGTTCTTTCTGTCTAGATCAGTAACATAATAAACTGTGTAAAAGTTAGCATTATTTTCATTAACAACGTTATATTCATAGTATCTGGAACAAGTTGAAGTTGTTACCAAAAACATCAATTTGTCATCAAAATATCAATACCAGATCTAGAAAAGACGTTAAAAGCCAGGAGAATTTTTATGCTAACATTGTTTTCCAGGAGCACAGGTGCACCAAAACACTCCCTTGCAGTGAGTAAGCAGTCTGTGTGGTGAGTAAGCCACTTCTAAAGTACTGAACAGCAATTCTAATAGCAATTTCAAAGTCATATTTTGCCACTTTTATACCATTGTAAAAAGTATATATATTGTCATTAGATGACATTTCTTAATGTTTAGCTTTCTAGTTTTCATAGTACAGTAGGGGTGAGAACAAATTAATCACCCCTAGGTGCAATTTGAGGATCTTTGCTTCAGTTGCTGAAGCAGTATTTTTAAAATTTGATTTCTTCCCCTTTGTATTGATTGCATTTTCCTTCCAGATTGCACTGTGATCAATTGCTATCGTGTTTCTTGGATTAACTTGAATTTCTCATCTTTCCTATTTCCATTTCCTTTTTTCTATTCCAGTAAGTACTTTAAAGTTGTAAATGTTTAAATAGAACCTCTTTCCCATAAAGCTTGGAATTTACCTGGATCCCTTCCTAGAAGAGGGGCATGGTCTAATGGTCAAACACACACATGGGAGATGGATACTGCTGTATTCTTATCCTAGTTGATTTACTTTGTGTCCTTAGACAGGTCTCTTAAACTACCTGTCAGGAGAGCCACAAGGATTAATTGAACAGGCAAAGTGCCATGTAATGCTTAACATTATGTCTGACTTCAAGAATACTGTACCTTTACTGCCAGCCTTGAATATAAAGTCTGTGAGGTTAGTCAAGGAAATTGTGGGTTTTTTCAGTGAACTTGCATGAAGAATAAGAAGATTCCTGATTCCAGCAAAATGACTTCATAATTGCACAGACTTTCTTTTAATGATGAAATCAAACACTGTCATTTCTGTTTCCCCTTGGGAACTGATATTTCTGCTAAAATTTCCTGTAACTCCTGGAGAATAACAGAAGTTTATCTATATTTGTGATGATTCATGTTGAAATAAATTTCAGAGTTGTTCTGTTCCATACTTCTGGAACAGAAGATGGGAAGGAGAGATCTCCAGAAGACAAATATACTAAAACTGATGTCTAGAGAAACAAAGTAGTACATAATGCTGGTCATTTTAAATTGTAATTATTTATACTTGAAGGATATTATAAAGCAATTATTCAGAGTACTGAACTTGCTAATAGTTTGATCAGACTTTTTCTTTTCTTTCCTAACAGACATTTTATCTACATCTTTAGCATTTATCTTATTTTTATTAGTACTGCATCCAGTTCTGGAGCCCCCAACATAAGGAGGACATGGACTTGTTGGAGCAAGTCCAGAGGAGGGCCACGAAGATGATCAGAGGGCTGGAGCACCTTTGCTATGAGGACAGGCTGAGAGTGTTGGGGCTGTTCAACCTGGAGAAGAGAAGGCTCCCGGGAGACCTTATAGTGGCCTTCCAGTACCTAAAAGGGGCCTACAAGAAAGATGGGGAGAAACTCTTCAGCACAGCCTCTTGTGAAAGGTTGAGGGGTAATGGTTTTAAAATAGAAGGAAGCAGATTCAGACTTGATACAAGGAAAAAAACATTTGACAATGAGGGTGGTGGAATACTGGCACAGGTTGCCCAGAGAGGTGGTGGATGGCCCGTCCCTGGAAACATTCAAGGCCAGGCTGGGCAGGGCTCTGAGCAACCTGATCTGGTTGGAGATGCCCCTGCTTCTTGCAGGAAGGGGAGTTGGACTAGATGACCTTTAATGGTCCCTTCCAACCCAAACTATTCTATGATTCTATGATTAGTGTTGCCTGGGAGCCTGTCAGACTTTTCCATAATTGCTCTGTTTTATTTTTTCTTGAATATGAGTGACAAGACCTTACATGTAATACGTTTCTCTCTGGTTAGCACTTTGTATCCTGACATTAATACTTCTCTATCTTTCCTGGCAACATGTCACCCAGAATATCTTAGTATTATCTGTGCCACATCACAGTGATTGCTCATAGTCATCCTCTGATGGACTAATACACCCTCTTCTTTCTCTTCATTTGTTATTTCCAGCTTGTCACAGGAGTTCTTACTCTTATGTGTATGACCATGCACTTTATTTTATCTAATTTCATTCTATTTCTGTTATTGCAGAGTTAGCCGTTCTTCTTTGGTGTGGAATACAGTCTTCCTTTGTACTAACAGCTTATCATAGACCTAATTTCTATGCCAAGGTCACAAGGGAAAATATTAAGTATGTCCCAAGACAGATACTTGAGGAATTACCCTAACAGTTTGTCTCCAGCCTGATCCTTTCAATTATTTTCTCTTTAGCTGGTGCTATAGAAATACAAGGACATATATTCAAACTTTTCCTCTTAAGTTTATATATAGACCTTAGATTGTATGAACCGTACTGAAGTGTTAAAATGGATCCCCGAACAGTGATCGGAGAAGTCTCTAAGAGGTTCCAGACATGCTTCAGGTATTTTCAAAGCAGCTCTGCTGAGACCACTATGCCAGCACTAAAATTTCCAAGCTGAGCATCGTATTTAAGAAGGCACCCCTGCAGTTGTTACTTGCTCTGACCCTGCCCTCAAGTAAAGAGGGCTGTGCTTTGGAATTCCCAGTGGTGGCATGTGTTTCTGAACACCTTTCAGTAGCAGAATAAGCCAGTGTTTGTCACTAACTGGAGTTCAAGTTGTGGCATCCATACACACATGCTCAGAGCTTTATTCAGTCAGGTCTTGAACACTATCAAGGATGGAGACTACACAGCCTCTTTGGACAAACTGCTCAAATTTGGAGTGCTGGCTCCATCTTCTTCGTAACCTCCTCACAGATATCAAAAAGTATTACGTCCTCTTAAAGCCACCTCTTCTCCAGGCTGAACAAACCCACTTCCCTCAGCATCTCCTCACCCAGCCTGTGCTCTAGCACCCTGAGCATCTTGGTGGCCTTCAGTGAATTCACTCTGATTTATCAACATCTTTCTCTTCCTGGGAGGCCCAAAACTGGATGCAGCACTCTCAATGCAGTCTGAAGCCTGCTGAGTGAAGGGGGATAATCACTTCTAATGATCTACTTACTATGTGCCTGGTGACTCAGCCCAGGATCTTGTCGCCCTTCTTTGCTGCCAGGGCATGCTGCTGGCTCATATTCAGTGTGCTGCTGATGTCCTCAGCTGCCCAGACGGTTGGTCTTCAGCCTGTACTGGTGCACGAGTTTTTTCCTTTCCACGTGCAAGATTTTTATTTGTTCTTATTGAATTTCATAATTTTGTATCAGCCCAACCCTCTAGCCTATCTAGATCCCTTTGACTGGTGGCCCTGCTCTCGAGCATATTTGACTGGTCTGCCCAGTTTGGTGTCACCTGGAAACTTGGTGAGAGCACACTTCATTGCCTCCTCCAGGTCACTGATAGATGTAAAACAGAACAGGTCCCAGTACAGACCTGTGCAGTACTCCACTTGTTACAAGCCTCCAGGGTTGTCCCATTACGCACTACCTTCTGAAACCAACTATTCAACCAGGTTTTTTTACCCATTACATCGATTAATCAATGTAACTCTCTTTAAAATTTATTTTTGCTAATTTTGTTATTACATTAAGTAACATTTTATTGTAGAAATGTATTTAAGTCATGATAGCAAGGACAGTGTGGAGAAAAGAAAGCTGTGGATAATACTACTGCTTTTAAATCTTAACTTTTAAACCTAAATTGATTTCATGTATTCTTAGCTGATCCTGAGCTAAGCAGTCTCTGAAAGTGGATGCTCAGTGGACCACAGTGTAGAGGCATCCGAGCTGGTGCATTATAATCATTTGTAATGGTATCTTGGATCTAGTAGGGTTCATTAACTCAGCTAAAGAGCTATGCGAACCATGTTACTTCTGAACTCAGGCTTGCCTGAGAATTGTTTTAATCATATTTGCATGCTGTTGCTTAGAGCTGGTACACTTAAGCTAGCATGCACGTTGCTGTTTTAAGTATCTCTGAACCTGTGTTCTGATTTATCTGCAAGGTAGATAGCCCACCCAGACATTTGGCTGAG
Source organism: Tetrax tetrax (assembly GCA_009806455.1). NCBI lineage: Eukaryota > Metazoa > Chordata > Aves > Otidiformes > Otididae > Tetrax > Tetrax tetrax. Next base: position 240,625 of record WHYT01016540.1, read on the forward strand.
TTATTTGCTATGGGCTGCCAATGGGGTCTCTTAGTAACTAGGTGGTTGAGTCTGAGCATATGTCTTTAGTTCATATTTTCCAAGGCAACCTCCTGCTTGTATTTTGCACGTGACTTAGCAAATATAAATTGAGTCATTTGGTAAGCTTTGTTATCTGATGTCATTCACAAATTAAGCAAATGCTTAAATGATCCTGTTTACCTTTATAGTTATTTGTCGTTGTAGAAGAAATGGTGAGGCAAGAACCTCTTTAAAAATAGGCCCTGAACATTTTGGTCTTGATTTTGCTTCAGTTGAAATTACTGAAAAACTTGCCACTAATGTCAATGGGAACAATGTGGAGCATGTTTCTAGACTAAAGACATTATGTCGGCTGGTAGTGGTGCAACGTATGTGAATAAAAAATGGTTTATCTCACTAAATGTTAAGAGGTTTGCCTGAAATCACTTTCAATATCCTTTCTTGTTCTCTATATGTGTAATTAGGGAGCATTTTATTCAGAAAACTCTGTTTGAAAAATTGATTTTTAAAGCATAAAAGAGGCAGTGACTGAAGTCCTGCCAGGCTCTATTGAATACTCACATGTATTATATTGTAAACATAATATGATTATACTGTATGTTGTCATAATAATTGGCAATGGTATGGGAGTCGGTCACTGAGTGCTTTGTTCATGTGGTAATAGATGACAGGGGCTACAACGTGTGTTGGCACAAAACTTGTTTTCCTTTTTATTTTTCTTAGGAAATTGGTTTCAAAATAGTTTTATGTTTTATTTTGCTTTTTTTTTTTAAACTGACTGCCTTAGGATCCAGATGGCTTTATCTCTTTTTAATGAGATTTGGGGCATTCTCTTTAAAAGTACTGTTTGCTCTGTGCTGCCACAAAGGCTCCATTCTTCTCTCTTCTTAAAGCATGGCAGTGACAACAGTGATAGGGAAGACTTAGTAGTGATCAGCAGTGCCGAGGGGTGGATTAAGTCAGATTCATTAGGATCCAGGGCTGAAAGGTAGCATGAGTCTGGACAGAACATAAAAACTGAGTCTGGAGGCCAGCGAATAATTTTAGGTTGCAGGATTTAGGAACAGCTTATTCATTAGTCTCCATAGGTTTGCTTCTGTAATTCTAATTCATGCAAGCCGTGTCACTGGGTTCCAGCAGGCTGCCATGTGATGGGAACTATTCATTGTGAGTAGGTATGGCAGAGCTGCTCCATTTATTTGCAAAAGTCCTGAAGGGGCAGCCAGGATAGATAACAATTGGGAAAGGGGCATTTTTCCTGATGAAAGTTCAGGACATTTTTTTACTGAGTTAGTTGCTGGAGGTTTGAAGAACAAGACCCTCTTAAAATGGTTTCTTTTAAGGTCCGGACCATATGTATGGCAAGGCTCTGCAGGATCCTGAAAGTCAATTAGTGGTGGCTAGAGGCGTTCACAGTAGGCATGCGTTTCAGTTACGATGGAGTGTATTTCACCTAATTCAAGTTTAACTGCTGAGAAAAGGTTGCCTGGACCAGCTGTTCCATTTTCCATCAAGTTCAGACTGTAAGGCTCGACTACGCAGATTCCTGCAAAATCACCACCAGCACACACCCTATGCATCACCATTCTTTTACCTTTGCGTATATCCTCCGCTTTTTGCCAGTTTGAGTCAGCTTTCGCTGACTTCAGTTGCACGTGATAGAGCCATATGTTTCCACCCTTGCCGGGCTTCCGTGCCTTTTATTTTGCTGTTTTTGTGCCTGTCCTGTGTGTCCCTGTGTCAGTCATTTTCCATCTCCTTTCATATTGTGTGCCACTCTCCATCTCAAAGTCTGTTTCTGTCTTCATTCTCAGTGTTATTTTTTAGTGCCTGCTTCTTTCTCAGTAGTCTCCTTTTGATTACCGGCCGTGGAACGTGCCACCTGCATGTATCTCTAGTTCTGCCAGCAGAACAGGAGTTGCAATATAATTGGTTCTACAAGAATGTCTTGTTCCTGCAAAGCAGATGTAACTTTACTCTGTTTTGCACTGATGTACACACTTTGGTTTTCTTTGTTGACCAAGGAGATAATCTGAATCTGCCCAGGTAGTCACATGGAAGGGATGGTATTCAGCTGCCATGAGGTATTTCTACCTGTGGTGAGCATTTAGAAACACTGTATATCTGCGAGTGAAGAACAGCACCTTTAGTTGAGTCTTCGGAGGGAAATGGAAATGAATAGAACACTTGCCCCAGGTGATATTTATCATGGCCTCTATCACTCTTTTTCCTACTGAAAATGCTATCAGATTTGTGACCTCCTACGTGGTGTGGTGCAGTATGGGGTAAATTAGCCCAGTAATGAGTCATAGGGAAAAGGGGTATCTGTTTGAACCACTAATAGCAATATCTTAGTTCTTCAGGGATCTCCTATCCCAGGGACTTGCTTCTATAACTGTATTTAGTTTGTGAACATCTTTTAAAAATCACCAGTCAGAATGGTTTCTTAATTTAAGACTATGTTGAAAAATAAATTAAATAGTTGTTAAATACAATACCTCAAGAATTTCCAGTTAGAAGGCACAAAAATTAACATTGTAATGTTTTTTTCAACATTGTAAGGTTTTTATTTACCTGCTGGGATATCATCTGGTTTCTGATTAAATTGCTGCGGTTTTTCCTCGCTAAGATGTAGCAAGATGTCCATGTGTGTATTCTTATGCACAGTGGATTCTCAACTCAGGTATAATCATTGCAAACTACAGATGTTCAAAGTGCTTTTCTCCTCAGTATTCTGGTTGTTAATTATGTGGCTAGTCAGCACTGTAAAACAAAATTTGCACCTAGAGAGTCTGTTTGTCCCTTGGGGACATGCTAACAGGTTCTCTCCCTACACAAGTGCTCTGCAGAGTAAGACATGCATTAGCTGCCTGGGATTGAAACAGAATCAGAACAGGAGAGTTTTCGCAGCACGCAAGGTAGCTGAAAATTGTTTTTTTCAAACCTGCTATGAATTTTTTGTGGTGTACTTTACACCTTGTAAGGGGAGATCTATTCATGCAACAGTGCCTAGTACTGTAATTGGGACTGATTTAGCTTGTACTTTAACCATGTAAAAAAAATCCTGATGTTTCCACAGTCTTTTGTGACTTTTGTCCACTCTGCTGCTTTAGCAGTCAAGCTTTTCAGACCATGAAAAATCTTGAAGGGATGGCTGTGCTTAGCCACACCTCTTTGTTTGAAGGGAATGGCAGAATCTGATAGAAAGGTTTCTTGTACTAGAGCCAGTAACCAGAAGTTGGGCCTGTTTATATCCTCTAGACTGGAAAATTCAGAAAAGGGTTGGTTTGACATTCTTGATATTCTAAGGTAATATGCTTGAAGGCACGCAACAACCTAGCCTTAGGAAAATACACTCTCCAAATGTTTACAGTTTTTTTTGTACCTTGTACCAAAGAAGGAAAGGAGCACACGGACACAGCTTTTCCTTCATGAGTCATCTTATTCCTTACAATTCTCCCTTTGATAAATTTTTTTTTTTGCAAAGAGGCTTAAAGCTGTTTTCTTCAAAGTGACGCTGTTTATTAGGAAACTCAAAGATCGTGACTTAGCTTCTGCTTCTTGCACATTGATAAAACTACGCTTGTCTTGCTTTGGAGGCGACTCAAAGGGCAAATGCAGAGTTTGTAAGCATGAGTGCTGCAGCGCTTTGGAGTCATGCTAAACTCTTTGCACTTCATCGTACCCTACCCTTTCAACCAGTACTGTGGAAGGTGTTGGCTGTCGTCCTTTAAACAATACAGTATTTGCGTTTCTCTTGATCATCTGTCCCAGAGCAAAGTTCAGTAGGTTGAGGAAGTATTGTTTAAGTGCAATTGATCTAAAAATATATCAAAAGGAAAACTACTGTATATGAGCAAATTATGGAGAGGCTTTATATAGGCTTGTTGATGTCTGTAAATACATAAAACAAGGAAGCAGCAGCTTATGACATGGTTATTTCTGGAAAAACGGAAGGTCTGACTGTTATTGTTACACTGTGTACAGAGCCAAGCAGTTGCTCCTGAAGAAATTGTGAGGGGAATTAAGAATGCCAAAATTAGAACTATTTCCATAGTGTTATGAACTTTTTGCTCCAGATCTTGCCTTTGCAAATCAGTGACAGATCACATATTAATGCCAATGGGATCAGGCTTAGGATTTTCACTTCCCTCCCGGCAACCTTTTCTTTAAACAAAACCCTTTTCTATACCTTTACAGGGAATGCTCATTCTGACAATAAGCCTGAGGATCTTTAGTGATTTCTGGCAGATCTCACTCAACACAGAGCATTCCAAAATTGGTGAAGTGGTGTCATCTCACTTCTTCAGAAGAGAGAGTAAAATATATGTACTGTATCTGCAGGGGAGAAGAAAAGATAGAAGGAACTACTAAGTTGGTTAATTTGCTCTTGATATCATAGGTTATTATTACCCAGTTACCTCTGTATAGAATATTTTGTGTTCAACTGCAGTATTAAGAATCCAAATACATGCTGAGCTACAACACTCAAAAAGGTATCCAGACTTGACGATCTCAAGAACTAAAGATGCCATTGAGAATTGGCATGGTAATTTGAATTATAAATAACTTGTTTGTTTAATATGTCATGTTTCCTACCTGAACTTTGTGTTTATGCTGAAGAACCGTTTGGGAGCCAGTATTTTCTGTGATATATTAAGTCAAGCTAGTTAATAATGTTAACAAGTGAACTTTAAGTCTTTCCTTCAAACATGTCACTGTAAGACATTTTCCTCTTCAAATAATTTTGTCTGCTTTTTTTTTTGTATTCTGTTTTTAAAACGTTCTTTCTAAAATGTTAAACCTGGTGTGGTGTTTCACTGCAGGTTTCACCAGTGTTGCACGTAGTTGTATAAAGCTGTTTTGCTTTTGTGTCTATTCATACAATAGATAAGGAGAGTTTTTTGCTACAATGTCAGCTGTTTGTCACCTGTAATCCTTGGTACCTTTCAGACCATGTGTTTACCAGGGAGGAAACTTGGCTGCTGGTGGAGCTTTTAATTCTAATTCATTTGCATTTGGCTGTATTAAGACATGTTTAATTAGAACTGGCTTAGTTTATTAAATTGTTCTATGTTACTATCTTCAGCTTTCATCCTCACAACTTTATTAAGTTCACAAATCTTACTATCATGGATGTATATGTGAAACTGACGGACAGCCTTGGCTGCAGTGACCATGACGCGGTGGAGTTCAAGATCCACGGGGCGGCGAGGAAACTGCACAGCAAGCTCTCTGCCCTAGATTTCAGGAGGGCGGACTTCAGTCTCTTCCGGGACCTCATGGGCAAAGTGCCATGGGAGGCGGCCCTGGAGGGAAGAGGGGCCCAGGAAAGTTGGTCCGTATTTAAGGAGCACCTCCTCCAAGCTCAG